>VDFB02058242.1:138564883-138884783 GCA_007258455.2 Sequoia sempervirens | reverse complement strand
AGCCAGTTCCGCCAAGTCCGACTGTGATAATTTAATGTCATCAAGAAAACCAACACAAACCTCAGCAAAGAATGAAATACCCTGTTCATAGTAGACTGAAAGGTAGCTGGCGCGTTAGTGAGCCCAAATGGCATCACTACGAACGCGAAGTGCCCACAATGACATCTGAAGGCTGTCTTCTCTATGTCCTGCTCACGGACTCTAATCTGGTGATAACCCGACCGTAAATCAATCTTCGTGAAATAACATGCCCCATGAAGCTCATCAATCAACTCATCTATCCTCGGTATCGGGTATCTGTTTTTGATTGTCCTCTTATTCAGGACCCTGTAATCAATGCACATGCGCAACGTTCCATCCTTCTTCTTCACCAATACAACAGAAGAAGCGAACGGCGACTTACTAGGTCTAATGTGACCCATATCCAATAACTCCTTTATGGTCTTCTCGATCTCATCCTTCAATCTTTTCGGATGCCTGTAAGGAGTTATCATGATGGGTTTTGCACCCTCCTCGAGCTCAATAATATGCTCTATCCCTCTATCTGGAGGTCTACCTGGCGGAATATCACTGAACACCTTATCATGCTTGACTCTGATCTTCTGAATGTCCGGATGATACTCTTTCTTTTGCTGTCCCTCCTGTAAAGGTGCTAAATGACACTCGGCAGCCCACTCTACCATGTCATGACGCATGAGCCGCTCCATTCGGCGAAAGGAAATTGTTTTAAGGTCGCTGTCCCGTATTGCCTTAAGAATGTGAGGCTTCCCGTCGACCTCAAAACGTATTTCCATATCCTTGAGACGAAGTGTGACCTCCTCCAGTGAGTGCAACCACTTCATTCCCAATACTAAATCGATGTCTCCCATATTGACAACATAATAATCTGCCTTGAACTCATAGTTGTTCAAGCGTAATGGAAGATCTCTACTCATGCGTTCGCATCTCAAAGTGTACCGACCGGCCACTTTGACTCATGCCTCAACTCCTTCATTGCGGATAAGCCCTCGCTTCTCAACGAATCCTGGTAGCATCAATAAAATTATGTGTAGCTCCTGTATCCAATAGGGTAATGACCCTCTGACCTGCTAATACACCACGGAGCCGGAAAGAACCCTCCTGCTGAATGCTAGACAATCTGCCCTCCTGTATCTGAAGCTCGGGCTCTACCTCCACTTTATGCTCTGGAGTCTCTGTCTCTGACTCATCTGAATGCTCAGGCTGCTCTGAATTTTCTGATTCTGAGTCTTCATAGTATGCCCACATAACGCGATTCGCCTTGCCCTTAGGTCTTAGAGGGCAATCGTGATTGGCATCATACGGTCCCTTGCAGTAAAAGCATAACTTTTTCCTGCGAAGGTCATTCAGGGCCTCACGATCCAAAGGTGGGAAGGCTGATTTACCCTTCGAATCGTTTCTATAATCTGATTTGTTTTTGTTATAGTCAGATTTGTCATTGTTTTTATTAAACCCTTTGTTGTCTCGGAACGATGAAGAACCTCTGGAGTTAAATTTATTTGCCGGGGCTGCGAACTCCATGTTACGTGCCTTCCTCATCGCCTCCTGTAATGATGGCGGGTCAAAGGCTTTTATCCAGCCTTTAAGTGGTTCTGACAAACCCTCCATAAAGAGAACTACCAACCGCCTCTCAGATATGCTCGGAACCATGACGGAAAGTGTCTGAAAGTCGCTGATGTATGTCTCGAGATTGCCACTCTGCCTCAACTGTGCCAAATCCCTGAAGTAAGTCTCCGGATCCTTCCTATCAAATCTCTCAACCAGCCTGTCTACGAACTCCTGATATGAAGTGATCCTATCATGATGTAGCGTCACCATACCGTGATGCCACCAGTCATAAGCTACTCCCTCGAGGTGCAGTGTAGCGTAACGAATAGCGTCTCTCTCAGCCATCGGACGCAAGGTAAGGAATGTATCAAGCTTGCTAATCCAAGCTTGGGCTGTCATCTTCCCACTACCATCCAACATCACCAGATTCAACCTGTTAGTTGCATGTTTGAGGTCATTATTCTCACCGTCGGTCCTTAACCTTTAATTTGTTCCTATTGTGTCTATCAATACGCCTGCAGGTGATAAACGGCCTAAAAGTGATCCGCTCTCCCACCGCTAGAGGTATCAACTTCCCACTCCTCGCTTGTTTTCGCCATATATCTCGCGAAACAACTATCCCATCCTCCTCTCCTCGCATAGCCTCATCGCCCTCTGCTCCTTCAGGAACGTAGGGCCTTGTAGGTTTATCACCACCAGACATCAGTTCTAGGTGTGCTCTCCTCATGGACTCCAGCAAGATCACCGCCATCAGCTAATGGCGCGTGGTGACGGCCTCGAAGTCCTTTAATCTCTCGCGAAGGTTCGTATACTCACCGTAATACTGCCAGCGATCGATTGGCCCCGCATCAAGATCCTCGAAGGTGAGTAAACCTCGATCATCCCGATCTCGGTTGTTATGAGGGACATCCGTCCGAGGTATATCTGTTCTCTCAGCCCTATCATTCCTGTCAGCCATGATTTCCGGCTGCCTGCTCAAACTGCGTTGCCTTTCAAGCAAGGCACGTCTGCGAGTGTAGTACCTGTATGTATCAATTTCCTCTGGTTGCATGTGATGGCCAAACCCTAGGATGGCAGAATCAAGCTCTGATACCACTGTAGAAACCCCTGGTTTCCCTCTGACAATGATCTAACTGATATTTCAAGTTTTTCTGACGTTTTTAGGTTTTTGAGATTTTTTTGTGTTTTTGAAGCAATAATGAGAAGGTACGATTTTGACAATAAATGCTAATAAATTCACTAAAAATCAAAGATCTCTGGAAATGCAACAATAACTACGCCAGTATCCTTTATTCAACTTTTCAAGTGATTACAATAATACCCAGAAGCCTATAACGAATTAAATGAAGAATTTTCAATGTTTTAAAAACCTGGAAATTGCTGCAGCAGAGGTACGGCTGAAGGTACAAAAGGTACGGCAGAAAATGAATATGATCTCCTTCCTTCCTTCTGGCATGCACAAATTGATTGACTGGTATAGGCGCCTCTTTCTGAGCAAACTGGAACCTTCAATCCAAGGCGTTGCTTCCAAGCTGAAAAGTACGGCTGAGATGCTATAGTACGGCCTGTCAGAAGTACGGCCAAGTACAGCAGCTTGTTTATTTTGTACGGCCTCCTCAAATCCACCTTTAACCCCTGAATAAAGTGCGCCCAAGGTGATAGATGATAACTGGATGCACAACTGAAGAATCTCTGACCAAAAGCAATCTCTGAAAGCTCTGTAGTTTCCTCTGAAATAAGAAAACCTCTGTAGGCAATAAATCGAGTGATATTGCACACTCTCTGAACTGCTTTCCGCTGGAGATGGCTCGTTCTCCAAGGAATCGAACGTGAAACCCTAAGTCTCAGGCTCAGACCAAAAATTGATCAATATCAAATTCAATAATCTCATAATGGGCTCAATTCCCAAGGCAAACCCTCAAATACACTAAAAAGTGCGATTCCCTTGAAAATAGGGTTTTAATGAAATATTCACGTTTTAATATTTTAATATTTCAATAGTCCATCACTGAATATTTTAATTACTTTTAATAAGGACTTTTGGCCCCTTCTGATGTTGGGCGCACCCTTCAAGAAAACCACTTAAGTTATAATATTAAATTATAACTTTATATTATAAACGTTAATTAATTAATATTTAATCATTACGATCAAATATTAATATCTCCCTTATTTCTAACCCGTTTACTGATCCGTCTGATGCTGACAGACTCTGAAGTGATTCCTGATGCCGCCACAGCCAAACTGCTAAAAATAGCGGGTCCCACACTGCCTGCCAAGAACTGCTAAAAATAGCAATTCTGCAAATGACCTCCGATCGAGCCAGAACGAAAGACAACTGATCAATCTGACCGGGGCCAAGTTCAAAATGACTCTTATCCAGTCCATCAGCCTACGAGGGTCGTATGATAGGCCAATCCTGTCGTCTGAGAGATGTCACTGAGAAGGGGACATGACATTTTCATCAAAATTGGCTAAGTCTGGAAAACACCTAGAGAGGTCAAAGTTAATTTTTCGAAAGAAGTTGACTGGTGCGCCCTAACTTGAGTTCTAACTTCAGTTAGACTGAACGATTTCTGGGTTGTCATCTCCAGTTCATATATTGGCATGTTGAGTGATCTTTCAGTTTGCATGTCGAGTTAACTAGTTTGCATGTCCAGTTAACAACTTTGCATGTTGAGTTAACTTGTTTGCATGTTCACTTAACTGAAATTTATGCTTGAAAATCAACTTGAGTTTGCATGCATGGCGCAATTGGTTGAAATTGTGAAGACTTTGTGAAGTTGGCGCTTCACTTTTTGTTAACTGGAGTTTTCAAAAGGGACGCCATTTTTAAAGCGTGACTTTGTTAAGTATGGCGAATTCACTTTTGATTATTAATTGAAGTTTTCAAAAGGGATGCCTTATTTAGAATTTACTTTTTGTCAACTGAAGTCTTAAAAGGGACGCTTTAGCATGGTGCTTTAACTTCAGTCTTCAAAAGGGACGCTTCAGTTTGACTAAAGACTTAAAGCATGAATCTTGACTTGTGGAAAAGGGCGAACTTAATGTGGAATTGTCAACTAAAGTAAAATTCACATGGTGCTTTAAATAAATTTGCAATTGAAGTCTTGGTAAGGCGACTAAAGCATGATGCCTTATTTAGCTCATTTTAGTTTCAGTTAACTAAAATTGGGGTCCAATCATAAGCCAAGCGCATATTTCAAGGTTTCATGCATTTCTACGAATTTTGGTGAAGAAACTCTATTTATTCAAGCATTGGCGTCCATTATTTCTTCATCACAAGCTTAGAAATATACATTCTTCTTGAGCGAGCAGCAATTTAAAGGTGCTACAGGTGTCAGAATTCAGCGTTCTTCATAGCAACGGATTCAGATTGATCAGAGGAAGAAGATTTCCGACTTTGTTTTCAGTTTGCATGCAGGTTTCATCAAATTCCAAAACAGAGATAGGCGAATTCTACAGAAGCAGAGCAAATAAAACTTTCTATCTTCTGTCTTATTTCTTCTATTTCTCATCTTAGGTACTTTCTTCGCATGTCAAAGAAATTCAACATATTTTCAGAGTTTGATCATCTGGGTTCGCACACTTCAGTATTTGCAGCAAAACCCATGTCTTAGATTTTTTCGAGAAAATTGCCCCGTAGTCTTTGTTCTGAAGCTCTGTGCTTTTTTCCGAGAATTTCTTTGCATGTGGGTCTGAAACACATTTTTTCGAGAATCAAACTATCTGGGTTGTCTTAGAATTTGATTCTACACAAAACCCACGTTTCAGAATTTTTTTGAAAATTTCTCCTACCTTAGGCTATTTTTAGCCTTGTCCAAAGGTTTTCAGTTTTTCCAGAAAGTTGTCCAAGTATATTCGACTTTACAGTCAAAAGTCTTTATTTTCAAAATGCAGTTCAATCTCATTGAGTATAAGAAAAAATCGGCCCTTATGCATAATTTTGTCAGAACTTCAGATACAGACCTAAATCATGTTTATCCAGTGGTTAATCTGAGCAGTTTGGAGGGTGTTAGCAGCAATTCATTGAGAAATCTTGAGCGTTCTGGATTGTTGGAAGCGGCATCTATTCCTGTTACCACTTTTGATCTTGAGTTCGTTCTTGCTTGTATCAAGCATTATGACTCATCTTCACGACAAATTAGATCAGTTGATGGGAGGGTTATCTGCAGTCTCAAACCGAAGGATATAGAGAAATGTTTTGCTATTCCTCCTTGTTCAGATAATTTCACTGTGGTTATTGAAGCTTGTGAGAAGATATGGGATGGAGATCAAGAACGTTCACAGAGAAAGGTGGCTCAGAGATGGTTGAAAGTTCAGAAGACTAACATGCCTAAAAAGATTGGTCGTGGTGAATTCAAGGACGAGGTTGCTATTTTGATAACTTTGCTCAATCGAGTTACAGGCCAAGAGGATGCTAGCACTTTCCGATCATGGATGTTTTACCTTATTTCCAGAATTCTTGATGGTACAGAACATTTTGACTGGGCTATGTTGATTAGTGATTGCCTACATCAGCAGATTTCTGATTTTCTCAAGTTTCATGAGTTCCGTATGATATCTTACTTGGTCTATTTAGTTGCATTCCAAGGCAGCTACAGGCATCTAAAAACTAATGGCACTCTCGGTGTTCAACGTGTTCACGAGTATTATCCTCAGTTGGAGTTTTCTAAGTCTGAACAACATTTCCGAGCAGTGAATGATCATTTTTCTATGAGGACACTTAGAGATCTTGACAATGAAATGCACATTCGTATTTCTGCCGAGACAAAATCAGCGATGGAGACTTGGGCGGATTGGTTTATCCAATTCCCTACTTTCACATACATCCGGGTTTATGGATATGTTGGAGAGCCCCTGATGTTGCCGAGGTATCCTTCAAACAAGATCATCTTCATGGAGTTTCTCAGACAGATGCAACATGTTCATTTCTTTCTTCGCAATCGTCATAAGACCGCGGCTACTTTTCCATTTGCATTAGGGATTTTCACATGCAGTGTGGCAACAGATGCCAAGCTTATGTCAACCGAGATAGAAAGATACAAGCTTAAAAATCATACTGAACGGCGTTCCTATGATCCTTTGGGTCATTATGCAACCAGGTTAGAGCGAGGGATTGCACATAAGCCAGCACTTGAAGATTTCTGGGCTAATTGTGAAGATAAATTCGAGGTTCGTCGTCGTCACTATTGTAGACTCACTATCACTCAGCTCTCTGATTACCTATCAGAGGATGTTGATGGTCTATCAGATGATGATGGAGAAGTTCTTCTCAATTCATATGTCAGAGATCAAATTGCTCGGCAGCCACTTCGTTCACCAGATTGGTACGCTAAGGAGAATACTTCTATTGAGGAGGTTTCTAGATCGGTTATCAAGACCAACAAGCAGTTCTTGGAGAGTAAACGGAAGCGAAAGTCAGTTCCTGTGACAAAGCCGCCAGAGAAGTTTTATTCATTGCCTTCTACTTCTAGGTCAAGACCTCGGGTCAAGGCTATTGTGATACCTCCTGAAGGAGTTAGACTCAGTGGAAACACGGGGAAGAGAGCTACTGGTAAGAGGAAGCAAAAGCAAGTTGAGAATGTACCTGAGACTCCAGTAGAGACAGTCATCCAGGCTGAACCTCATGTTTCACTTCCTAGTTTACCGCATATGCAACCTATTGACATAGATTCGGAGCCTGAGATACCAATTCGAGTAGGATCAGAGACAACTGAACCGCCACAGGTGGATACATCAGGGACAGTCTCTCCTCGAATTGATGATATTGTTCAGTCTTGTTGGCTCGAGAGGTCTTTGGGGAGATAGAGGCGAGAGCCTTCATATAATCTTGATTTATCTGAGTTTGGTGAACCTTACCAGAGAAGGTCGAACAAGAAAATCAAGAAACAAGTGCATATTGAGAAGACTCCAGAATCAGAGATTGTTATAGAAGTTGCTGTTCCTCCAGAGGGTAAGAGCCTAGATGAAGTCGAAATTGGTGACTTTACTTTCACTAAGGAAAATCTTGGCAGGACCACTCGAGAGACAGACGTGAGCCTTCTTAAGATTGTCACTAATAATCTTGAAGAACGCATCACAAAGGATGGAGAGGATAAGGCATTACTCAAGGCCGAGAATAGTCAACTTCGTCAATATATTTCTGATCTTGTTCATGGAAATTCGAGTAGAGCGCCTGTCCTTCCTCAGAATACACCTGCAGAACAACGAAAGCTAGATCAGTTAGTCAGTCATGGTAGACTTTTGGACAACTGGATTGAAAGCTTAGTCGTTACGGGTCAACGTCTTCTTGCGGATTTGTATCAGTTGAGAAGTGATGCAGATAAACTTCGGCAGGTATTCAGTTGCTCGAGGTTTCAGTCGCAGAGAGTTTAGCCAAGGATCGAGTTCTTGTGTCCTAGTTGTCTGTTGCATATGATGCCTTGGAGGTTGATGATGATCAAGAGAAAGTTTTTACTTGGAGAGAGCAGCACCTTTTCAAAATGGAGATGTGAAAAGATCTCTACCAAGTTATTTTCACTGAAAGATGATGTGGTTGGAGTACTTGCACTTGTCAGTGGTTTTGTTGTTCAGATTCTGTGTCATTATCTTCTTGAAGATGGCACGTATATTGAATTGGACAAAGTACAAGCTGAGTTCGAAAAGCTGATTCGTGAGAATCTTGAGGGGGATCCTATGGCGGCTAAGTTGGAGAATATTTTAGTTATTTCAGCTAGTCTCAGAAAGGCGATTGAAGATGTCAGAGAAGGCATGCATACAGTCAAGGAAAGTGGCAGAGAACTGAAGAAACAGACTGTTGTTTTGGATAGCATCAAAGTGCCTGAAGACAGAGAGACTGACGAGTTCTTGGTCGAAGTGTTAGACCGAGATGACATGGAGTGATCTGCCAGTTGGAACCTGCAGTTAATTTCAAGGGTTGAGTCATGAGCAGCAGTTAACTCGACTTTCAGTCTTGAGTTCACTTGCTGACTTCACACATGCTTATCTCTTCCTTGGGATTATCTTCATAGGAGTTAGGGTTAGGGTTTCCAGTTAACTGAGGGTAGTGTCCAGTTAACTTTGCTTTAAATAAGGACGTGCATGCTTGCACATTGTCCATTTAGGTTAGATGTACCGGTTAACTGATGGTAGCTTTCAGTTAACTGTATAGTTTATTTTATTAGGGTTTAATAATAAATCTTGCATGCATTGCAAGACTGTAGTTGACTCAAGGTGATTTTAGGGTTCCCTACACCTTTCGATGTCTATAAATAAGAGCTTTTGCTCATTTGTACATAACTTTTGCACGAGAGAAATATATGTTGCTCTTACCTTGCCCTCAATATTGCTCTTTTTGTATCTATTCATGCGTTTTTACTATTATGATGAATTGTTATGCCACATAGGGTTTCATGCAATTATAATGGTGAATTCTTTCCATAGTTAGATCAAATCTGTTTTGTGTTCAATAAACTTGTTCAGATTGAGATGATAGTTGTGCCACCTTGCCTTCAAGTAGAGAATCTGCACTTGGTTATCGTGTGTTGTTGTGAACAATAAACTTGTTCGGATTGAGCTGATAGTGTGCCACCTTGCCTTCAAGTTGAGAATCCGTATTCAGTTTATCGTGTGATGTTGTTGCCAATAAACTTGTTTAAATTGAGCTGATAGATGTGCCACCTTGCCTTCAAGTTGAGAATCTATACTCGTTTATCGTCTGATAGTTATCCCCGCATTTCTCATGCTCTGTTTTCTTGAGGAAACTGGATAGATTTTAAGTAATTGGCATAGTTGTAGTTAGTAGTCTGCGAAACCAGAAAATACTCAGCTGCAACGTATATAGTTTTCGAGAAAGCCTTGTACCTCTACAGCTGAAGCAAAAAGACAGGATATAGTTTAGTTTATTTTCCTTTGCAAGTACTTTTGTCAAGCACAACGAGGGAGCTTCCCCTCCTAATTTGAAGAGCACTCATTGCGTAGTGTGCATAGCTGTCCGTACCAACTCTTACTCCAGAGGTGCTAGTTGTTACGCCAACACTGTCCTAGTTGGCTATCCTTCATGTTTTGTTTCTAATAAGCCTATTCGGATGAGCAAATAGTTGAGCCCACCTTGCCTTCACGTTGTGAATCTGTACCTAAAGTTTATCGTGTGATGTGTGATAATAAACCTATTCAGCCAAGCAAATAGTTGAGCCCACCTTGCATTCACGTTGTGAGTTTGTACTCGGTTTATCGTATATTTGTCGTTTCCAATAAACTTCTTCCCAAGCAAATAGTTGAGCCCACCTTGCCTTCACATTGTGAGACTGTACCTGAAGTTTATCGTATAGAACATTCCTGCTCCATTTCCTCATGCTCTGTTTTCTTGAGGGAACTAGATAGATTTAAAGTAGTTAGTTTAGTTGTAGTTAATGATCTGCGAAACCAAAAAATCCTTAGCTGCAATGTTCTTGGTTTTCTTAACCTTGTGCCTCTTCCAGCTGAGAACAAAAAGATAGGACTTAGATTACTTTTCTTTTCCACGCATTCCAGCACTACAAGGGAGCTTCCCCTCCTAATTTGAAGAGTACTCATTACGCAGTGTGCATAGCTGTCCGTACTGACTTGCACTCTAGAGATGTTAGTTTTTACGCCAACACGTTGCATACCTGAGTGATTCCATGCGTGACGTGGTATGACCTATTAACCTTCCTTGGAGGTAGCACTCTATGGCTTGGTCGAGCCTGTGATTCACCGAAAGGTGATACCTCCAAGACTTTTGCAATTTACACATTTGAAGAAGAAAGAGGATCATCAATTTTGAACTTAGCCTCAACAGTCTCCTTGAGCATACTCCTAATCTTATGCCAAACAAGATGACTATGCTTTGGCACCCTTGGAAGATACGATGATTTCACTCCAGCCAAATTTACCAAAGAATAAAATAAGGACCAATATCTCCAGCAGTGACAAGGAAGGATGCATAAGCTAGGGGTCAAACCATAATATCCCAAAACTCAAACAAGTACGTAGCTAATGAGCACACAGTTATACAGAGAGGGGGCGGGGTGAATCAGTATAATACAAACTTTTACTTTTCCAAATTCAATCAATCACATCAACCACACATATGCAAGATCTAGCAATTGAGAACACACGATATACATGGAAACCCTTTCAAGAAAAATCAATGGCAAAATATTGCTTATATACTATAGATTAATCTTCTTCTTCTTGTAGGCTCCAACCTACTAGAGACTCCAATCTCCACCTAACAGAAATACATGTTCCAACCTATTGGAGGCTTCAACCCCCACACAAACTGAGCTCCAACCCAGCAAGAGGCTCCAACCTCTACTTGACAGGCTTCAACCTATTAGGGACTCCAATCTCTACACAAACTGAGCTCCAACCCAGCAAGAGGCTCCAACCTCTATTTGATAGGCTTTAACCTATTAATTCTTCTATGGCTGATATGAATAACTCCATCCAAATCTGATTCAAACATAAATATGATTCAAATACAAATCTGATCCAAACTCAAATCATAATCTTCCTGCCAAATCTGATCACTATCATGCACTTCTTTTCACAAATCTGATCACAAATTACAGGTCTGATCCAATTACAAATCCAATCACTATCATGCACTCTTTCTTTTCACAAATTTGATCACTATCATGCACTTCTTCTTTTCACAAAAATGATCATAAATATGGCACTATCTTTCCTCAAGATCTGATCACAAATCTGATTTAAATATTGCAATGAATTCACTCACAAATCTGATTACAAAAATGCACTCCTTCCACAAATATTTTTGCCTTAATGTCTGCTCATAAATCTGCCATGTGTTTTCCTTTTATTTCTCTTTTTTTTTCACAAAATTGATACTAAAAATCTCTTATAAATATACTCACATATCTTTTGTAAATCTTCTCAAATATCTTTTTATTTCTGCTATTCATATGAATGATATTCAAAAATTGTTTGCTTTCTAACTCTCAAACAAACCTCTATTTATACCTTGCCAAAGTGTCTTTTCACCCAAGAGGGGTGAGTCTTCAAGGGGGTCAGCCACACATACATAAAATAAATTTTATTTTATTTAAGAAACCCTTCCACATGTGCGTGCCAATATCAAGAGGAGTTGGCCCCTTTGAAAAATAATTTACTTATAATTTTAAATTCCTCAAAAGTGGGCGCCATAATAGGAGATGTCGGCCCAAAATAAAAATAATTTTAATCTTGATTTTTGTCTTCACAAGATGGGTGCCAAACTTAGAACCATAGGTCGGCCAACATAAATCTATTTTTCTATTTTTCTTTTAACATCTTTGACATCAATGACAACAATTTCCAATCCTCTACACACCTTTGGCATCAATGACAATGTTTCCAACAGTAGCATGGGTACCAATCGATTCCAAATCTTTCACCATAAGCCCGAAATCACCACAAAGAAAGGGCATTGAAAGAAGAGGTGATTAGTGCATTCTTCATTTCTACCACAAAGGACACAAATGGAAGGCCCATGGAATCTCTTTTTAATATTCTCCTACGTGAGACATTGTTCTTGTGGAGCAACCGCATAAATAGGTTACACTTTGACTAGCCAAATTTGTTCTGAATTCTCCTCCACATCCCCCCTTTTTGCCACTCTAGAGAATAATAGCCAAGAACAACAAAATAAACTCCTTTATAATCATGGCTCCAAGCAAGAATATCCCTTTCCTTGAAATATCCCACATAGGATTTTTCCCTAAGATCTGATTTTGAAACTCGGAATTCTGCCCTAAATTTCTGCACTTCAATTTTCTGCTCAAACCCTAGATTCTGATATGAATTTTCTGATTTCAAACAAGTGTGAACAGTAAACATATATGCTTCCAAAATGCTCAAAAAAATAAGCAAATATATTTATCTATACAACCATGAACATAACCAGCAATGAACAACCATAGAATGATCACCAAAACATGAAAGAAATCTGATTTCAAATTGTCTAATCTGCTGCTACAAAATCAGAATTATTGTCCATGCAAGAACATCACAAAATGAGCTCAAACATGCCCAGAGTAATTCCAGAAGTCTGCTGTTACAAATCAGTCCTAATTACAAGCCAAAATGCATAGGAAATGATGCTCCAAATGAACCCTAGCTGGGTGAATTACTCCAGCTACAACAAAATGCCAAAATGACTGCAAAATATGGATGAAGATGCCTCCAAAACCCTACCAAATGATGCACTGGCCTACTGGCCTAAAGATGAGGATTTGAAACCCTTGCAAGCTCCCAAATTAACTCCAAAATGTCAAATCGCCCCTCCAAAACCTAGGTACTCTTCCTCCAAGTGGTGCGCTCCACTCGAGGGTGAAACCCATAGTAACGAGACTCGGACTTGGCTAGGGTGACTCAACTCGGGACTCAAGACTCGGCGCCCAGACTTGGCGCAAACTCAGCAAAATGAAAAAAGTTGAAAAAACCCTAGAAATTTAGAGATTTTTAAGGATTTAAAACTTGTTTCAAGCACCCTTTGTTGATTAAACCTTAAAGACACAATAACATCATTAAATAGAAGTAAATTTGATCACATACACAAGTATACAACACAGATTGTAGTTGAGCTATTGAAGGAAATAGCATACTTAGACATATAAATATAGTCAAACGTATACAAAACTCATGGAATATGAAATCCATGACATCAAATGTTCCATATAAATGTGAAATATCAAAAAAATAGCCACAAGTCTATGGCTTAGTGGAGCAAACATCCTTCCTACGAAGGCTTCTAAGGGTCCTCGATGATGTAGCAGCTGCAGCCATAGTCTCTGCCTGTGTCTCCATGCCACTCTCACCAACAATAGTTGTGTCTCCTCATGCTCTAGCCTCCTCCTCAGCCATGGCTACAACCTCAGCCTCTCTCTCTGCCTGGTCTACCCAATCAAGGTCCTCGTCACTAAAGATTGCATCTGTAGCCTCAGTGATCCACTCAGACTGTGGATCAACCTCCTCTAGCCTGATCGGGGTGGACTCGTGGTCAAAAATCTTACTGTATCTGAGTCGAAGGTTGTAATGAACATATACCAAATCATTCATCCTCTCCACTGACAGTCTATTGCGCTTCTTGGAGTGTATGTGCTCAAACATACTCCAATTGCACTCACAACTGGATGAACTGCATAGCTGGCTCAATATACAAATGGAAACATTTTGAAGGTTCGGTGTATCAAAACCAAACATATGCCACCAACTATCTAAGATGAGAAAAAGAAACAAAATCAATCTCATTTCAAGTTTCAAGTTCAACATTTAATAATAAATTATAATATAAAAAGATGAAAATTATGCCCTTAAATATATTTTTACCTGGCTATAATGTCGTCCTACTCTCTTTGCACAAATAACGTGCAAAGAAGCCTCTTTGTGCCTTAGTGAAGGCATCTATCTCGTGCATTATCTGTGTAGTAACAACAAGCAACATTTGCTCTATCGTCGAGTAGAGCCCACTAAGAATCTCTCTATCTGCACGGAAATCATGGCTGAATTGGAAAGTCGGATTTAGGAAACATGTGGCTGCATGGATGGGCCTATGAAGTTGGTTTTGCCATCTCCTATCAATGATCTCCCAAATGGGACGATACTTCTCCTCAACTCCACCATAAACGGATCTAATGGCCTCTTTGGCGCTATCCATGCCCTCATATATGTAGCCCATTGCGGGCTTCTCCCCATTAGCAACTTGTAGGAGAACTATGAAGGGCTCGATAAATTGCAAAGTGCAAGCATTGTGAAACATTAACATAAGTGTGAATGAAAATAAACAAATAAAAGTAGAATATGAATAAAAATTAAAACATAATGAAGAATTAAATTTTACCTTCACAATCTCCTCCACTGGTGTCCAAAACCGTGGCTCATCAAAAATGCAATCAGCCACAGCAATCCCTGCAGTGCTTGTAGCATAGGATGAGGAAGACCACTCCTCACCAACAAACATGCACCTTAGAGCTTCCTTTGACCGAATCAAGGATTGCAATGTGATAAAATTTGTTGCAAACCTAGTGATACCAGGACGAGCCAACTCCCTCAACCCTGTGTATTGCCTCATAAGGTTAAGGACCCATGTGTGATTGTATACAAATTTGCAAATGTTTTTTGCGGCATCCACACATGTTTTGATCCATGGGAGCTTGCAGAGATCCTCCAACATGAGGTCAATGCAATGGGCGGCACATGGAGTCCAGAATATAGTAGGGTGCCTCTCCATCAATAATCTACCAGCAGCAACATAATTTGTTGCATTATCTGTCACCACTTGAACTACATTCTCTTCGCCCACCTCAGCTATCACCTCCTCTATAGCCTCACAAAGGTATGTGGCATTTTTGAATTGGGCAGAAGCATCAATGGACTTGATGAAAACGGTGTCACCTGAAAAAATAAGCAAAACCAATTATTCAATAAATTAAAAAACATAAATCAGCCATATTAAATTATTAATCACTAAATCAAATTCAAATTTCAAATTAATCAATGCATTGAGGGAAGTACAATTACCTCCGGAGGAAACTAGAAATTTAAGTAGCATCTTATTTCTCCTATCGGTCCAACCATCAGTCATGATGGTGCAACCCAACCTCCTCCACTGCAAGCGATGCTCCTCTAATTGTGCTTTTACATCTGCCACCTTTTGAGTCAAAAGTGGGCCCTTTAATTCATCTTCAGTAGGGGCTTTGAACCCCGCCCCACATATGGTTATGGCGTCAACCATGTTTTTCCAAAAAGGAGACCTAAAACATGTCATAAATAAATTAATAAGTTACTTAGATAAGTATTGTAAAATGAAAAGTTTTAAGTTTTTAACTTTAAATTTGAATTCGATAATGAGATAAATCTAGATTTTAAAATTTAAATATAAATTTTAAAACAATTAAAGTAAAAAGAATTACCTGGCTACATGGAAGAGAATGGTGCAATAGTACCAGAAGTCTGCAATTGTTTTCTCTGTTGCATCATGTGCGTCCTTGTTCCAACCCATGCTCTCAAGTGATGGTTGGGAACCAGGAGTAGTGCGTAGTACAAAATATGAGTCCACCTTAGATTTACAAACTCTAAGGACAATGTTAACACTCCCACTACCACTAGCAATAGCAGTGCCAACAGCACTAGGAGTACGCATAGCTGGTGCAGTAGCACAAGCACTAGCACAAGCACTAGCACTAGGACAGTATGGAGGCATGGAAGAAGCATCTCCAACAGCACCAAGTCCCTATCCAACACTCGCCAACTCCTGCCTCTGCCTCTTTTTCATTCCTTTTTGCAATTCAAATGTTTCTAATTGCACTTGCACTTCACGAACAGCCTCAGGAGGTGCTTCAGTGCAACCCACTGCATCATGGACAGGTATGCGTGCAATATGATATTTCAATCTATTTATGCCTCCATGATATATTGTTTTGCAATATTTACATTTTGCCTCTCCTTTTATCATTCCAGCAAATATTTCAGCATGTTTCCAAGCAGGGTCTTTTCTGCCTGGGGTTTGAGACATTGTGAAAATATGGTTTGATTTGCAAATGAAAGTGGCTGCAATAACAAATAGGGTTTCTAAAATTATTTAAGTTGCAAGTAGGGTTTGTAAAAAAAAAATGCAAACTCAAAAGAACAATGATTTTACAAATTGCAATGAATTATTTGTTAAAAAAACACAAAAAAACCAATTAAAATCAAACTTACCTCTTAAATCTAGCTTGGAATGCAATGCAAACTCCTCCCAATCGCTGGTAATGAGCTCTCAATGCACCTCCTTGCTGGTATGAAGCTTCCCAAATGATATCTAAGCCTAGATTTGTCTTCAACAACTTGTTGGTTTCCCTACAATGATCTCTTCTTTTTCTTCACAGCTCTCTCTTCTCCTATTTTGCCAAATGAATGAAATGAGGTTGCTTTTAGGGTTGGGGAGATAATATAAGTTAAAAAAAAGAAATATTGAACTTTAATTTTATGTTTCTCTTGGCCTTTTGGCCTTTGTTGCACCAGTCGCATCGAGGGCTCGGGACTCTCCTGGACGTGGGTCTGGCGTGTTCGGCAAGTCCGGCCAGGACTCGGCAGGACTCAACCGCGTCCAAATCTGAGCTCCCAGGACTCGGCCAAGGTCACTCGGCTCGGGACTCACCGAGTCCTGGCGAGCCCCATTACTATGGTGAAACCCTAGGGCAAAGCAATGAAAAATCTGCCTCCAAAATGTTGTCAACCTGATCTGCAAATATGAATGTTACTTTCCAGCCCATAGTCTTTCACAAATTGCCATTGAAGCACAAGTAGACCTCCATCATGAAGTCCTCTCAAGATGAGCTAGGTTTTTGTCCAACTCACTCACAATTCACAAGGGTTTTCGTCCTTGGAATAGTTGTAATAAGTTGTTAATTCAAATTGAAGATAATATGCACGATGATGAAATGCCTCCCAATGAACTTGTTTTTATATCAAACTTCACCTTTTCCCTCCAATTTGGCTGACCAAAATTGGGCACCCAATTCCACCTTTTAAATTTGAATTATTTTCGTTTTTTTATTCTCCAAATGGGGCACACTTTTTCTATGAATTAAAATATTTTTTTATTAGTTTTTTCCCTCTACTTAACCTCCAAAAGGGTTGCCCAACCTCATAGAAAATTATAAAAATATGTTGGCTCCACAAAAAATAATAATAAATTATGGAAAACTAATTCCCAAGTCTGCCAAGCCAAATAAAAATAATTGAGCCATAAAGAATTATTTTTCTAATTATTCAAGGCTCAAACCAAATATTCCGGACATTACATTCCCCAAAGAACTACAAAGGAGGTTCACCAGAATAGAAGCAAGAAAATCTCTCCTATGAAGAACCTCCCCCAGGCCAAATCTTGGGCTCACACCAATGGAAAACCAAAGATCTCCCAATAGGAGTAGTGGACTTGAACTCAATAACAATGGATCACCCTGCCACCAAAAAAATTTCACACAAAGATTGGAGTTGAGGAAAAGATGAGGGAATAGAAGGGTGATTTTCCTAGTAATCAATCCAAAACAAAACATTATTGCCCTTATTAACTATCCCAAAAAGCTCTTCCTTAATAAGTGAAGCCCACCTTTTAATCATATTCCAAAACATGGAACCTTTCCTAGTCAACTCCATCCACGAAATGTCCTCATCCTCTACCCCTCCCAAATACTTAAAATGAAGAATTATTGCCTATGGTTGATCAAGATTTTTGCACCATCGCCACTATAATTTAGCTACTAAGGCCTGACTATTGAGTTTCAACTGTCTAAGTCCAAGCCCACCAACCTCTTTTGGTTTGCAAACCTAGTCCCAACTCTCAAACTCCATTTCTGATTTTTCAAATTTCCAGCCCATAAGAATTTTCTAAAAAGATTATCAAACTCGTTGAGGAAGCTCTTGGGAGAAGATAAGATTAGAAATCTATAAATAGGAAGGGCCTACAAAACAGATTTTGTAAGAGTTAATCTTCAAGCAGAGGATAACCACCAAAAGGTCTAGTGGCTAACCCTTATTCAAAATCTATCTAGAATCTTCTTCTAATGAAGCTTGTTGAGCATTCTCGAAGATTGAGGAACTCCCAAATAATCCATAAGAAGCCTTCCAATTTGAAAGTGAAGAACATTAGCCATTTTGTGTTGAATGAGCTCAAGTGTGTTCAAGAAGAATATACTAGATGTTAGTTTTTATGATCAGAAATAAAACTCAGAAATTCAATTCAAAATCAGACACAATAACACAGCATATACCTTGGGAAGACCCTCCTCTTGAGGGAGAAAAACCCAGCAACAATATATCACTTATATATTGAATATAGAACAATAGTCTTCTTTACATTGAGGCCAATTATGAGGCCAAGTAATCACACCACAATCTGATGCTAACACAGAAACAATATAATGCTACTTGCTGATAGCAAACTCAGCCTTCTTCAATTATATCGATCTGCACTTGATGATCTTCTTACTACACCAACTCGCACTTATGGATATCGAATGACAAGTGAATGAATGAATACCTTAAGGGTCGTAAAGCATCTTCTACTTATACTATTCGATTTAGGAAGACTTCAAGGGATGCGTCTTTTCAAGTATAATGTCGGCCTTCATGAAATGAAATGTCTCTTCAATACAATCGCCGATTAGGAAGGGTCAGCCTCAATAACAAATAAATAAAATATTACTAAGTGGCGTGTCTCTTCATAAAGAAATCGCCTTGACAAATTAAAAAGCCGATAGGCTATGATTTAATTTGTCCTTCATAAAAGCGAACTGGGCTGGAAGTAGAGGCCCGACACTGCCATGGAACATCAACACTCCCTCTCAGCTAGGGAGGATACTTCCAGCTGTATAAGACATATCACCTCATCGTGATGTCAACCACCATGGCTACTCCCATATGTGGAAAAGAAACATATCACCTCATTGTGATATCAACCATCATGGCTACTCCCATGAAAATGGTAAATGTACACAAGTGCCCATCACGAAATCACTCAATGTGATGTTGTCACCTCATCGTGACGTTCACCATGGCTACTCCCAGAGGGTGAAAAGCACAATTACAAGAAAATCATCACAGACTCTCTCACGTGATGTTGTCATGGAGTCACACACATGACATCCACCATAGCTACTCCCAGAGGGTGGAAACAAGGGCTTTCACCTCAAATTTCTCTCACAGAGAAAGATGCATTAAATTAGGGCTTACACCTCAAATCTCTCTCATAGAGAGAAATGCATTAACAAGGGCTTGCACCTCAAATCTCTCTCACAGAGAGAAATGCTTTAAAGATCACTGATGCTGAGACTCCCTCTCAGCTAGGGCTTCATTCTCCACCATACCAAGCTTGTCTTGAAAGTACACAAACTTTATTCTGGAGAGAGGCTTGGTGAGAATATCTGGCATCTGCTCATCAGTGTTGATGTACTTCAACTGGATCGCTTTCCTCAATACCATATCTCTGATATAGTGGTATTTGATCTCAACATGTTTAATTATGTCATGAAACACAGGATTGACAGAAAGCTTCACATAGCTTTGATTATCACAATGGATGGCAGTCGACTCCAATGATTGTCCAAACAATCCTGCAAGGAGCTTATGAAGCCACACTGCTTCTCGAGTTGCCACACAAGCTGCAATATACTCAGCCTCTACGGTGCTCAGTGCCAAAGATGATTGCTTCCTGCTACACTAGGATATCATCGCAGACCCCAAACTGAAGCAACATCCAGAGGTGCTCTTCTGATCAGTAACACACCCTACCCAATCAGAATTAGAGTATCCATGCAACTCCAAGTCCACATCAGAAGAATATCTCAAGCCAAACCCAACTGTGCCATGCAAGTATCTCAGGATATGCTTTGCTACAACTAGATGTTTTTGCCTTGGTTCACACATGAACTGACTAAGTGCACTCACCGCATAGAAAATATTTGGTCTAGTATTGACTAGATACATCAACGATCCAATCAACTGCTGTACATCGTGGGATCCACCAGATCTGAACTAGCTGCAGCTTCTTTTAGCTTCGCAAGTTGGTCTCCATAGGCGTACACATGGATTTGCAATCCATCATACCAAATCTCTTCAGAATGTCAATTGTATACTTCCCTTGACTCAGAATGATCTCATCTCGCCATACTTCTAAACCAAGGAAGTAGTGCATGAGACAAAGATCCTTCATTTCAAATTCAGAAGCTAACTCCTATCTTCTCCAGTAAGAATTAAATCATCAACATAGAGAACCAAGATTAATGCTTCGCCATCAATTACCTTGAAGTATAGGTTTGAATCAGCATCATTCTTGGAGAAACCCAAGCTCATCAGGTATCGATCAATTCTTTCGTACTAAGCACGAGGAGCCTGCTTAGGGCCATACAAAGCCTTCTTCAGCCTACAAACATGAGACTCCTTCCCATGAACCTCAAAGCCATTAGGTTGCTCAATATATACCTCTTCCTTGATCACACCATTCAGAAATGTTGTCTTCACGTCCATCTGGTGTATCTTCCATCCTTTAGATGTTGCAATAGCAATGATGGTCCTGACGGATGTATAACGAGGAACTGGAGCAAAGGCTTCCTCATAGTCTACTCCCTCTTTCTGAGAGAATCCTCTAGCCATGAACCTAGCCTTGTACTTCTCGATGCTCCCATCAGCCGTATGCTTGATCTTGAAGAGCCACTTAGAGGAAACAACAGATTTTCCTTTAGGTCTAGGTACAATGTCCCATACATCATTCTTGAGGATGGATTGATACTCTTCAGCCATAGCATCTCTCCATACTTGCTGACTAGTAGCTTCCTCAACACTGGAAGGCTCAGACTCAATGATTTGACTCATCAATGCAACATAGCTTGAAAACTTATGAGGTCTCTTGCTTTCTGTGAATGTTCCTCTCGGGGCTGCAAATCTTTCTGCCTCCTGCATTGTTTGCCTAGCCCAAAGAGGTCTCTTACAACTAATCACAATGTCTGTAGGCCCATCGGTAGGTTCCAAAGGCTCAACTAGATCTTCATCTTCTTTAGGATTAGTAGCCTCCCTCTGAATCTCAGGAGTATGGTCAACTTCCATATCTTGAGGAGACTCTTGGTCTTTAATGTCTATCTCCATATGAGTTCCCTTAGATCTCTTGAATGCAACATCTTCTTCAAATGTAACATCCCTTCTGATCTCAATCAACTTCTGACCTGGAATGTACACTCTGTAGGCTTTTGAAGACTCATTGTAGCCCACAAATACTCCCTTCTTGCTAGATTGTTCCAACTTTGTCCTTTTATCTTTAGGTACATGAACATACACTGGACAACCAAAGATCCTCAAATAACTTACTTTCGGCTTCACCCCTGTGAATGCTTCTTCACCCCTCAAGTACTTCGTCAGATTCTTTAGATTTTGAGAAATAAATCCAAGTCTTTCTAGAGTAGTCATCAATAAAAATAATGTAATACAAGAAACCACTCAAAGAAGCAACTTACATACACTGGACAACCAAAGATCCTCAAATGACTTACTTCTGGCTTCACCCCTGTGAATGCTTCTTCGGGAGTCATTCTCCAAAATTCGGTGAGGGCTTCTATTCTAAACACACACCGCTGTCCTAGATGCTTCAGCCCAAAGGAAGGTTTGCAGATCTTGATCATGAATCATGGCTTTGGTTGCTTCTACAATAGATCTGTTCTTCCTTTCTGCAACACCGTTCTGAGGAGGATTGTAAGGGACACATAACTCCCTCTTAATCCCTGCTTCAATGCAAAAGTTACGGAAGCTTCTAGAGATGTACTCTCCTCCATTGTCAAATCTCAGAACTTTGATCCTCTTCCAGGATAAGTTCTCTACCTGAGCTTTAAATTCTTTGAACCTCTCAAGTACTTCCTCAGATTCTTTGGATTTCAAGAAATAAATCCAAGTCTTTCTAGAGTAGTCATCAATAAAAATAATGTAAAACAAGAAACCACTCAAAGAAGCAACAAACATTGGACCACATAAATCAAAATGAATAAGATCTAGAATACATTTAGATCTACTTTCACTACTATGAAATGGACCTTTAGTATTCTTACCCAATGCGCAACCTCCGCAAGTGCCTTCATGCTCCTGGTTGAGTTTAGGAAGGCCCGTGACCATCTTCTCCATGGTTGGTAGTGCTCGAAAGTGAAGGTGAGCAAGTCTTCTATGCCAAAGTTCACACGAACTTGATGAATCATGCAACAAGGCCTGAAGTGGACGAGTGCAAAGTCTATAGAGGCTCTCATGTCAAACTCCAATCACACGAGCAGTCTTGATACTTGAGTTCTTCAGCCATGCAAGAAATTTGCCTTCTGAGAATGCAACTTGGTACCCCTTGTCCTCCAAGGCTGAGATAGAGACAAGGTTTCGCTTGATACCCAGAACAAATAGAACATCACTCAACTACAAGGAAATGCCGGAATCCAAGTGAAGAGAGGAGGTCCCAACTCCTTTCACAGAATAACTAGCATCATCTCCAATAATGACTTGAACACTAGAATCTCTCTCCACCAAATCAGTTAGATGCTCTCTAAATCCGGTGATGTGGCGAGAGGCACCACTATCAATCAACCAAGTATTGTTGTCAGTAGGCACATTGCTTGATAAAGAAAAATAGAATAGAAAACCACTTGAATCCTTCTACGGAGAGATCTCACCCACATCTGCAATAGAAGCCTACTGCTTAGATCGGGTTGGACAATCCTTTGCATAGTGACCAAACTTGTCACATCTAAAACATTGAATGCAGGAGAGGTCCTTCTTCTTCTTTGATGCAGGAGCACCATCTGAACCTTTATCTCTATTCCTCTTGAAGTATCCTTTCTTCCCTTCTTTTCCTTTCTTCTTCGAGGATTGAGCGGCAAGAACATGAATATCTTCATTTGTAGAGCTTTGACCAATGCCTCTCGCAGCCAACCTTGATTCTTCTTGAATACAATCTGCTCTCAATCGATCAAACTTAGGAAGTTTTGATCTCGCACTGATTCCTTGAATGAATGACTCCCAAGATGAAGGAAGACCATTAAGAGCCAACATAGTCAAATCCTTGTCATCAACAATATGCCCAATGGTAGAGAGTTGATCTCTCAACTCGGTGATCTTCATGAAGAATGAGATGATGGATTCTCCTTTTGCCATTTGATATGATGAAGTTGTTTTAATGCAAGAGCTCGACTTGTGTTGTTGATCTCATACATCTCCTCCAAAGTCTTGAACATCTCTCTTGCATATTTTGACTTGGAGATGATATGCACAATGTGATCTTTAACGGAATCAACCAACATCTTTTTCGCCTTAGTGCCATTTCTCTTCCATTGAAGCTTCTCATTCTCATCAGTTGGTTCAGGAACTTCGCCCTCCACAAACTCAGCTCACTCATTTTCTTCCAAAGCGAGCATGACTCTAAACTTCCAAGATGTGAAGTTTGATGCACCCTCAAGTCTATCTTCGATCATGAGCCCGTTCACCATCTTGATGATAAGATAGATGCAATCAAAGATGAGAATAAGAATGGAGGATAACGCTGCTTGCAGAAAACTGATCACGATCTTTCTTATACCCGCTCTAATAACATGTTAGTTTTTATGATCAGATATAAAACTCAGAAATTTAATTCAAAATCAGACACAATAACACAACATATACCCTGGGAAAACCCTCCTCTTGAGGGAGAAAAACCCAGCAACAATATTGTTGATGTTCATGTAGCGTCGATCACTACTTCCAGTCGATTTGATAAATTAAATAATAGCAAAAGCTATTTAATTTATAGAGCCATCGTTTTGATGAAGAGGCATGATCGATATTAATTGTATTTAATTATGAAGAGGCACGATTTAATGAGGAGTTGTATTTTAATGAGGCCAACCTCATGCTTCTTTGGGACGCGATTTTCAAGAGACATTCTTTGGTGGCCGAGTTGTTGCTTTTAAAAGGTCACGTCTTCCTCCATCACATTGTATATATACTTGGTGATATCTCATTGTTTCATCATCGATTCATTCCATTCTCATTCATCTCAAGTGCGAGTTCATCCAAAAGGGCAGATCGACATTGTTGAAGGCTGTAGTTCATTATCAGCGAACTGCCTCAATGTATTTCTATGTTGCATCATATTTGGTGCTTATATTTTGGCCTTCATATTGGCCTCTTGTAAGGAGACAATTATTGTTGTGATTCAATATATAAGTGATATATTGTTGCTGGGATTTTGTCCCTCAAGTGGAGGGTTTTCCCAAGGTATCCACTGTGTTCTTGTGTTGAATTTTGAATTAATTTTTTGCGCTCTAATTTGATCATAAAACTAACATGGTATCAGAGCGGGTTTGAAGAAGATCTTGATCAGATTTTGTATTACAACAATACTCTTTATTCTCTTTCTCATCGTTGATTACTTCTATCTCTTTGTCAAGATGGTGAACGGTCTTAAGATTGAGGATAGACTCGAAGGAGCATCAAATTTCACATCATGGAGATTCAGAATTATGCTCACCTTGGAGGAAAATGAATTGGCTGAGTTTGTGGAGAGCAAAGTCCCTGAGCCTAGGGATGAGGAAGAGAAGGTTCAATGGAGGAAGAAAGATATCAAGGCGAAGAAGATGTTAGTTTATTCCGTGAAGGATCATATTGTTCCTATTGTCTCCAAGTTCAAGACGGCAAGAGAAATGTTCAAAACCTTGGAGGAGATGTACGAAATCAACAACACAAGTCGAGCACTTGCACTGAAGCAACAACTCCATCATGTGAAGATGGCGAAAGGAGAAACTATTATTGCTTACTTCATCAAGATTTCGGAACTGAGAGATCAGCTCTCTACAATTGGTCATGTGATTGATGACAAAGACTTGAGCATGCTTGCTCTTAATGGTCTCCCTTCATCTTGGGAGTCCTATATTCAAGGTATCAGTGCAAGATCAAAACTTCCCAAGTTTGATCAATTGAGGGCGGATTGCATTCAAGAGGACTCTAGGTTGGTTGCTAGAGGAATTGGTCAAAGCTCTACTAATGAAGACATCCATGTTCTCGCCCCTCAATCCTCGAAGAAGAAAGGAAAAGATGGGAAGAAAGGATATTTCAAGAGGAATAGAAATAAAGGAACTGATGGTGCTCCCGCATTCAAGAAGAAGAGGGACCTCTCCAAAGTCCAATGCTTTAGATGTGACAAGTATGGTCACTTTGCTAAGGATTGTCCAACCAGGCCTAAGCAGCAGGCCACCATTGCAGATGTTGATGAAGTCTCTCCATAGAAGGACTCATGCGAATACTTGTTCTATTCAGCATTTTCAAGCAATATACCTACCGACACCAACACTTGGTTGATTGATAGTGGTGCCTCTCGCCACATCACTGGATTTAGGGAGCATCTAACTAATTTGGTGGAGAGCGATTCTAGTGAACAAGTCATTATTGGAGATGATGCTAGTTACTCAGTGAAAGGAATTGGGACCTCCACTCTCCACTTGGATTCCGGCATTTCCCTACAGTTGTGTGATGTTCTATATGTTCCAGGAATCAAGCGAAACCTTGTTTCCATTTCAGCCTTGGAAGACAAGGGTTACCAAGTTGCATTCTCTAAAGGCAAAGTTCTTGTGTGGACGAAGAATTCCAACTTCAAGACTGCTCGGGTGATTGGAGTTAAGACATGAGATCCTCTACAGACTATGCACTCATCCACTTCAGGCACTAGTACATGTTTATTCAAGCTCGTGTGAACTTTGGCACCAAAGATTGGCTCACCTTCACTTCCGAGCTCTACCTATCATGGAGAAGATGGTCACGGGCTTTCCAAAGTTCAACCAGGAGCACGAAGGTACTTGCAAAGGCTGCGCTTTGGGTAAGAATACAAAAGGTCCATTTCATAGTAGAGAAAGTAGATCTAAATGTATTCTAGATCTTATTCATTCTAATTTATATGGTCCAATGTCTATTGCTTCTTCGAGTGGTTTCTTGTATTACATTCTTTTTATTGATGACTACTCTAGAAAGACTTGGATTTATTTCTTGAAATCTAAAGAATCTGAGGAGGTATTAGAAAGGTTCAAGGAATTCAAGGCTCAAGTAGAAAACCTATCCAGGAAGAAAATCAAAGTCCTGAGATCCGACAATGGAGGAGAGTACACTTCCGGTAGCCTTTGAAACTTTTGCATTGAAGCTGGGATTAAGAGGGAGTTTTGTGTCCCTTATAATCCTCAATAGAACGGTGTTGCAAAGAGAAAGAACAGATCGATCGTGGAAGCAGCCAAAGCCATGATTCATGACCAAGATCTGCAAACCTTCCTTTGGGAAGAAGCATCTAGGACAGTAGTCTATGTTCATAATAGAAATCCTCAATGAATCCTGGAGAACATGACTCTTGAAGAAGCTTTCATTGGGAAGAACCCAGAAGTGAGTCATTTGAGGATTTTTGGATGTCCAGTGTATGTTCATGTACTGAAGGAAAAGAGAACAAAGTTGGAGCCTTCTAGCAAGAAGGGGATATTTGTAGGTTACAGTGAGACATCAAAAGCCTACAGAATATACATTCCAGGTCAGAAGTTGATCGAGATCAGTAGAGATGTCACATTTGAAGAAGATGATGCATTCAGAAGATCCAAGGGCACTCATATGGAGATTGATAATGAAGAGTCTCCTCAAGATATGGAAGTTGACCATGCTCCTGAGATTCCGAGGGAGGATCCTGAACCAAAAGAAGATGATGAACCAGTTGAGCCCTTGGAACCTACTGATGGGCCTACAGATATTGTGATTGGAAGAAAAAGACCTCTCTGGGCTAGGAAAACAATGCAGGAGGCAGAAAGATTTGCAGCACCAAGAGTGTAATGTCCCCTTCTCATCAGTGATTTGTTCTGACACTCATCAGCCTATTCCAGAATCCTGTAGGCTTGTTTGAGGTAAAATTAGGGTTTCCAGTTCTGAGGTTCTAAGGTTTTTCAGGGAGTTTACTATTTATAGTAAATTCTAATTTTGGCAATATGAAGATTGTCATCTTTCAGGACTTCATTCCCAGTTGGAGCAATTATTTGAAGTCGGACTCTGGCTTCTAGAAGTTTTATTTGGTGAATTTCATAAATAAAGGCATTAATGTTTTAAATTGCAGTTGACCCCTTGGCCTAGGAGAACAACTTTAAGTTGTGTTTAAAAAGAGGGACTTGGAAGGGGGACACCTTCATGGGGTGTTTAATATATTTCAATTATCATCAAATGCCTTGGGAAAAGTGGACGCCACTTTTAAAAGAGATAATTTTAAATTAAAGTGAAGTTCATATTATGCAAAAAGGGATGCCACCTTGAGGAATTAATTGTTTTTGGAAATTTGAAAAGACTCCTGTGTCTTTTGGTGTGCTTTCTTAGGAATTTGAGGAGTTTTGTGAGCTTCTATTTAATGAAGGGTTTTGCTCCAGCCTTGTATCCATTCATGTTATCATACTGTTATGCTGTCGGAATGACAAATGAAATCTTGCTTCGAGGATGCTACCTCCTAGCCAATTATCCAATTTCGTGTTTGAAATATAACACCTAGTTGGAATTTGCTGCTTCTCATCCAAACTAGCAGATTCAGCTCGATTGTGAAGAATTTTTGGTGATTTATCAGTTTTGGTCTTGCTGATTCATCAACAGCTAAAGGTGATTTTGATTTATAGCTTAATTTTCAGTTGGCTTTTGGTTCTGGGTACTTTATCATTGGATTTGTTGACCTTGGGAGACTCAACCAGCTAAGTTTCAGATTTTATTGTTGAGAGTTTGATTTTTAAAAGAAAATCGCCCCTTCAAGGAGGGTCGTACGATTTGGAATGTCTTGGGAAGTGTGCCAGGAATTAATGATCAAGATTTGTGGTTGTTTCTTCATCCTAGCATGGTCGCCTACCTTCCAGAAGTCCATTGCATTTAATCTCATTCGAAACGGAGGTAATTTGATGAAGTTATGAACATTTTATGAGTTTACAGTTTGCTTATCAGAATTCCAGAAACTCTGTTTTTATATCAGATTCATATGATTTATGTTTTGGTCATAATTCTATCATTGGACGAGTAAAGGAACATCATTAGAATTCATTCTTCTCTTCTAGTCTTATTTCTCTATCATTGTAATACTTGTTTTTGCAGTCTTTTGAATTGTAAGGTTGTGATTTAGTAGTACTAATCCAACCCATGTTATTGCTGCAACTACTTGTTTTATTTCTTATTAATTACCCCTGGACGGTTTACCACCAGTGCGGAGAACGAACTTGTTATATCATTGTACCCACTCTCAAGTGGTGAATCCCCACTATTCAGTGGATGCCCGCCGCAGCGGACGAATTAGATTGTTGTAGCTTCATGGCTGGTTATCCGCCTATTAGTTTCAATTTCAATCAATCACTCCGTCATATGTTAGCACCTCGCCCTCAGTGGGATCTTGAGTGCACATTCTTGACGTTGAATAGTTTCATTCAAGTATTGTTCTTTAGTTTCTCCGCCATATGTCAACACCTTTCCTTCATTTGGATTGAGTGTGCATTCTTGGCGTTGAGTTTCGTTTAAGCTTGGATTTAGTTTGATGCTAACGCTAATCCAGTTGGCTAGTGCCGGTTTATGTTGTGAAAATCTTTTGAAAAAATTGGTTAGCATATTTCAGTGGTATCAGAGCAGAAGACCCTGCCATCCTGTGGCAATTTGCAGTTGGTTGTCAGATGAGTGAAAGAGACACTAGACCGTTCACCAGAAGTCAGGCCAGAACTCTGCATCAATTCCCACCTGTTCCAAAGGCAGAGACTTTTTCAGAAGTCTTGAGGGATCTTGGCAAAACAGTGGAAGGTACAGAAGAGACAGTTGAAATAATGTCAGACAGTGTAAGGCAAGCTAATGACGAGAGGGACAGAGTTGAGAAGAAGTTTGATGGGATGATAGATATGATGTCCTGATTATTGTCCAAGTTGGACCAGCAAGCAGCTCAGAATATCATTCAGCCCCAAAATAACTCAACTGGAGAAAGTAGTGGAGTTAATGGGAATAACAATAATGGCAGTCTTGAGGTGAAAACCAGAAACAGAGTTGTGGGTCAGCATGCAGCAATTCCTAGTGGGTCATCCTCTAGACCTCTTTTTCCTGTCTTCACGACAATGGAAGAGCAACAACCGGTTGAAGCTGCACCAACCTTTGTTGATGATGCACGTCAAGCTTACATGGAGTACGTCTCTTTACCTTTTGACTTGAGAGGTACTTGGACCTTTGACCAATTCATGAATCAAAGGAGTCAGAGAAATGGAGGAAGGAATGAGCAACGTCCTCCTATGGTGCGTAGAAATGATTTCTACCAAGCTTTGGGAAAGATAACTATGGAGCATTTTGATGGTAGTAATAAGTGCACAACCAAATCATGGGTGCAGAAGCTAGATAATTATCTCTCTCTCAGACCCATGCCAGAAGGAGATGCTATCAAATTTGCTACTTTGCATTTGGATGGGATAGCTCACGAATGGTGGACTCATGGTTTGGTCACTCTTAGCCATAACCTCATTCGTACCTATGATGAGTTTACCAACAAGCTGATCGAGAGATTTGATACCAAGGATCCAGAGTTGAGATTCAGAGAATTGGCACAATTGAAATAGCAAGGATCTTTAGAAAATTATGTGGCTGATTTTCAAAGGTTGTTAGTAATGGTGCCTAACATTACTAAGAGAAGACTTGTGGTACTCTTTGCAGAAGGATTAATGGAGCCCTTGAAAGGATGGGTCAAAGCCTTTGATCCACCAACTTTAGATGAAGCCATTAAGAAAGCGAGGAGCATGGAGTTGGCAGCCCCAAGGCCTAAGTTTCATTCAAAACCTTTCAGCCATAAGAAGGATAAAAAACATTCTTCAAATCTGCCAAAGAAGTTTCCACCAAGGTTGTCAGAAGAGCTCAAAGAACAGCTTAGAAAAGATGGAGTTTGCTACACTTTCCGTGAACCTTGGGTTAAGGGTCACCGTTGCTATGGAAGAGGCAAAGCAAACCTAATGGAGGGCTATTCTGATTTTGGATCAGAATTTGATTGGTCTAATCAGCAATACGAATCAGCAAGTAGTGAAGGTGAAGAAGGCCCAGAAGAGAAGCCTGATGAGGTGGTAGATGGTAGTGCTTTCGCACAACTCTCAAGTTTTCAGAAAAATGAATCCTTTCGGGTTCATGGAGTAGTTAATTCACAAAGGATTGTTGCTCTAATTGACACAAGAGCAACTCATAATTTTATTGATGAAGGATTGGTTGCTAAAAAAGGTTTGAAGACTGAGGAATTTGATGGTTTCAAGGTTATGGTTGCAGATGGTTTTACTATGTCTTGCATGAGGAAGATTCCTAACCTCTCTATGCAATTGGGAAGTTATGAGATTAAAGATGATTTTTATGTAGTGGGAATTGGAGACACTGATGTTGTACTAGGCATACAATGGCTGCGATCTCTTGGTGAGATCACATTGAATTTGCAAACTATGGAGCTCAAATTTCAGTCTAATGGAAGGAAGGTTGTTCTAAGAGGGATGTCAAATGAGGGCCCTCGAATTGTGTCTTTGAAGAGGATGGAAAGGCTGATCCGTTACGATCAGGTTGAATGGGCTGCTGAATGTTTGGTTCTACCAGCTAATCCAGTGGAGGAAAAAAGGCAATATCACCCTGATATTCAAGCCTTACTTTCAAAGAAGAGCAAAGTCTTTGGAAGCCTACCTCCCGGAAGACCTCCTGAAAGAGGTTCTGAGCATGTAATTGAATTAGGAGGAGCAAAGCCCGTCATGACTACACCATACCGTTATCCAAAGAAGCAAAAAGATGAGATCGAAAAAGCCATCAAGGAGCTATTAGAATCCGGTTTCATTAGACCAAGCAAGAGTCCTTTTGCTTCTGCAGTAGTGCTGGTCAAAAAGAAAGATGGCACAATGCGTATGTGTGTTGACTACCGTGCATTGAATCAAAAGACAATCAAGAATAGATATCCTATTCCTAGGATAGATGAGCTTATTGATGAGCTCCATGGAGCTATGTTTTTCTCAAAGATTGATCTTCGTTTGGGTTACCATCAAATCAGAATGAGGGAGACAGACATAGAAAAAACAGCATTCAGATGTCACTTTGGGCATTTTGAATTTCTTGTCATGCCTTTCGGTTTGACAAACGCTCCAGCAACATTTCAATCTTGTATGAACAAGATTTTTAGACAACAGTTGAGGAAGTTTGTGCTCATCTTCTTCGACGACATTCTCATTTTCAGTAAGTCATGGGAAGAGCACCTTAAGCATTTGGAAGAAGTGCTTAGTAGTCTGGAGGCGGAATGTTTGTTCGCCAAAGAATCAAAGTGTGAGTTCGGAATGACATAACTCTTATATCTTGGCCACATTATCAGTTCAAAGGGTGTGAAAGTTGATCCTGAGAAGATAAGGGCCATTCTTGATTGGCCAACTCCAAAGAATGTTTCTCATTTGAGATGATTTTTGGGGTTATGTGGATTCTATAGAAGATTTGTGAAAGGATATTCTCATCAGGCAGCCCCTCTCACAGATCTTACAAAGAAAGGAGCTTTTCTTTGGACCAAGATGGCACAAGAAGTTTTTGATAAATTTAAGCAAATCATGAGTACATGTCCTGTGTTGGCTCTTCCGGATTTTACAAAATCATTTGAATTACAGTGTGATGCTTCAGGTGAAGGTGTTGGAGCTGTTCTAATGCAAGACAAACATCCCATTGTCTTCGAAAGCCAGAAGTTGAGAGGAGCAGAAAAAACTTACTCCATTTATGACAAAGAGATGCTTGCCATCATGCATGCTTTGTCTAAATTCCGTCAATATTTGGTGGGAAGTAGATTTGTTGTTAAGACTGACCACAATAGTCTTAAACATTTTATGCGCCAAAAAGATTTGAATGAAAGGCAGCAGAAGTGGGTAAGTAAGCTCCAAGCATATGACTTTGAAATTGAGTATGTCAAAGGAAAAAATAACATAGTGGCTGATGCTCTTTCAAGAAAGCCTCATTTGCAGTCACTTTGTGAGTTATCAGCAGATTGGAAGGAGTTAATTGCTGCTGATTATGCTAAAAATCAGTTTGCAACCAACTTGTTTGAAGGTCATTTGGTTGATGAAAGGTATAAGTTGGTTGATGGGCTAATTATCTATAAAGGTAGAATCTTTTTAGTGCATGAATCTAAGCTTAAAAAGAAGATTCTACAATCCTTTCATGATGTTCCCCTTGCTGGTCATCAAGGCATGTTCAAGACTTACAAGCAGATTAGAGAAAGGTTTGCTTGGAAAGGAATGAAGGATGAGATAATGAACTATATAAGAGAGTGTTCTATTTGCCAAAAGAATAAAAATGAACACTCTTATCCAGCTGGTTTGTTACAGCCCTTGCCAATTCCAAATCAGAAATGGGAAAGCATTGCAATGGATTTTATCACGGGATTGCCCAAGGTGCAAGGACGAGATTGTATCTTTGTTGTGGTTGATAGACTAACAAAATTTGCTCATTTCTTTGTTGTCACCACTTCATTTACAGCAGCTCAAGTGGCTGAGTTGTTTTTTAGAGAGGTCTTCCGTTTGCATGGATTGCCTAAAACTATTGTTAGTGATAGGGACAGCAAGTTCCTAAGTGTTTTTTGGCAAGAGATCTTCAGATTGAGTGGGACAGTGCTTACTCCAAGCACTAGTTATCACCCACAAACAGATGGGCAATCAGAAATTGTTAACAAATGGTTAGAAGGCTACCTAAGAAACTATGTTTCAAGACAGCAAAGAGCTTGGATTAAATGGCTTCATTTAGGAGAGTATTGTTATAACTTTTCCTATCATATGTCAATTAAGATGTCTCCTTTTATGGCTCTTTATGGATATGATGCTCTTAACTTTGTTGATTTAGTGTTTGGTGATAGTAGAGCTCCCCAGGCAAAGGATATGTTACAACAGAGCCAAGATATCTTAAAATCTCTAAAGGAAAATCTGCAACAAGCTCAAAACCAGCAGAAGTTATACACTGATCAGCGGCGTATTGAGAGATCTTTCGAAGTAGGAGACATGGTTTACTTGAGGCAGGAGCCCTATCGACAATCTTCCCTCAAGAATAGTGGTGCAAAAAAGTTGAAACCATGTTTTTATGGTCCTTTCAAAGTCACCAAGAGGATTGGTGAAGTTGCATATGAGTTGGAGCTTCCAGCTGAAAGCAAGGTGCATAACGTCTTTCATGTGTCACGCCTCAAGAAGGCACTTGGACACAATGTTGTGGCTACTTCAGAATTACCTCCATTGGATGAGGAAGGTTAGTTGGTGTTGATTCAAGAAGAAATTCTTGATACTAGAGAACGTTCCTTGAGGAGAAGGGCAATCAAGGAATACTTGGTCAGATGGAGAAATTTACCTATTGAAGATGGCACGTGGGAAGGAGAATAGATATTGTTGCATCCATCTTTTCAGTTGCTTGAGGACAAGCAATTTCGAGGAGGGCGGACTGTAATGTCCCCTTCTCATCAGTGATCTGTTCTGACACTCATCAGCCTATTCCGGAATCCTGTAGGCTTGTTTGAGGTAAAATTAGGGTTTCCAGTTCTGAGGTTCTAAGGTTTTTCAGGGAGTTTACTATTTATAGTAAATTCTAATTTTGGCAGTATGAAGATTGTCATCTTTCAGGACTTCATTCCCAGTTGGAGCAATTATTTGAAGTCAGACTCTGGCTTCTAGAAGTTTTATTTGGTGAATTTCATAAATAAAGGCATTAATGTTTTAAATTGCAGTTGACCCCTTGGCCTAGGAGAACAACTTTAAGTTGTGTTTAAAAAGAGGGACTTGGAAGGGGGACACCTTCATGGGGTGTTTAATATATTTCAATTATCATCAAATGCCTTGGGAAAAGTGGACGCCACTTTTAAAAGAGATAATTTTAAATTAAAGTGAAGTTCATATTATGCAAAAAGGGACGCCACCTTGAGGAATTAATTGTTTTTGGAAATTTGAAAAGACTCCTGCGTCTTTTGGTGTGCTTTCTCAGGAATTTGAGGAGTTTTGTGAACTTCTATTTAATGAAGGGTTTTGCTCCAGCCTTGTATCCATTCATGTTATCATACTGTTATGCTGTCGGAATGACAAATGAAATCTTGCTTCGAGGATGCTACCTCCTAGCCAATTATCCAATTTCGTGTTTGAAATATAACACCTAGTTGGAATTTGCTGCTTCTCATCCAGACTAGCAGATTGAGCTCGATTGTGAAGAATTTTTGGAGATTTATCAGTTTTGGTCTTGCTGATTCATCAACAGCTGAAGGTGATTTTGATTTATAGCTTAATTTTCAGTTGGCTTTTGGTTCTGGGTACTTTATCATTGGATTTGTTGACCTTGGGCGACTCAACCAGCTAAGTTTCAGATTTTATTGTTGAGAGTTTGATTTTTAAAAGAAAATCGCCCCTTCAAGGAGGGCCGTACCATTTGGAATGTCTTGGGAAGTGTGCCAGGAATAAATGATCAAGATTTGTTGCTGTTTCTTCATCCTAGCATGGTCGCCTACCTTCCAGAAGTCCATTGCATTCAATCTCATTCGAAACGGAGGTAATTTGATGAAGTTATGAACATTTTATGAGTTTACAGTTTGCTGCTCAGAATTCTAGAAACTCTGTTTTCTATATCAGATTCATATGATTTCTGTTTTGGTCATAATTCTATCATTGGAAGAGTAAATGAACATCATTAGAATTCATTCTTCTCTTCTAGTCTTATTTCTCTATCATTGTAATACTTGTTTTTGCAGTCTTTTGAATTGTAAGGTTGTGATTTAGTAGTACTAATCCAACCCATGTTATTGCTACAACTACTTGTTTTATTTCTTATTAATTACCCCTGGACGGTTTACCACCAGTGCGGAGAACGAACTTGTTATATCATTGTACCCACTCTCAAGTGGTGAATCCCCACTATTCAGTGGATGCCCGCCGCAGCGGACGAATTAGATTGTTGTAGCTTCATGGCTGGTTATCTGCCTATTAGTTTCAATTTCAATTAATCACTCCGTCATATGTTAGCACCTCGCCCTCAGTGGGATCTTGAGTGCACATTCTTGACGTTGAGTATTTTCATTCAAGTATTGTCCTTTAGTTTCTCCGCCATATGTCAACACCTTTCCTTCATTTGGATTGAGTGTGCATTCTTGGCGTTGAGTTTCATTTAAGCTTGGATTTAGTTTGATGCTAACGCTAATCCAGATGGCTAGTGCTGGTTTATGTTGTGAAAATCCTTCGAAAAAATTGGTTAGCATATTTCAAAGAGGAACCTTCAGAGAAAGTAAGAGACCTCATAAGTTCTCCAATTATGTTGCTTTGATGAGTCAGATTATTGAATTCGAGCCGTCCAGTGTTGAGGAAGCTTCTAGTCAACAGATTTGGAGAGATGCTATGACAGAAGAGTATCAGTCCATTCTTAAGAATGATGTTTGGGACATCGTTCCTAGACCCGAAGGAAAATCTGTGGTATCTTCTTAATGGCTCTTCAAGATCAAGCATGCGGCTGATGGGAGTATTGAGAAGTACAAGGCAAGATTCGTGGCCAGAGGGTTTTCACAAAAAGAGGGAGTTGACTATGAAGAAACATTCACTCTAGTTGCTCACTATACTTCTGTCAGGACCATCATTGCCATTGCTACATCTAGAGGATGGAAGATTCATCAGATGGATGTGAAGACAACTTTTCTGAATGGTGTAATCGATGAAGAAGTTTATATTGAGCAACCTTATCGACTCGAGGTACATGGGAAGGAGTCTCATGTTTGCAGGCTAAAGAAGGCCTTGTATGGTCTTAAGCAAGCTCCTTGTGCATGGTATGAAAGGATTGAACGTTACCTGTTAGGCTTGGGCTTCTCCAAGAACGATGCTAACTCAAATCTGTATTTCAAGGTAATTGATGGTGAAGCATTGATTTTGGTTTTGTATGTTGATGATTTGTTTCTTACTAGCGAAGAACACCTCATTATCAAATGCAAGGGGTTGGCTTCTGAATTTGAAATGAACGATCTTGGTCTCATGCATTACTTCCTTGGCTTAGAAGTTTCGCAGAAGCCAGATGAGATGATTCTAAGTCAAGGGAAGTATATCATTGACATTTTGAAGAGGTTTGGTATGATGGATTGCAAATCCATGTCTACGCCTATGGAGACCGACTTACATAAGTTGAAGGAGGTTGCAGCCAGTTCAGATCTAGTGGATCCCACGATGTACAGGCAGTTGATTGGATCATTGATGTATCTACTCAACACTAGACTGGATATCTACTATGCATTGAGTGCACTCAGTCAGTTCATGTGTGAACCAAGGCAGATACATCTTGTTGCAACAAAACATATCCTGAGATACTTGTGTGGCACTGTTGGATATGGGCTAAGATATTCTTCAGGTGTGGATTTGAAGTTACATGGTTATACTGATTCTGATTGGGTAGGGTGTGTCACTAATCGGAAGAGCACCTCTGGATGTTGCTTTTGTTTGGGGTTTGCGATGATATCCCAAACAGAAGCAACATCCAGAGGTATGTCATCTGTAGCATTGAGTACAGCAGAGGCAAAGTATATTACAGCTTTGTGGCAGCTCGGGAAGCAGTGTGGCTTCGGAAGCTCCTTGAGGATTGGTTTGGGCAATCAATGGAGCATCATTCATTGTGATAACCAGAGCTGTGTGAAGCTTTCTGTCAATCCTGTGTTTCATGACAGAACCAAGCATGTTGAGATCAAATACCATTATATCAGAGATATGGTATTGAGAAAAGCAATCCAGTTGAAGTATATTAGCACTGATGAGCAGATGGCAGACATTCTCACCAAGATGAGCAGATGGCAGACATTCTCACCAAGCCTCTCTCCAGGATAAAGTTTGTGTACTTTTGAGACAAGCTTGGTATGGTGGAGAATCAAGCCCTAGCTAAGGAGTCTCAGTATCAGTGATCTTCATTAATGCATTTCTCTTTGAGAGAGATTTGAGGTGCAAGCCCTTGTTAATGCATTTCTCTTTTGAGATTTGAGGTTAAAACCCTTGTTTCCACCCTCTGAGAGAGCCATGGTGGATGTCATGTGTATGACTCCATGACAGCATCACATGAGAGAGTCCATGATGATTTTCTTGTACTTGTGTTTCACCCTCTGGGAGAGCCATGGTGAACGTCACGATGAGGTGACAACATAACGTTAAGTGATGAACACTTGTACATACCATACATGGGTGTAGCCATGATGGTTGATATCACGATGAGGTGATATCTGATTTCATGATGAGGTGATATATGATTTCACGATGAAGTGATATCTTTCCTTCCCACATATGGATGTAGCCATTGTGGTAGACATCATGATGAGGTGATATGTCTTGTGCAGCTAGAAGTATTCTCCCTAGCTGAAAGGGAGTGTTGATGTTCATGCAGCGTCGGTTACTACTTCCAGCCGATTTGATAAATTAAATAATAGCAAAAGCTATTTAATTTTTAGAGCCATCATTTTGATGAAGAGGCATGATCGATATTAATTATATTTAATTATGAAGAGGCGCGATTTAATGAGGAGTTGTATTTTAATAAGGCCGACCTCATGCTTCTTTGGGATGCGATTTTCAAGAGACATTCTTTGGTGGCCAACTTGTTGCTTTTGAAAGGTCACGTCTTCCTCCATCACATTGTATATATACTTGGTGATATCTCATTGTTTCATCATCGGTTCATTCCATTCTCATTCATCTCAAATGTGAGTTCATCCAGAAGAGCATATCGACATTGCTGAATTTTGTAGTTCATTATCAACAAACTGCCTCATTGTATTTCTATGTTGCATCATATTTGGTGCTTATATTTTGGCCTTCATATCGGCCTCTTGTAAGGAGACAATTATTGTTGTGATTCAATATATAAGTGATATATTGTAGTTGGGTTTTTCTCCCTCAAGTGGAGGGTTTTCCCAGGGTATCTACTGTGTTCTTGTGTTGAATTTTGAATTAATTTTCTGTGCTCTAATCTGATCATAAAACTAACAAATATATCACTTATATATTGAATATAGAACAATTGTCTTCTTTACAATGAGGCCAATTATGAGGCCAAGTAATCGCACCACAATCTGATGCTAACACAGAAACAATGTAATGCTACTTGTTGATAGCAAACTCAGCCTTCTTCAATTATATCGATCTGCACTTGATGATCTTCTTACTACACCAACTCGCACTTATGGATATCGAATGACAAGTGAATGAATGAATACCTTAAGGGTCAAACAGCATCTTCTACTTATACTATTTGATTTAGGAAGACTTCAAGGGATGCGTCTTTTCAAGTATAATGTCGGCCTTCATGAAATGAAATTTCTTCAATACAATCACCGATTAGGAAGGGTTGGCCTCAATAACAAATAAATAAAATATTAATAAGTGACGTGTCTCTTCATAAAGAAATCGCCTTGACAAATTAAAAAGCCGATAGGCTATGATTTAATTTGTCCTTCATAAAAGCAAATTGGGTTGGAAGTAGAAGCTCGACGCTGCCATGTAACATCAACACTAGATTTGTCTTCATTAATTAGTTGACCAAAAGTAGATAAGTATATATCTAAAGCTTTTTTGAAATTGATTACCTCCCCAACTTTAGCCAAACCCATCAAAGCCATGTCATCCACAAACTGAAGATGGGATTGAGAGTCCATATTCCAAGCCCAAAACCATCCCTAGATGAGGCCAATTTCTTTATGATGTTTCAACAAACGACCTAATCCTTCTACCATTAAAATAAACAAGGAGATAAAGGATCTCTTTGCCTGAGTCCATGAGATGCTAAATAAGAGTTTAAGGAATGCCACTGATCAAAAGAAAAAATGAGATTGAAGTCATAAATCTCATAACCAAATCTGAGCAAAACCTAAAATCTAGTAAAATGTGTCTAAGGAATGACCACCTAACTCTATCATAGGCCTTAGACATGTCAAGTTTAATGACCATGGTCTTTTCTTTGGAGTAAGCCATAGAGTGGATAGCTTCAATTGCCACAACTATATCATCTAAAATTTGTGGTCCTTTCACAAATACCCCTTGTTGAGGAGATATCAAGGAAACCAAACACCTTTTCAAGTGTTCCGCAATAAGCTTGGTAATTATCTTGCAAGTCACATTACATAGGGAAATAGGATGAAAAATCTCTAAGTTAGCTCCCTTTTTGGGAATTAGAGCAAGAAAAATAGAGTTAATGGTTTTGAGCATCTACTTATTATTTTGTTATTCTTTAACAACCTCTAGCAAGTCCATTTTCAAAATTTCACAAAATTCTTGAAAAGACTTGATAGGAAAACCATCAAATCCAAGATACTTGCCTTTGTTCATCTAGAAAACCACTATCTCCGAATCCACCATGGAAATGGGTTCTAAGAGAGATTTATTCATATCTTATGAAACCAAGGAAGGAATCCTACCAAGAATGAGTCTCTATGTAAGATACCGAGTCTGATCGAGCACAATTAAGTGATAAACTGGCAAGGAAACCATCTCAGTTATAGGGGGATTTTGAGAACAAATTTAGCTTCAAACTCGAATCATACTATAACACTTGATTTGCAACAGAAAATCAACTTGTAGCTGAAGCAATCCACTGAAGTATAAAACAAATGCTCAAACGAGCCACAACGTAAATATTATCTGAACAACGAACCTCCAATCTTATTTTGCGCATGTGATTACTGCGAACAAGAAAATAATATCCAAAGCACTGCAACCAATGTATATTGGAGAATACATACAAACAAGGCTTTCCCGATAAACAAAGCAGTTCAATTGATTTAGATATAAATTACCACATACAATTCCAACACCCCAGTGGTGAGTCGATTCACAGATCTGAAGCAAGCACCCAATGATTCTATACTCCAATGATACCGTTCGAAGTCCTCAGATTCCCTGGTAATGATAACTGTCTTTAGGAGATTGACGGATTGTTCAATAGATACTTCAATCACATATATGGATTCCTTGTCGTCACTAGTGATTGGCTAAATGATCGACACTAGAGCCCATCGCTGATCTGGACGAATTGGCAATGGATCGGAACAAAATGGAGTTTCAAGAGTGTCCACGGTCTATACTTCTGTTCTATGATGATTCTCCCAAGATGAAGCTACTGACTTGACTTTCTCGTATGCCTTCGCCCAAACAGTTTACTCAATCCCTATTGAATGCTACGCATAAGAGTTTCGGGGGGTTCGATGTAGATTCGCCTTCCAAAAAACGCCTTATTAAATGCTCAAGTGCAAAGATGTGTTGTCAACCTGGCTGAGGATGGCATGGCCAGAGCCTTGGCTCGACCACAATATGGCAATTCGTTGCTCCACAGCACATGTATGTGACAAGAAGTAATCCCGACTCAATCTATAATCTAATAAATGTAATGATAGAAGCAAACACAAAATCACAGGTGTTGAGGCTATGTCCAGACCTGAGCACAACTTGGCAAGAGACTACGTCCTCCCAAATAAAATGGATGCCAATGCAATTCCAATTTCGTGATGATCAAACATGAAAGGCGATCCAATATAAAAACTAATTGATTTGAAGTCGGTCTAGAAAACAAATATTATTCTAAGTGCCACTCAAAGGAGTCGGCCAGATTTAAATATAAATTTAAATGTTATTATTTAATAATTTAAATTTATTAATTATTATTTAATATTTAATATTATTATTTGATATTATATTTAATTTAAATAGTGTTTAAAAACACTTTTATAGTTTCCCTCCAAAATTGATTCAATTCATCCGGGTACATGACACTCTACTCTTCCATTGCTTGTAGTCCATGCTCCATGAATAGAGAAGAAAAGTGGTTAACAACTTCCTTAGAGATATCATGAAAGGAAGTTAATTGATTTCCCTAGGAAGAGATGGGAGAAGATATAACATTACCACTTCAACGCTCCTTCACCAAATTAAAAAATAAGAAACATTCTTATCCCCTACCTAAAGCCACTAAACCCGAGATTTTTGTTCCTAAAAAATCTCAACACATAGCTCCCATTCAAACAATTCCTTAGACCACCTCTTTCTACAACAGCTCCTCTATCATTCCCTCCTCTTAAATCCAAAAGGTGATTCTTTCCAGCTCATCCTAAATTTGATTTTAAATTTTAAAGATATTTCTAAAAGAGTATCTATTCCACCTCTTGAGTGTGAATTTGACAAATTGGAGTCTCTTGAAGAAAGAGTACATAGTTGTTATAAAGGCTGACTTTCCTTCTAACCATCATCCCTACATAAGCTTGTGCAAATCAATATCTTGAAGCCACATAAGTTGAAACGTAAAAAGAGGTTTTCTAGGAATTGAGAACAATGAGGAGGAAAATTTGATGGACCGATGATCAAACTCTTTCCAACCCAAAATTTCAAAAAATGAAGACCAATTGTTGCCAACCCAATTATCTAACACCAAAAACCTGTCCAATCTTCCAAAAATAGAATCATTTCCACATCTTCTATTATTCCAAGTGAAGATACCATCGCTTGGCTTCACATAAACCAAGTCAAGAAAGGACACATTATCCCTCAATAGGGTAGAAGATGGACTAAGATGACCAATACCCCCTAATTTTTCATCTAGACTACTTATAGCATTAAAGTCTCTTGCTTGAATCCAAGGGAAGAGGGGAGCTAAGGAACAAATAGATCTAATATGGGACCAAAAAACACCAATGATACAAGATTGGCACTTTACTCATTATAAAGTGTCATGTCCCCATTTTTGGCGAGCATCAGTGATCGTGAGATTGGCCTATCATGAGACCCTCGTAGGCTGACAGAGTGGTTAGAGGGTCGTTTCGGAGCTTGGCTCAGCGTCAGATTGGCAGTTTTGATCAATTGGCTTTCGTTTGGGCTCGATCGGAGACTTTTTGCAGAATTGCTATTTTTAGCAGTTCCGGGCAGGCAGAGTGGGACCCCTGCTATTTTTAGCAGTAGGGATTTGGCGGCATCCGGAATCACTTCGGAGTTCGTCAGCTTCAGACGGAACAGTAATCGGATGAGTAACGGGCGAAATATTAATATTTAATTGCATTGATTAAATATTAATTAATTAAGGATTATAATATAAAGTTATAATTTTTAATTATAACTTAAGTGATTTATCTTGAGGGGTGCGCCCATCATCAGAAGGGGCCAAAATTGACGTTTAAAATTATATTAAAATATTTCGCTGAGACTATGAGGAAATTAAAAGAATTAAAAAATGAATATTTTAATGATTTCCTATTATTAAGGAAATCGCACTTTTCAGCTTAATAAAGGTTTTGCATTGGTTTCTGAGCCATTATGATATTTTATGAATTGAAAATTTGCCAGTCTTTGCCAGAGAACGGAGACCTTAGGGTTTGAGTTCGAAATTCGTTGGAGAACGAGCCATCTCCATCGAAGCAGTTCAGAGGATGTGAAATAACATCTGATTTATTGCAGTTGAGAGATTTCTTCATTCAGGAGGAATCCTTTGAGCTTCAGAGAATATTAGTTTTACAGAGTTTCAGCATAGTTATTGATCCAGAAGAGTTTGCAGTAGCGAGGCGCCCGTATTTAACATTTTCCAGAGGAACCAGAGGAGCCGTACATTTCATTAAATGCTGCTGCTGCAGCCGTACCATTTGTTCACAGCCGTACAGCTTCAAGTTTCCTAAAGTTTGGACTCAGAGGGTCTTGCTTGGGTTTTATTCAGAAAAAGCTAGCTATTCATCAAGGCGCACATGTTCTGGAGATTTGGAGGATTGTGAAAGAGGCATATATTTATTAAATGATGTTTCTGCCTGGGCCGTACCTTTACCAGGCCATACTATTCTGATTTCTGGCCGTACCTTTGAAGAGGGAGCCGTCCTTTGTACTGGAGGTAACACCTAACCTGAGGGTCATCTCTTATCATCCCTGGAGGCGCCTAGACTTGGAGATCTTATTCAGAGCACCAGAAAAAAAAGGAGGAAGTCATTGATTACATCAGCCGTACCCTTCATTTAATGCTGCATCTAAAACCAGGTTTCAATATTTATTTTCCTTTTGCTTTGCATGTAACTGGGTTATACTGTAATCGTCTCCAGAAGATTATTTAATGAATAAGATTCAGTATTTGCAATAGATTTGGCTATTTCCAGAGCTATATGATTTTGTTTAGAATTTACATCATTCATGTGCAAAATCGCCTTCATCTTTATTTATGCAAAAGCATCAAAAACAACACAAAAACCTAAAACGTCGGAAAACCTTCAAAAAAATAATCAGAGACAGAAAAAGGGGAAACTAGGGTTTCTACATAAAGTAGATGTAGAAATATAGAATAAGAAAAATGGAAGACCACTAGGGTCTTGTTTGGGTTACTTATCACACCAATTGTAATGTCCCCTTTTCCTAGGCCAGTATCTTTTGCAGAGGTTAGTCCATCATTTGGTTCCCGTGGACTAGCAGGGTGCTTGGGGGACTATTTGGGGACTCTTTGGGGTGATTATAAGCTTGTTCAGTCAACCGTTTTTGAGCTCAGTCAATGTTTTCCCGACTCAATGTTACCAGGGGTTCTCGCAGTGTGCTTTTCGAAGCCTATTCAGGCAATTGGTCCATACTTACTATTTCTAGTAAGTCGCTGGAGTCTCTGGTATGGTCAGTTGGTAACATTTCTATTTTGGGTATGATAGCATATTTATGTCCTAGTTATATCTTGGCTTGATTATGGTCCCATGTATTGAGTATTAATAACGTCAAATAATAAAGTTAAATTAATTTAATTTATGCGTTATTAATAAATTAAAAGGGACTTTATATTTGAAAGGATATAAGTGATTTTTAAAGTACACTTATAATATAAAGTTAAGTGCCTTTTTAAAAAGGGAGATATAAGTGACTTTTAAAAGGATGTTATATTATAAAATTGTGCGCCAAAATTAATAGAATGAAGGCAGGAAATTAAATTAAATGAAATTTATTTCAAATGTGAATTTGGGCGTGGAGTCTGGGAAAAATATAATAGGGCATTAAGAGCTCATTTTGCATATTCATGTTGAAGAAGATTATTTTGATAAGGGTTTTGCAAGAGGACTGGAGAGTCTGGAAATACTCAGCTTCACCGAGGACGAAAACTCTCATGAGGAACAGCTCGGTACAAGAGTGAAAGATCTCCCAAACCAGCTTGCAGACAATTCCATTATAGGGGTTGTGCATTGTGCTTTTCAGAGAATGTTCAGAAATTACAAGAAGATTCATCATTCAGGGTTTTAACGATTTATGAGGAGGTTGCAAGTGTATTGATCACCATTTGTCTTAGCAAGGTATTTACAATGGGGTTCCAAAGAATTATCAAAGTGTTTGCAGGTGTAGGTTGCCAGGCAAGGGTTTGAAGATTGAATTGCTGCATATACTTGTACACCATACTAAGTGCCATTCAAGATTGGAACGTGGTATTTCCCTATTCTAGTTTGTACCTTCATACTTCAAAACAGGCATGTAGTTTGGAGGGATTATTACTGCTAGTCTATTGTTTCCTGGGCATCTATACTGCTGGGCGTGATAGCAGAAGTTTATATTGCTGGCTGGGCGTGAGTTTGACAGTGTTATAAATTGCAGATATTTCCATTTACCAGTCGGCTCATTTCCAAAGTGAATACCTGTGTTTGTGAAGTCGTGAAAGGCAGAAAACTCCATATTTGTCACTGTTATTTATTGCCGTTAGTGGGCATATGAGTTGCTGAGGGTTAGGAAGTGCCTGGGCATGAATCTTAATGCTGGGCGCATTTTTTTGAGTGGACAGACTTGCTGGGCGACTATTATTGCTAGGTTGTGGGCCTATGACCAAGCCGTGAACCTGTGAAGAGAGGGTTGTGGACTATCCTGGGCGTAGGAGCTGCATATTGGGTGAGTTCATGATATTGAAGAATGCTAAATGTATCACCTATCTCATTTTCAGCATGACAATCCAGCTGCAAGGCGTGGTCTGTAACAGTGTCGCCAACTGCTGGAAACTATCATTGGTATTTATAAACTCTGTTCTGTGTATTGTAACTCAGCAAACATATTAGACACATCTAGTATTGCATTCTGTTCTTGCTCAGAAATGTAATGTTCAGTTATCAATGTCTCAATAAGATGAAGGTGTTTACTTTTAAGTATTGTAATGAATGAACTGTTATTTGCTGAGTGTCATATTCATTATGCAAACCCATATCTGGAAGTAACACAGTACAGTGAGCATGGCAATAGTTTCACAAAATGACTTCGTGTGTCAAACTGAGTTAATCATGCAAAATCGAAAAAACAAAGTCCAGTTTGGAGTGGGACGCTACACCAATGTTGTTGTATGAATGTGAGGTGTCAACAAGCACCTCTTCAAGATTGAAATGTAGACAAAAAGAAAGAATCCAAAAACACTTGATGACAAACAATTTCAAAAGTAATGTATTGGTCCTATACAAGATTTTACTTGCAGAAATTTTTTATTTTGAGGACCTCTTGATTGGGAACAATGAAGCGGTGAGAGACACCTAAAGAGGTGGTGATCTGGAGGTAAACAGAAGCAAAATAAGCTCTTGATCTTCTTCCTCCAAGAAAAAAAAAGAATGGCCAAACCTAAACCTAATACAAGGGAGATCTCCAAGGATAAATAGCAGAATACAATTATCTTAGGCTACGATTTTACAACAAACTCAATTGGAACATGCAGGATGAAAGGATATAGGGAGGGCACTTCACTCAGTATAATGTAGATGTAGAAATACAGAATTATAAGAATGGAAGACCGCTAGGGTCTTGTTTGGGAGTTTTGTTTGGGTTACTTATCACACCAGTGCTGTTGTACAAATGTGAGATGTCAACAAGCAACTTCAAGATTGAAATGCAGACAAAAATAAAGAATCTAGAAACACTTGATCACAAATAAATTTAAACATTAAGGTGTTGTAATGCCCAAAATTAAAAATTTTGCTTCATTAAGGCATTTTGTAAAAGTGGTTAAAGTCTTGTAAAAAATGTCGTAAGAAGGTCAAATTTTCTAAAAATGGACTTGGTTTAGGGTTTTCTAGGTTTGTTGTCAAATGGATGCTGGCAAAAGTTTCTAAAAATTTCTAAAAATAGAATCTTTGATTGGAGGGTCCTAACTGATTTTGATTAGTTGAAAATACTTCCCGAGCAAGTTGGTCTGGTCAGAATCATCAAAAGATCAGGATTTCTCTGGTGGATCTATTTTGCTTTTTCAGAAGGCAAAACATGAGCTTCGAAGTCATCAATGGAGGAAGGTCATCTGCCAAGTGTCAAATTCAAAGTCTCAAATGTTGCACAAACACGACAAACAACTAACATGCACAGAGAGGAAAGAACAGAGAAGGCAAATTCAAAAAGTTGAAAATTGTGGAAAATTTTCTAACACTGGAGAGTCCATGCGCCCTTGTCAAATAAGGGCGCCTAGCATTTCATGCCTTAGCCATTTTTTAGCTCCCGACAACGGTAAACGCGGTCAACAAAGGCGGTGAACAGAAAACAAGAAAAAGTTGAAAATCATAAAAAAATGCCTTAGTTTCACGCCTGGCCATGAAGGGCGCCTAAAGATTCATGCCTTCAAGTCTTCCCGTCAACCCTTGCCTTAGTTTTTTTGCCATTTTCTCGAAAAATGTGCAAGTCTTCCCGTCAACCCAATTTAGATCTGATCAAATGCAGTCAAAAGCAGTTTTAGGGCTAGGAAAAGCTAGAGATCATCTCTGATATGTTCAGGCTCTTCAATGAATCCATCATTCAATTCGAAAGATCTATCGGACAACGAAAATTGCAGATCAAACGGAGGAATTTCACGCAAAACAAATAAAGTCAAAAGAAAATTGAAAATCTAAAAAATTTGACTAAGTCTGGAAGACTTGGGTGCCCCTGTCAAGGAGGGGCACCTAGCATTCCAACACTTAGAATTTTTTTCACCTTTTTCGAGAAAACATTCAAACTCCTTCCTAGTTCAGACTTTCAAAAAATCAATTAGATGCAGTGTTGGAGGCTGGCAAAGGGTATAAATCATCTCAGATTTGATCAAGCTTTCCAGATTGACTGATTTTCAGACTTTGTTATTCACCGGCTGCCTGAAAACAAAGATCAAACAAGGATCACTAGCTTCACGCGAAACGGAGAAAGTAAAAATTTGAAAATCTTAAAAAATTGGTTAAGGCTGGAGAAGTTGGGTGCCCCTATCCAAGAAGGGTGCCCATGTCTTCATGCCTTAGTAAATTTTTTATTCCAACATGCCTCCTTCCAGTTCAATCTTCGTCGGAAAGTTCGAGGGAGTACAATCACAATCAAATGATGTCAGATGCTAGTATGAAACTGGGGATCACTTCAGCAGTGGTCAAATATGAACTTGCCATGGTCAAAAAGGTTTTATCAGTTGGCAATGCCAGTTTTCCAGATCATCAAAATCAGAGGCAGGCCTCGTTGAAAGAAAAAACAAGCAAAGATTGAAAATGATGGAAAATTGACTAACACTGGAGGAGCTAGGCGCCCTTGTCCAATCAACACTCCCAAGAGTTCATGCCTTAGCCATTTTTCAGTCTTCGTTTTTCGTTGATGAAAATCGTGCCTTCATGCATGCATGCTTTTTGCCCTATAAAAGAGGAATTCATCGTTTGATGCAAACGAAGTCAGATATTTTTGCATGCATAGTTTCTATTCGACTCCAAAATAATAGGGTTTTGCATGAAAGCACTTTTTATCTCCAAACCTTATTTAAGAAAGCTTTTAGCATTCATTTTCTGTTTCATAATTTATAGGTTGGCTTTCAGAGGAAGAAAGATAAAATTTTATTCTCATCAAGATTCCGAGGCTCAAACGAAGTGCTTTTTCAGTGTTCTTTGTGGATTTGAGATTAAGAATGTGATGTCCTTGGCTTGTATTGTAGGAATTTTTTTTAACAAATTGATGTGATTCAATGTATGCAGATTTTAGCAACAATAAAGTGTACATTCAAGTAATGACAGTGCTAAATTCATTTAGATCACTGTTGCAACACATTCAGAAATATATTGTTTCACTTTCATCAACAAGAAAGCCTAGCTCAAATCCACATTGTCAAGACAACTACTACATTAATTTCTTCTCACATAAGCACTGATAATGCACAGCAGTAGCTAATGAACAGTTACAACAGGCTGCGATGTAATTTCTGAGTGTAGGGTAAACTGGTAATATTAACAGCAGTACAATAGGTGGTTTGCCACAAAACCCAGTTGTTACAAATGTCCCTACTGACTTGGACTCTAGTCAACAAGCTGTCCTATACACAGAAATATTATTAAGTCTGATACTAAGCTAAGAAGCAAGACCATGAAAATAACTCAGATTGCAGCATTAAACATCAAGCTTTACATTACTCAGATTTATCAATGGGTCAAAGGAAACTTTCTAAATGTTATGCTGGCAGCATACATGAAGTTTATTTTATCACTAAAACATCTTAGGGCCCCACTGAAGGTTGAACAACAATATTGTTTTGGACTGAATCAGCAATACAGTGCGAATTTCTGAATATTACAATGACTATGATTTTGTGAACAGCAATCTCAAAATGTAATAGCAAAGGGCTTAAACTCACATTTACACATTATGGTTCGATGACATAACAACAAAGGGTAATATCAAAGATTTCTCAAACCTGGAACTGATAGTTTCCCTTGATACGACACTCAGCATTCTCCAGAAAATCCGTGTTAGTTCCCAGCAAGCTGCCTAAGCACAGCAATAGAAATGACTTAACCACAGACTCGAATGAAAGAGCAATGCCCAAAATACTTCATAAACCCGCGTATCAGCTACTAGAGACCACGATTTGCCTTGGACCGGCCAGATAACTCTCCATAATCCCACGTTTTTGCCTCTCCAAGAGGAGTCTTGTGTTCTATATGCAAACGACCCAACCTTGACCTTCTATGGGCTGCGCTGAAGGTGGTAGGAAGCACATTTTCCTCATACACAGCTCTTACATAAACCCATCACCTATTTCCCCACTGACGTCTTAACCAACAACACATTTTCTTTGTCCTGCTCCATTTCCACAATGAAAACAACTTATATCTGATTTTTCTGATGAATCTCTATGCGCCTAGGGCTCACATTCAGAATGACGCATTTCCTTGCACATTAACCTCTTCAAAAATCGTTCTAAAGAAGCTGCCGAATCTCCAAAGGTAGATAACCACGAGGTTACAAGAATAAGCTTGTTTCCTCATACCAACTCGTGGACCCTGCCAAGCTAGGAGTGATCTTGCACACTCAGAACAATGGCTAGGGTTTTCCAACTGAACCAGAAGGCTCGAGCTTTCCCGTGAAGACCAAAAAAATTCATTTCCAAAAGTGCCAATGGATTTCTTCCCTTTCCTTTTTGTATTTTTCTCATGTCAAAATAAAATGGCTTTCTATATAGTCCACCTTTGAAATAATGCCTTTAGTCATTTTTATAACACCAAATAAGTGACTTTATAACATTTCACTTGATTTAATTAAATTAATCGATTAAAGTCATCCTTTAGAACTTAAATTAATTTTTGGGACAACTTAATCAATTAAATTAATTTAAGTCACTTAACCATAATTTTGGGGATATTACAAAGAAGCACAGAAGCACACTTTTTCATGGTTTGTTTTTCTAGGGCATCACATTTCAGAAACAGGTGGTCAAAATTTTCAATTTTCATCGATCTGGGTCCACTTGCTTTTTACTCCTCTTGAAGATTGGAAAATTTTAAAAATTTGCATGTTGGCCCCTATTTCCTAGGAGATTGTCTACAAAACCCAGACCTCAACTTTTTCTCAAAAATCTGCTTTTTTGGAGAAAAATTAGCAACCTATTTTAAGAATTTTGTGCAAAACTTTTATGAACATAGGCATGTTTACAGTCAAAATTCAAGTTTTTCGACATGCAGTACTCTCCAATAGAAATCAAAACCAAATCAATGTTGCTCCACGATTTCCTGAGAACATTCGAAACTAACTTGCATCATGTGTTTCCAATGCTTGATTTGCATGCTTTGGAAGACGCAGGAAACATTGCAGTCAGGAATCTTGGTCAATCCGAGTTGCTTGCAGCAGCTTCAATTCCCATCTCAGTGCAGAGCCTTGAATTCGTAATTGCTTGTGTTAAGCATTACAATCCAACTTCACGATAAATCCAATCAGCAGATGGGCATATTGTTTGCAGCCTCAGGCTGAATGATGTTGAGAGATGTTTCTCAATACCACCATGGACAGAAAATTTCAATACCACCATGGACAGAAAATTTCATCATTTCAATTGAAGAATGTCAAAAAGGTATGGTATGAGCAAAAAGACAAATATTGGAAAAGAGTTGCGCAAAAGTGGCTAAAAGAAAAGCAAAATAATTTGCCAAAGAATGTTGGGCGTGGTGAGTTCAAGGAAGAAGTTGCAGTCATGATCACTTTGCTCAGTCGAGTCACAGGTCAAGCAAAGGCAAAAAAGTTTCAGCCTTGGATGTTTTACATCACTTCTCAGATTATTGATAGAACAGAACACTATGACTGGCCAGCTTTAATCAATGACAGTCTCCACCATCAAATGACAAAGTTCTTCAAGGCCCATGACTTCCATATGATATCTTACCTCGTCTATCTAATGGCTTTTCAAGGCAAGTTCAAAGGTTTGAATGTCATTGGAACTTTGGGTATTCAGCATGTGTATGATCATTACCCGCAGTTGAAGTTTTCAAAATCTGAGCGGCATTACAGGCGGGTGAATGATTTGTTCTTGATATACTTGGTGCAAGATTTAGATAGTGAGTTGCATGTACGAATTTCAGCAAATGCCAAATTGGCATTGGCGAAGTGGGCTGATTGGCTTATCCAATTTCCCATGTTCTCCTACATCAGGGTATATGGCTTCTCAAGTGATCCATTCATGCTACCGAGATATCCAACCAATGAAGTAGTGTTAATAGAATTTCTAAGGCAAATATACGAAGTTCACACCTTTTTGCGTAACAGGCGCAAGACTGCATTCAGTTTCCCTGTTGGAATGAGCATTTACATATGTAGATCATCAACTGATGCCAAATTGATGAGTGATGAAATGTCAAAGTTTAGTCTCAAGTTTCTCAACGAGAGACGTTCATATGATCCTCATGGATTCTTTGCATCGAGAGACATTCATATGATCCTCATGGATTCTTTGCATCGAGAGACGTTCATATGATCCTCATGGATTCTTTGCATCGCGTGATGGTCAAAGTCATGCACATGTGCCTACAGTTGAAGACTTTTGGGTTAATTGTGCGGATGAGTTCAAAGTGTTCAAGTGTAGTTACAACAGATTTACTCTACGACAGATGGCTGATTTCTTATCAGAAGATGTAGAAGGTCTTTCAGATGATGATGGGGAAGTCCTACTTCCCACGTATGCTCGAGATCAGATTGATCAATGGCCACTTCCACAAATTAATTGGTCCGACAAAGAACACTTCAACTAAGGAAAGAACGAGCCGAGTTATCAAGAACAATAGGTTATTCCTAAACAGTAAAAGGATGCGAAAGGTAGCTATTCCAATTGTGGAGCTGCCAATAGTTCAACCATCTCTACCTTCTTCTTCTAGACCAAAAACCAGAGTGAAAGCTATGAGCATTCCTCCAGAAAATACAAAGATCGGTAGAATGTCAAGGAGTTTAAAGGAAAAGATGAAGTCTCTTGTCGGGGTTCAACAAGAACAACAAGCAAATGCATCCAAAGATCCAAATGAACCAGCACCACAAGTTGAAGCGGTGTCTTCATCTCCTGCTTCTCTGAGGCTTTCTCCCATTCATATAGATTCAAAAATTGATTCACCAATTCGCAACATCTCAACACTGATTCATTCAACAGGAGTTGATGGAAATAGAACCGATCCTCCCAGAGAAGTTAGTAAAGACTCCTCGTCTTGGCTTGAGAACATCCTGGGTAGGAAGAGGAGGAAGCCTTCTTATCAGTTGAACTTTCCAGAACTTGATAGCGTTTACCAGGACACACCAGTAAAGAAACTTACAAAGCAAGTTCACATGAAGAAGAATTTTGATGATTAGATTATCATTGAGATTGTTGCACCTCCGTAAGACAAGAACGTTGATGAGGTTGAGATTGATGACTTCAAGGTTGTTAATGCTAATCTCGGTAGAAGCACCCGGCATACTGATGTAAATTTCTTTGAGGTTGCAGCAGATAATCTAAAGGAACAAGTGCTCAAGGATGGAGAAGACAACGCAGCCCTCAAGGCTGAGATTCGGCAATTGCGGCAATATATTTCCAATCTCCTTCATGGCACTTCACAGGCTACTTTGTTTCTTCCACAGATTTTGGAATCATCGGCAAATCAGCATCAGTTGAGTCAGTTGGTCATATATGGGAAGCATATGAGAGATTGGATAGAGGAATTCATCACCAAGGGAAGATTTGTACTTACAAAGATATACCAATTGAGGAATAACGCCTATGATCTTCACTAAGGGATCCAAGAGTTTGAGCAACACATGGCAGAAGTGAAACCAATGCATGAACTCATCATTTTTGACTTGAGGACAGCTTATGATTCAGTTGTTACAAAGGAACAAAAGAAGAGGATTTTTGCTTGGAGAGAACAACACCTCTTCAAAGTAAAAACCTATGAGGGAATATCTGTAGAGTTGGTTGAATGTAGACAAAAGGTTGTTAATACTCTCAAATTCAAAAGCACATTTGTTTCACAGATCCCTTGTCAATATCTTCATGATGATGGCACTTATTTTGATCTCGGTGAAGTGCAAACAAAGTTTCAGAATCTCGTCCGCGGCAATTTTGGTAGTAATCCTATTGTTGGAAAGATGAATCATGTTGTCACAATGTCAACAAAATTTGATAAAGCAGCAGAAGAGATGACAAAATTCTTGAGTTTGATTGTAGATGGTGAGGAGATGTTGGAAAAACAGAATATTATTTTGGATAGTATCAGTGCTCCTGACAAAGAGGCAATTACCAACTTTTTGGTGGATATAGTTTCTCAAGTTATCACTGAGTGAGTCACCTTTTGGGGCAGCGATGTTTATAAGAATAAAACTCAAAAAGTAGCAATTAACTTGATGCCTTTTCCAAGTTAAACTTGTTGTTCTCATTCATGCATATCTATTCTTTGGAAATATCAAATGTATAGTTGGAGTTTTTCTTGTTTTTAAATCAGTTAACTGATGTTAGCGGGTAGTTAATTATTAGTTATCTTTTGTTTAGTCTTACAAATAAAGCTTGCATGTTGGCAAGTCTAGTTAAAAACAAGGAGATTTTAGGGTTCCCTACTCTTTGTTTGTGCATAAATAAGGGCAGCCTTGCCCATTTCATTTCAACGGTTGTTGTGATAACAAATTGCTGAGCCTACTTTTGCTGCAACTTTGTTATTTGATGTTTGTTCACTTTGTGTCAAGTATAATCTGGTTTGATCGCATATTGTAAGCCTACCTTTGCTACAATCTGCTGTCCCAGAAGTGTATTTACTGTTGGAATTTGAGGAAGGAAATCTCATGCCTATTTTGCTCTGATCTATTGTCTTAATTTCTTTCAATATTTTATCTTATGTGTTTTGCTTGCATAATCTCTATTTCAGCTTACATCTTATAAATACAATGAGTCTTTGGGTGTGTTGTGATGACCCACTCCGAATGGGACAATCTCTATTCCAATTTGCTTGATTAATTTTAGTTTGACAGTTAGGACATTTTGTCAAACATATTGCATAACATGTATGTATTTTGAGACATTCAATGTATAGTGCAAGAACATGACTGAGAATCAAAATTATGACATTCTATTTGTCAACTAGGTCTGATTTACAATATATGATTGCATCAGAAATGAACATCAGACTTACACACTTCATAAACATCAAACCTTGAATGCAAAGAGCTTCCAGTTTTGTGAACAAACTTCAACTAAACCAAATACAATACTAATAGAAGTTTCTGTGCTCAGAAATTAGTTACAATGTCACTCTTAAATGCCCAGAAATTATAATCAGACCTTTACCAACTCAGAAAGACCACTGGAATACAATATTACGCACCCCAATGACTATATCAGACCTTAACTCCACAACCAGCATTGACAGTTTGACTGAAACAACAATTATTACAACAATTTCTGAGTGTATACTTGACTGATTGCAAACTATTATAACCCAGAAATGTACAGCAGTTAAGAGATTTAGTTCTGAGCATCAATCACATACATCCATGACCAGATAGAGCTCAGAAATACACACAGCAATCCTCAATCTCAGATTTACATATATATTCAGACCTGAATATTCAATAACAACAATTACAATGAACATAACCAACCTAGACCTGCGCGTTTGAACCTGATTTGAAGCGCAGAGATGTATGCAGCAGTTGGAAGTTGAAAGAAACACTGTAGCGAATCACTGTACGCGGGCACTGTAGCACGGGTACTGTAGCGCGTACTGTAGCGCGACACTATTCACGAGTACTGTAGCAGCCAACACTAAAATTCCGATCTGCAAGTAAAATGATACGGTTCGGCTGGAGATACAATAGCCTGAGAAATAAGAATGAAGCTGGAAGTTGATCTCTTGTAGATTTAATATTTTCTTCTTCAAACCCTTACTTATTTTCCCCTGTAAGCACGAATGTAACTTTTGAACAAAGCTACCCTGTTAGCAAGCTTCAGCTGATCTTTCACAACCTCAGTATGCTTGATTCTGAAGAGTTGACGTTCTCCAAAACCTGATTGCAGAAACCCTTGTTCCTCCAACTCCAAATGTTCTCAAAGAGAAAAGACAAATTCAAATGATCATCAAAAATGAGTTCGATTTGCCTTGAAGAGAAATATATATCTTTTTCCTCAAAAGTTTGACCCTTTTCAAAAAATCAACTTAAAAATGCATTTAATATTATTTAATTTGCCCTTTTCAATTTAGGCTCAATAATTAATAAATGGCGTCCCTTTTTAAATGAGTAATAAATACTCATTTAATAATAATATCTCCCTTATATTATAAAGTTATAAAATACTTTATAATAAGCCATTTAATTAATTAATATTTCCTTTAATTGACTTTATAATATAAAGTCACAATAATAATTATTTAATTATTATTAAATGCTCTGTAATTCTTCGTTTGCTCAACAAACTGTCAAACCAAGTCGAAACTGAGATTGCCAACTGAGCTAGGTGCCCTACCAGAAATAGTAACCCCTGTTGGCTTGACTTACTATAAATAGTAAGTGCCTGAATATCACTCTGTGAGCCCCTGCAAAGGCCCAAACCTGAATCAACTGGTGGAGTAATGTCCCGAAACTCTGGATAACTACCATGGATAACCCTCTAACCATAACTGTTAGCCTACGAGGGTCAAATGATAGGCTAATCCTTACGAACTCTGATGCTCACAAAATGGGGACATTACAGTCCACCCTCCCTGAAATTGCTTGTCCCCAAGCAATCTCCACTGCAAAGAAACTCCAATCCTTGGGAGGTCCAAAAAAAGAATTGTGAAATGTCCCACACATCCCTAATCGACTCCTGGAGCACCAACATAAACATAGTTGCACAAAATATCCCTAGATCCCAAACCCAAAATGGAAGTCTGCCATGCCTAACACCCTTCGACTTCCTCTGTGCTACTCTGATCTCAACTGCACCATGCCCGAAGTGGTGAAGCAATCCATTGGGACCCATCCAAAACACAATACCAATCCTGTCACCACCTGGATCCCAAAACAACCGAACCCCACATCCATTCGCCATATAGAGATAAAAATATCTGGAAGTGTCTATAACACAATATCTCTCTACAACTCCCGCTAAACTTCCATGGATGTGATAACTAACCAAACCATCATGCCAACTTACACCATAGTCATCCTATAACCATGTACCCATAAGAAAACTTTGTGACATAGAAGTAGCAAACCTTGTTGGATACATATCAACATGATGTATAACTGACAGCTGAGTCAGGCACTCGCAGCCGCTAATCCCATCTTTTGAAGATGGTGAATACCCATCCCACAAAGGATGGTATAATCCTAGAGCCAATCCACACCGATGCATCCTCAAGTCCTTCGTGTGTGGATCCAAAGAAAAGTGATGAGCACTCCTCACTGTGTAGTCGTGGTAAAAAGATCCAACCTCTATCAATGGCTCATCACTAACAACACTTGAATCAAGCAGCTGATCCCTCTGATTCTGAAAAATAACAAGCTGGAATCCAAAATCAGCTGCATGGGATGAAGTGACAGATTTGCTTCCAAGAGAGGGAAACAAATCTATATGAGAGCCATACTCCCAACTAGATGACACTCTGTGAGTCCCTTGTGAAAATGATGGAGTGAAGTCGTGTACTAACAGACAACTCTCAGGAGAATCCACCACAACCACACAAGAGCTATCAACTATCGAACCTGCATCATTTGTCATCGTACTGACCACAAGAGAACCTGATGTAACATGTGGTCCTCTGCTGCTGTCAATCCAAGTACTCATCCCAATTGAGTCAATTGCCCCTGTATCTGGCATGAATGTTACCACATCCTCTCTACAACCCATGGATATATGATCCTCACTGACTGCCACTATATGTAACTGTACTATATCTATAGTTGGTGGAGATTGTGTCAAACTCAACTCCATGGTAAGCACGTCCAACCGTGACTGTGACTCCTGAAGGGCCAACTGGGCGCTCTGCAATGAGTCCATAGTCACCTCAATCTCAACTGGTGAGGTAGAAGCTTCTGATGTGACAGTATCTTCACCTGCTTCCATATTTGTGGGCTACAAACCACAAACAAGCACTTTTGCGTCTTTCTCGATCCCTTCATCAATAGAATATTCTGCTTTTTCCTTCATTGTTCTCCTAATGTAATTGACCACACCCCTTTTTCCAGGTTTCAAAACCAAGACACAATTCAAGTAGCAGTCAAAAGAAACATCATTCCTGAACTCATCTGACATACTCTGATATTCTGCGTGGAATATGGAAGCATCATGTTCACATTCCCTCATGAACTGTTCGGAAAATCTACTACATTCCATTGTAGCAACTCAAATTTCTTTTTGTTCACCCAATAGGATGGCAGGATCTTGGCTCTGATACCACTGTGATGACCCACTCCGAATGGGACAATCTCTATTCCAATTTTGCTTGATTAATTTTAGTTTGACAGTTAGGACATTTTGTCAAACATATTGCATAACATATATGTATTTTGAGACATTCAATGTATAGTGCAAGAACATAACTGAGAATCAAAATTATGACATTCTATTTGTCAACTAGGTCTGATTTACAATATATGATTGCATCAAAAATGAACATTAGACTTACACACTTCATAAACATCAAACCTTGAATGCAAAGAACTTCCAGTTTTGTGAACAAACTTCAACTAAACCAAATACAATACTAATAGAAGTTTCTGTGCTCAGAAATTAGTTACAATGTCACTCTTAAATGCCCCATAAATTATAATCAGACCTTTACCAACTTAAAAAGACCACTGGAATACAATATTATGCACCCCAATGACTATATCAGACCTTAACTCCATAACTAGCATTGACAGTTTGACTGAAACAACAATTATTACATCAATTTCTGAGTGTATACTTGACTGATTGCAAACTATTATAACCCAGAAATGTACAATAGTTAAGAGATTTAGTTTTGAGCATCAATCACATACATCCATGACCGGATAAAGCTCAGAAATACACACAACAATCCTCAATCTCAGATTTACATATATATTCAGACCTGAATATTCAATAACAACAATTACAATGAACATAACCAACCTAGACCTACATGTTTGAACCTGATTTGAAGCGCAGAGATGTATGCAGCAGTTGGAGGTTGAAAGAAACACTGTAGCGAATCATTGTACGCAGGCACTGTAGCACGGGTACTGTAGCGCGTACTGTAGCATGACACTATTCACGAGTACTGTAGCAGCCAACACTAAAATTCTGATTTGCAAGTAAAATGATACGGTTCGGCTGGAGATACAATAGCCTGAGAAATAAGAATGAAGCTGGAAGTTGATCTCTTGTAGATTTAATATTTTCTTCTTCAAACCCTTACTTATTTTCCCCTGTAAGCACGAATGTAACTTTTGAACAAAGCTACCTTGTTAGCAAGCTTCAGCTGATCTTTCACAACCTCAGTATGCTTGATTCTTAAGAGTTGACGTTCTCCAAAACCTGATTGCAGAAACCCTTGTTCCTCCAACTCCAAATGTTCTCAAAGAGAAAAGACAAATTCAAATGATCATCAAAAATGAGTTCGATTTGCCTTGAAGAGAAATATATATCTTTTTCCTCAAAAGTTCAACCCTTTTCAAAAAATCAACTTAAAAATGCATTTAATATTATTTAATTTGCCCTTTTCAACTTAGGCTCAATAATTAATAAATGGCATCCCTTTTTAAATGAGTAATAAATACTCATTTAATAATAATATCTCCCTTATATTATAAAGTTATAAAATACTTTATAATAAGCCATTTAATTAATTAATATTTCCTTTAATTGACTTTATAATATAAAGTCATAATAATAATTATTTAATTATTATTAAATTCTCTATAATTCTTCGTTTGCTCAACAAACTGTCAAACCAAGTTGAAACTGAGATTGCCAACTAAGCTAGGTGCCCTGCCAGAAATAGTAACCCCTGTTGGCCTGACTTACTATAAATAGTAAGTGCCTGAATATCACTTTGTGAGCCCCTGCAAAGGCCCAAACCTGAATCAATTGGTGGAGTAATGTCCCAAAACTCTGGATAACTACCATGGATAACCCTCTAACCATAACTGTTAGCCTATGAGGGTCAAATGATAGGCTAATCCTTACGAACTCTGATGCTTGCAAAATGGGGACATTACAGTAGGGTACAATAATATAATCCCTATGCCCTATAAAAAAAGGGTCTCTTTGCAGGTTCCTCAAATACTTGCTATCATCCACCCACCTGCAAAATCAATAAGGCCTCCATTGGACCCTATTTGCTATGAGGGTATCAAATTGTAGTTGCCAAAACTATAGATCTTCGAACCTTCACTGGCCCGTCATATCATACCAGTGGGCCATGGGGACCCCATATGGCTATAACTGCGGAAAGCTGACCGACCAAGTACACATGATGTGGGCAAAGGCCCACACGTGCAAAAGTGTGCACACTGTCAAGCTACGATACTCATAGTGCACGTACCGGCCTAGCTCCTGGTAGAGGTGCGCTAGCATGCTCTACCCCTAGGAAAAGATAGTCCTGTGCTCTACCATCTCCCTAATAATGTGGATGAGCCCCCCATGCAGGTGTGAGCCTCACCCATCAATCATGATCTGAATCACAACAGTCACAATCATAACTCAACGGATCAATGGCACTGTGGTCCTCGCCTGGTCATACCAGTGGGTGTAGATATGGCCCGTGCCATCACCGCCGTCCATCCTCCCCGTGCAATAGCGGACACCCTTTGCTCACTCTCGTGCCGATCGTGTGTCTTTTAAGGCCACCTGCTATTTGTGGATGGGTAGTCCAAGGATCCGATAGACATCCTTAAGAGTGATGGCCATCTCCCCAACTAGTAGCTGGAAAGGTGAGGTAGTGGCGTCCCATCGCTCCATAAGGGTTGTAAGCATCCGCTCATGATATCTCATCTCTGGCATAGTGAAAATGTGCTAGAGACCGACACGCTCTAGAAGTGTGACCTCATCCATGGATAAGTGGTCTCTCTGCTCACAGATCAGCTGGAATGCTTGCCCTCTAGGATGCTCCCCAATCTTAGGGTACTCCTACCAAAAAGTAAGAAAAGCTTGAATCAAAACATTGACAATTTACATCAAAAATTGGAAACAACTAGCTAAGACTTGTGCATGGTGTACAAATGTTCGTGCACTGTGGATACGTTTCCAGACCGCCATGATTGCCTCAGAGATGCTAACACATCTTTGAGATGACAATGCAAAAAAGATACGTAGGCGCTAATATCAAACAACAACGTGGTTTCGAGATGCGGGGACGTGAAAAAGACACTTGCGCACCTCACTAGTGGAAAAAATCTAAAAAATGCATCAAAAATCACTAGAGTTTGTGACTTACCTAGTCCATCTCGTGACCCTCGGCGACGTCCCGACGCAGTTGCTCCAACCTCGACTCCTCATACTCTCTCTTGCTAGGCATTTTGTTAACTTTTCTCTCACAAAAGTCAACAATTTGCTTGTGGTGAATAGTGACGATGACCCTTCTAGGGGCCCACCTAGGTATATATAGGCCCCCCAGGGCCCATTTTCCCTAGGATTTGTGGCTCCCCGGTTTCTCTTGAATTTGCCCCACTGAACTAGGGGAAAACTCAAGAGGGGGCATAAATCCATCCCTTGATCATATTTTTCTTCCAAATCAATGACTTTTTCTTGATCACTCTCTTTGTGGTAGCTTTCTTCTGATTTTTTGAAGCTAACATAAAATTTGAGTTTTGCAGGATGAAACATTCAACAAATCCATGACCGTTCAGATGTTGCTTGTCGAGCTCGAATGCTGGGGGAATCTTTAGTCCTGATTAGTTCGACTGTAATAACCGCTATGGTCTCTCTTTCGTTGACACGCAAATTCGTAAAATTCAAAAAATTGGGTGAAAAATTTCTTTTCTAATTTAGTGAGGCTGATTTTTTTCAAAATCAAGCCCACTAAAGTGGGGGAAAAATGTAATATCGCAGAATTGCACCTAGGGGCAATTCCATATTTCCACATTTTTGCCTAACATTTATGACACTCTAAAACATTAATGAAAAAACCCCTTGAGTTATAATTTCACGATTCTGACTTTAGGAGGACAAATGGTTGAGTAACAGAAGCCTAGCGATGTGTTCCCCGAGAATATAGGCTTTGGATGAACGCACGACTCACAGATGTCTACACAACACACTAGCGGCCTGGTTTTTTCCTGAGCTCAAAATGTGGAATCTGGAAGGTTAACCCCTATGACATGTGTCTTGGTGGTTAAATTCCAAAAGTAATGGCTCTTTGCTGCCTTTGCAAGCATAAGAACCTCTTTTTTCCTCTCATTTGGAGGTTGGAAGATTTTAGGACAACACACTAGCTCTCATTCAAGTTCTTGCTACCACTTTGAGATTTGTTCTTCTTTGATAGCAGTGCATTCACAGGCGAAGCCATGTTGGACTAAGGCCCCCCCAGTAGTTGCAACAACTCTCAAGCAAGCACTCAGCAGTGCGTCCATGTGCTTCAGAGAGGGCCTTGGCATGTGGGTAACGCTCTCTCTCCCTTTCTCACTTTCCTTTTACAAGCATTTGTCTACTCTTTAGTGGTGTGGGTTCTACTCCCATGTGGGTATTGCTTTCACCACATACTTATCGTGGTGCAAATTCTACTCCTCGAGCGGGTATTTCTTTCACCACACACTTTGCTTTCCTTTCCAACTTGGCTGTCCATGGAGGTGGGAACACCAAAGTAGGGTCTGAGTGAGGCATGCCCCTATATAGCCACCCAACAACTTTCTCCTTGGTCTTCTGTGTGCAGGTTATGGGAAAGGAGCTTGGAGTGAAGATTCGAGTATCCAAGAAAAGGGTAAGCTTTCTCCAAGTATCGTGATATTTCTTTTAGTATTTGGCTTTCTGGTTAGTTAATAGTCCCATTTATATCACTCCTGATTTTGTGAGTAGGATTGCTTTCTGTCCATTGAGTTCTTGAGTTCTCTATTGCTCAAGATGCCAGTGCGCCGCGCTGGAGTCCTAGATCTATGTTGACGTCTTCTGGCCGAGAGCTCTCTCTCCTAGGACATAAAACTTCTGATCTGACTCTCTCAAGATCTCTGACTATTTCCTTTGAAACATAACTATGTTTTGGTTCTTTATCATTTCGCTATCGTGAGGTGTATAAGGGTAGTTCATTCCCTAGTGATCTCTCAAGAAAGGAGAGATTAGGGTGTGTGTAGACTTCTAGGAATTGAATAAGGCATGTTTGTATGATCCATTCACAACTCCCTTCATAGAAGAAATATTAGAATCAGTAGCTGGCAGAGAGATATACTCCTTTACTGATGGCTTCTCCGAATACCATCGAGTTCAGATTAGGGAAGAGGGTCAACCTAAGACTAATTTTTATATTAAATGGGGTTCCTATATGTATACGACAATTCCCTTTGGATTAAAGAATGCCCCTATTGTCTTTACTTGGATAATGATCAACACTTTTAAGGATTTTATTCATTATTTTCTAGAAGTATACTTGGATGATTAGATTGTCTATGAGCTTGTAAAATATCATGTATAGGTCCTTTGAATGATGTTAAATAGCTATAGAAGTATGCATATATCCCTATACTTGAAGAAATGTAAAGAAGGGTTAATGGTGGACCCCATGAAAGTTGCCTTGATTCTAAACTTACTGCAAGCAAAGAATGCACTAGAAGTCAAAACATTCCTAGGGTACATAAGATATCACAGGAAGTTCATAAAAGGGTTTTTTCAACATCACCCCCTAACTAGAGGATCTCCTGAAAAAGAAAACCGGTAGGAGTATAGAATGGAATGAGGAAGCACAAAATGCCTTTGACACCATAAAACATAAAATTACAGAGGCCCCAATTCTAATATTTATCAATTGGAATAATCCATTTCATATTCACATAAATGCCTCTAGTATAGCCATCAGGATAGTACTCACTCAACCCAAAGGAACTAAGGATCATCCCATAGATTTTACTAGTAGAAAGTTGTCTTCCATACAAAATAACTATAGCAATACAAAAAGGGAAGCACAAGCCATGGTATATGTGTTACAAAAATACAAACATTATTTACTTTCCACACTATTCATTTTCTTTTCAAATCATGATCCCCTCAAATACCTACTTAAAAAAATGATAACCCATGGGTGCATTTGTAGATGGTTATTGTTATTTAAGGAGTTTGGTTTTAAAATCATGGTAAAACCCAAGAAGAATAATCAAGGACCATATTACTTGTCACGAATTGAAACCAAAGAAGAACTAGATGCCCAAGAAGAAGAGTTACCCGAAACACTTATTCCACATTACTGTAGTACCAAAATAATTAGAAGACATTGTTGTTTTTATTTCTCTAGGTGAATTCCCTAAGGATATATCACCACAAGAAACAATCACTAGTGCAGAAGGTTTCATCGTACACCTTTGTAGAAGGAGAACTACACCATCTTGGGAAAGAGGATATCTTATGAAGAGTTGTGCACAAATATGAGAGGAAATCTATTTTACAAGAGGCACATGAAGGAATTATCAGAGGCCATAACTCTAGAGAAACCACTACTAGAAGAATAAAATTGCAGGTTTATGGTGGCCAACCTTGCACAAAGATTCCACATAATACACAAAAGGATGCGATATTTTCCAAAGGGTAGGGAAACCTACCACACGGGATGAAATACCACTTAGAGAAATGTTAGCTGAAAATCCATTTGATAAGTGGGAGATAGAATTCATAGGACCAATTGACCCTCTGACAAAGCATTCAAAAACTAGATTCATTATAACTAGAGTGGAATACCTTACAAAGTGGGAAAAGGTGGAATTAAAAAGAGATTGCACTGTAAAAATTGTCGCAAAGTTCTTATATGAAAATATCATTGCAAGGTATGGATTCCCTTTGAGCATAGTAAGTGATCAAGCTAAACACTTTATGAATAAGATGATAAAGGAACTACTACAAAATTTTATGATAATATATAATAAAAGTTCCCATATCATCCGCAAGCTAATGGAGCTAGTGAAGCACTAAACAAGATAATTGACAAAGCATTAACCAAGATGTGTGATGGGAACATAATAGATTGTGACGTAAAGGTACTTGCAGTACTCTGGGAATATCACACATCCTACAAGAGGACTAATAAGTTCACCCCATTTCAGTTGGTATATGGCATTGATGTAACAATACCCATGAAATTCATAATTCCTAGCATATGTACCACATTCACTTTGTAGTTGGAGGAGGATCAATCCTTTATGGAAAGGATAGAAGATTTAGAGAAATTGGATGAATTCTAGAAGATTACAATATACAATCACCAATTGGAAAGATAAAGATATAAAGCATGGCATGACAAAAATGTATAGTTCAAAAAATTCAGAATAGGGGATTTAGTGTTGTTATATGATAGCAAGTTTAAGAAGCAAGGAAAGCTAAAGGTCAAATGGTTAGGACCATACTACTTTCACGATATAATTGAATCTAGATTAGTAAAGTTGAAACAAGTGGATGGAACCCTCATAATAGGGAACGTTAATGGCATACACTTGAAACATTATCACTTACCGACAGATTGAAAACACCAACTATCAACAACCTAATGTATACTATGTACCATAACTTAGACCTTAGAAAAATAAAAAATAAAAAAACCCAAAAATAACCCATCAAATCAATAAAATGGCTAGGAAAACCATGAAATGAGAACATTAAATTCCTAGCTATCTCCCACCTATATAATAGTTCACACCCCACTCATTCCCTCACTTGTTTCCTTCATAATTTGCATTTTGAGCAACTTCATTAGAGATCAAACCCTACCAGCCTCCCATACTATGCAAAATTTTCCCCATCACAATGGCCACCCCCACCATAGTAAAAATATTTGAGAAACCTCAACCCACTTATAAGAAATACCCATACAAGGCCATGAAAATAGATAAGGATGGCACATTCTCCTCTATTATGCATAATATAGTATATTTGGGGGATGTCTGGAAGTACATCCATGAACAAATTACAAAAATCAATCACAGAAGCTGGAGGACCTTCAATATAAAATTTTGGAGGATGATGATAAAACCTACAAGCCAGAGTACATGGAGATTGGGTAGAAGAATCTTGACATTTGGAAAGACTATGCATATTTTTGCGACAAAGATGCATGGGTTTGAATCATGCTAAGCCATGTGCAAGATGAATTCATGTACCTAGACAAGCCCAGATCACCAAAGAAGCCATTCACACAATGATCAGACTAAGAATGGTTGGAGGGATACAAAAAACAAAGGCAATAAAAAATAGTGAGGTTGAACAATTGATTGAAGAAAATTTTGATAGGAGCATGAATCTAAAAACAATTACAAATGGCAGTTTGGTATGTGAAAATGGGGATTGCCTATGAGATTTACTATGCCAACTGGGAGGAATTTTCCATTGCCACCATCATCCATATGACTTATCAAATGGTGGTAGAGGGAAAGGATTTTAACCTGTGCTAGGTCATGTGAGAGTAGCTAATAGAGAACATACAAAATATGAAGAACTCCAAGTACCATTTCTGGTATGGTATGTTTTTTTAGACTATAGGAATCAAGTAGCCCCATATAAATTGTAGTGTGCCTTGTAAATTTTTTTCATGTGATTGGTGATGTTGGTGCAACATGCCCTCTAGTACCATGGGGATGGAGGGGAGAATAGACCTTGTGACCTCTTGATTGCAACAAGATGCTTTAGCCAATCGAGCTAGGTCCTCTGCCCCAAAAATCTCATATAAATGATACTCCAATTTGAGATGGGGTGAGAGAGGATCAAAATATTGACTTCAAGATTTCTCTCTAAGCTATGAGACCTACATGCTAGCCAACTATGCCACGAACCCTTATTTACAATACGGTATGTTACTAACATTCTTGATGTTTTATTTTCTCAATAAATTGCCAAAATTCAAAGGTAAATTCTAGCAATTAAACCAAACAGTAGCAACACAAATTTGGTATCATATTCATCAATTTCTAGACTTGCAAGCATGCAAAGCCACATACTAGGGGTTTTTCAAAACCTTCAAGGAATAAATGTAATAGAGGGAAATGATTCCATATACATCCATGCAACAACACACCAACATCATCACATTCATGGTGGATAAATACTTCACATACATGGAGGCGATAAAACCACACATAGTCTAGATTCCACAACTACCATATGAGGTTACCACACAAGAATTAGATGTATATGCAAAAAAATTAATCCACCATCCCAAATATCCTATCATATAGTGATTTGAGACATATAAAGAAGTAATGGACAAGCGGTTCAAAGAGGAGGCTAAGGAAAATCTAGAGAAAAATTTAAAGAAAAACTCCATAATAAATGGGGTATAGCGGAGGGAGGATTTGCACAATTTGCAACTATCACAACAAAATCATAGACCTTCATGAGAAGATTAGTAAGGATCCGCTACACTTCCTTAGATACATCAAAAGGGCCCAAATCATCCACACAAATAGTATCTATTCCCAAGAAGCCACTATAAGCCACTCCACCGGAGAGAACCTAAACCAGGCCTAAAAAAAAGACCAAAAGATAGGTGGAAAAGGACATAATAGAGAAGGAAGTTGAGGAGATAGAAGAATAAGAGGTCCAAAAACCTCTTAAGAGAAGGAAAAGAGGACAACACACTCAAAAATATCCTCGCAAGTAACTCTAGAGCAACCAAAAGCTAGTCTAGAGCAACCATAAATAAACTCAGAACAACCACAAAAAAATCCAAAGCAGCCATAAGAACTCATCAAAATCCTGGATACTACAAATGCCATCCTCTACCATGGAATGCTACCAACAATCTTGGAGACATACTGAGAATCAAATGAAAAAAGAAAAGTGAGGATAATATAATGCCTCCTCTAGTACATCAACCAATTTAATAAAGGGGTGGAAGAAGCCATGAAGGAATTCCTGGAAGAAATAATTTTTATAATAAGGGAAAAATGGGTGAAGGAATTGAGTAGGGATGAAGAAATAAGGGAGAAAGTAATCTCCTCCATTAGCCCAAACATCATTAAGGAGAAAAATAAAACACTGACTTAGGTGCAAGCCCAAGAGCTACAGATAAAACAAAGAGTTGATAGAATCATGGAAGACGATCTAACATATATGGAGGCTCTCCAAAGAGAAACAAAGGAGGTTACTCAGAAGCTCTATGAATAAATAATGAAAAGAAAGAGAAAGTAGAGGGCTCAACATCAAAGGATAACACTCCTAGAGAGATAGGTATCAACCTTGGAGAAAGTAGAAGTCCCAGGGGAGAAGAAAATAAGGAGGATTTCAGGGAGGTATCCACTCCCTCAGATACTATCTCAACAATTAAGATATTTCTAGCACAACAATAATAAATTTAAATGGTTCCATTTCCACAATTGTTGCAAATACCAATGGCGGGGTCACAATTTGAATTGTCCAACATCTCACCTCTCCAAAAGATGTGGTTAGATGGCATTTTTCATGCTACTGCCTAGGAAGAGCTCCTATAAGAACATGTACACCATGTAGAGAAAATACAAGTTGTGGACACACTCTAAGGGGTCATCCCACTTTTTTCTTGGGATACATCCCTCTCCCATAATATCTCAAGAAATTGGTGGTAGGCCTACACATAGAGTTGGCCTATGGAAGGGACAACCTAAGAAAGGAGGCTCAAGAAGAGCTCATTAAGAAGAAAAAAAAAGAGTTTAGTAAAAGATATGCTACTACACAATCCCAACTGGAAACACACATCAAACAATTGGGAGATAAAATATAAGAGGATAAAGTCTTATGTCAATTTTTTTTTATAGTGGCCCAATACAAAAAATAGCCTCCACACACAAATGTTTCAAATTGAGCATCAAATAGCCATATGACCCTCTACAGGACCCATCCAAAGCAATAATTCATAAAGTGGAGAATCTCCATGACTAGCTATAGTAGCTCCATTATCAATGGGAGCAAGTAAAAGAACAAATCAAGCAATTGAGGGAGACTATCAATAGCCATTTGATATTTCTCCAAATAATTTTGAAAGAAGCCAAGCAAATAACAAAAAATATAGCAATCCCAACTGATCTCCAATAAGTAGAACTTATGCTTGCACAAATCCAAGGATAGTTGGGGACATTGTTGCAAGCATAGGAACATTGGATAGCCACCATCGTCAGACTACAAATATAATATAAGCATATCCTTCCTAATTGAGCATCATGTCTTGAGGACAAGATAGGGTTTTAAGAGAGGGGATGATGTTATCAGGTCACATACAAGATCAAAACCTACCAGAAAAGGTCCACAATACTGGGAAAATGAATTAGTTATAGTCAGGGGCCATGTCCCTTCAAGGGAATGTATGTATATATGAAATGCATAAGAGATAGAATATATATGATAGGATGATAGATATAAAAATATAATATATGAGTAGAGACTATGACCTGCTATTGTATGAGATTCTAATATAAAAGAAAGGAGTTATAAGGGTTATATATATGTGTAATGAATGAATGAATATTTCTTTTGATGTGGATGTGATGCATGTTAAGTATTCCTTCTAGAATCTTACAACAAAGCTTGTTTCTCTTACTATATCTTTCAAGTATAAACATGCTACGCAAGGAGTGCTAGGGTATATATCTTTGAATTGTACTTCCCCATTTCTCTTGCTAACATGTATGATATTACTATAATAAAAATAATGAAACCCTCAAGACCTTAGCCTTGTTGCTACACCAAAAATAAGGGTTTCAACTAGTGACTTTGATAGGCCCAAAATTTATGCAACATGTCACTCCTTTATGAATAACTTCATGACACTTAAAAAGGTTTTGTTAAGGAACTATGAACAATTTTTTTAAAATAATTTTAATAATATCCAATATTATCTTACACTTGTGCACACACCCAAGATGTTTTGACTATGATAAAAAATTGTTTTCACTTCTATCTTTGTGCATTGCATCTGAATGCATATTATTCTTTAATTTTTACCATAATATTATCTTTCCAAAAACCAACAACAGTATTTCCATTGTATAATAACTTCCTTGTATTGTTATCATAGTCACCTGCTCCCTTGCATTTGTCTTCTATTTTTATTAGACTATTGTCTTTTTGGAAAACCTTGTTCATAGATTATTCTCATTGTCTTTGAACTTACACCTCCATGTGCATGCCTATGCATGGAAAGAATATAGTAGTCCCTAAGGGTTCTTCAATCACTCAATACTTATTTTACCCATCATAGATGTATTTCATCATGAAAAATCCTTGTAATAAATTTTCATGGCATTGAAACTTGAACACAACAATGAAAGATAACATAGAAAGTATGCCTCCTATATGAAATCAATATCAAGGGTTTAAGATCTCCATTGATGCTCTTATTTGGGCTTAGTAATAGTCCTAGTTACATTTGAAACCATGCAAAGTTATTGGAAAGAAAACTAAAGCTATAGAAACCCTAGAAGCATGACCCTAGTTGTATCATGAAAAAATATTTTTAAACACAAATTCTTTCTAAAGTATGCATGTGGTTCTTAGATTCTGATGCAAGAGGGTACTCCCCTCTACACAAAATCACACTGATAGGTAACACTAAGCCCTATCACAACATTCAACAAAATTTTGATTGCAAGCAAAACTTAAATTTATTTGGTTTAGTTACAAATTACATTCAATGGGCCTTCCATGGCCAAATTCTTGACAAGGGAAACAATCTTCCTTCCCTCTATTAAGGGGAAATAACCTCTTTTCCTCATTTTCCTTCACACATTCAATCTTAAAATTTACTCATACATTTCTTGATAACCACTCAAGTTTGTTTGCCTATCACATGGTCTATGGTTTAATTTAGAGCAACAACAATTATTCCTTTCACTATCCATCTCTATAATTCAACACTCATCTATACACTCCCATGCGAGCTCTTCCTTCTTGTTTGACTACAAATTTAGTCTATTATTTGTGTGTCATGTTTTTACTCACCTACATCTTTCTATTCCTCCACTTTGCACATTTATTGCAAATTAATTTTAAAAGACCTTCCTACCTAACTTGTCCCACTTTCATTGTGGAATTCTATTGGCATTGAGCTCTCTGTATGTTCCCATGAGTAAGTGCCCTACTAGACTTTGTTCTCCATGCGCAACCCCCCTTCTCTATTTCCTACATAGCCCCCACTTTCCTTTATGCACAACCATTCCATTTATTTTTAAATCTGCATTTTAAGATGGCGCATCTCTTAGTTTTCTACAAACTTTTTGTTATCACAACTCTTAGATTTCCTTCCTATTACCATCACATCCATTCTCATTCTTTTTATTCTTCTTCATGTTGCCTTTATTCATAGCATTTCACCTTTTCTTTCAAAACTGCGACCCCTTGTATTTCACTGATCCACCTCTTCATTGAAGATGCAAAGGCATCTTTAAACATTCATTTCAAAAATTATAGAATCATAAGGTTATCAGCCCGAGGAATAAAAAATCAACCAATAAAGAAAAGAAAACATTACCCATATGTTTCTTCAATTTTTAAAATGAATCCTACTGATTCATTATTTAAATGCCAAGTTGATATCTTTACACTTGCTGACTTATGTGTTTGAATGCTTCTATGACCTTCAACCAATCCATTTATGCATATCCAGTAATTGATCTATACTTCACACTTAGCATACATGTTTACAAGGTAGTTGAAACTACAATGAGTGGATGTCCAAGCTCTTCCATCACATTCAGATCATGAAGATGCTGTCAATAGTAGAGGAAATTGGATTTACACCATCCAATTAAATTTGCTTAAACAAATTTCTATCATCACATTTCATGAGACAACATTTCCAGAAAATTTAAGATGTTTAGGCACTAATCAAAAAGAGAGTAACCAAACAAGAACAAACCAAAAGTGAAAGCAAACCAACAATATCTTTGGTTGGTGTTGATCACCTATCACCCATGTGCTCCTGCACCAGACACACTAGGTAAGAATGTTTGTGAGCATAGGATCACAATGGTGGAGTTGAGTAGTTGCACTACTCTTCTAGGTTGAATGTAACCTGCAATGAACTCCTTCACTATCCAAGTGCTCAAGATCAATCTTTCTTTCACTTTTTCCAGCATTATCTCTCCAGCAATACCAAATATTCCTTCTTTTCCACCTTGTGGACTCATTTCCACCATAGCAACCTCTCCACCAAAAATTATGCACTCTTTTCTCCTCCTTTGTGGGTTCAAACCCAACTCCAACCATCCACCTCCACCAAAAACAACCTACAACATCTTCTACCATTCTACACACAACCATGTACCATCTACAACATGCTCTGGTCCTCTATCCATCTCACCTTCTATCATCTCATCTAAAACCAAAATAACATCATAAAATTGTTTTACCTCATCTTCGTTCACAACTGTAACTTTGAATTTCATTGTGACATCTCCCACATCCTTGTCAACTACAAATTTTTGTTCTTCTCTCTTTTGCAACAATGAGCTTTGTCATCTATTCTTCCTCAATCACCAAAATTTTTGCGAGTGAACCATCATCTTCACCATTCACTACGACCTCTTTGCTTCTCACTTCAATCCTTTTTTCTTCTTTCTCCATGCCTTCCTCATGGCATGTCTCTGTTGCAACTTATTTGGTAGGGGCTACAATTTCCTCTTTCCATCTCGAGCTACTATCCTCACTCTTCTTCTCACTCCTCTTTATCACTTTTCTCTCACTCTTGTCAATAATCTTCTCCAAATTCTCTATCGTCACCTTGATCTTTCCTACTTCTTCCTGAATTATCTATCCCCATATTTTCAAATGTCTCATCCTCCACTTTCTCCCAATATTGCTCCCAAAACTATATTTGCACGGATCTCCTCATGACCCAACCCATATTCGTTTATTGAAATTTCACCTCATGCAATTTTTCATCACACTCAATCTACAAAACAAATTCCTTTGTGGCTTCAAGCTCCCAGTTACTCAAGACTCCTCTACCTACAACAACCTGTTGAGCTCTCCACAACTACTTCACACACTTTCCTCTAGGTGTGAATTTCCTCCCGATTGATGATCTTTTCACACAACAACCATAGGTGATGGTGGGTCCTCTCCACTCTCAGGATAACCCACTATGATACCAATTGATGCAAGAGGGTACTAATCACACTGTTAGGTAACACTCAACCCTATCATAACATTCAATTTTTTTTTGATTGCAAGCAAAACTTAACTTTATTTGGTTTAGTTACAAATTACATTCAATGGGCTTTCCATGGCCAAATTTATGATAGGAAAACAATTTTCCTTCCCTCTATTAAGGGGCAATAGCCTCTTTTCCTCATTTTCCTTCACATAGACAATCTTGAACTTTAATCATATATTTCTTAATAACCACTCAAGTTTCTCTACCTATCACATGGTCTATGGTCTAATTTAAAACAACAACAATTATCCCTTTCACTATCCATCTCTATAATTCAACACTTATCTATACTCTCCCATGCAAGCTCTTCCTTCCTATTTGACTGCAAATTCAGTCTATTATTTGTGTGTCATGGTTTTACTCACCTGTAGCTTTCTATTCCTCCATTTTGCATGATATTGCAAATTAATTTTGAAAGACCTTCCTACCTGACTCGTCCCACTTTCATTATGGACTTCTATCAACATTGAGCTCTCTATATGTTCCCATGAGAAAGTGCTCGGCCAAAATTTTTTCTCCATGCATAGCTCACCTTCTCTATTTCCTACACAACCCCCACTTCCCTTTATGTGCAACCATTCCATTTTAAAAAAAAAATCATTTTAAGATGGCGTGTCTCTTAGTTTTCTACAAAATTTTTGTTATCATAACTCTTTGATTTCCTTCCTATTACCATCATGCCCATTCCCATTCTCTTTATTCTTCTTCACGTTGCCTCTATTCACAACCTTCCATATTTTCCTTCAAAACCGCGACCCCTTGTATTTCACCGATCCACCTCTTCATTGAAGATGTAAATGCATCTTTAAACATTCATTTCAAAAATTCCAGATCATAATGTTATCAGCCCAAGGAATAACAAATTGACCAATCAAGAAAAGAAAACGTTACCCATAGGTTTCTCTTCAATTTTTAAAATGAATCTTGTTGATTCATAATTTAAATGCCAAGTCGATATCTTTACACCTGTTGACTTATGTGTTTGAATGCTTCTATGGCCTTTGAACAATCCATTTGTGCATATCCAATAATTGGTCTATACTTCACACTTCACATACATGTTTACAAGGTAGTCAAAACTACAATGAGTGGATGCCCAAGCTCTTCCATCACATTCAAACCGCGAAGATGCTAGAAATAGTAGAAGAAATTGGCTTTACACTAGCCAATTGCATTTTCTTAAAATATTTTCTATCACCACATTTCATGAGACAACATTTCCATAAAATTTAAGAGGTTTAGGCATTCATTGAAAAGAGAGGAACTAAATAAGAACAAACCAAAATTGAAAGAAAACCAACAATAATTTTGGTTGGTGCTGATCACCTGTCCACCCGTATGCTCCTACACCAAATTCCTTTTGAAAATTTTAAGGTTCTAGAAACCTTATTAAATGTTATGACATTTTTAAAAGGAAAAACATGACTTAAGTATATGAACATAGGAAAATATGATATCAAGATTCTACCTTTGGAAGAGATTTTCAAACTCTTTCAAGTCCTAATACTACACCAATACTTTATGAAAACCATATTCATTACTTGGTGTGACTATTTAGAACTAGGGGGGAAAAATAGTATAACAAGTAAAACATAGAATCTTGAGATCACATTTTTCACAACCTCACTATCACCTCAAGAGAAAGAAGACTTCATAGCTTTTTTCCATAAATGAAATATAAAATTTTCTTGGTCCTATGTAGACATGCATAGACTTGATCCTTCTTTGGTATTTCATCACTTAAGTCTTTCCAGATGCAAAATTGGTAAAATGAAAATTTCACAAAATGCATCCACAAATAGCATTATTGGTCAAAGTTGAGCTACAAAAATTATTAGATGTTGGATTAATTCGGCCTATCAATTATCCAAAATTGGTGTTTAATCTTGTCTTTGGTACCAAAATTATTGGGGTTATTTTAATATGTATTGAATTTAGAGATTTGAATAAATCATGTCCAAAATATGATTCCTGGTTACCTAATATAGACATCATTGTGGACATAATAGTTGGTCATGAAATTATTTTCTTAATGGATGGTTTTTCAAGATATAACCAAATACTCATCACACCTAAGGATCAACACAAAACAACCTTCATATGTGTGAAGCCTGATTCATGTTATCAAATCTAAAAGATAAGGAAATATCAACAAAATACACCATTAGAAAAAAAAAACCACATCGATGCGAGTGTGTACATAAAACATAGAAGTAAATAAAATCAAAATATTTTACCTTGACAAACATGGCTAACCTTATTCCATTGTACATGATAATTTTTGTAAATGATAGTATATGTATTTATCTTAGCTTAGAAAAACCTTAATAGTAAAATGAGTGTAAAGATGATTTAATTTCTTAAAATTTGTGGAGAGATTGAATGACTAATTGATGGGTGTTTCATATCTTTCACTAATATCTGATCAACTGTGTAGGATGATTGGAGAGATCAACGAATGAGATTCATTGAGATATCATGATGAACATGCAAGTGGCATGTGTCAAGATGAAGAGCTAAGATATATAGTGAAGTGGCTACATGGATGAGATGATTGGTTGCATAGGTGATTGAAATGAGAGTGAGTGAGAGTGAATTGAGGTTGCTTTTTAGCCAGGTCACTAAATTAGGAGATGGGAGAATATAAATAGATGAAGATATACTTAGGAAATACATTTATTTTATTTATTTTTAGAAGAATTTAAAGATAGGAAAAATAACTTAAATAAATAAATTCATTTATTTAATTTTAGAGGAAATATTAGCTAATTAAATAATTTAAACTATTTAATTATGATGGATTAGAGAAATACCTGAATTAATTAAATAAATACAAATTATTTAATCAAAATGTGAATAGAAGAAATTAAGAATTTGACTAAATAATTAAAGAATATTTAATTTGTGTGAAAAAGGAAAATTGAAGAAATAATTAAACAGTTAGAGATTATTTAATTATAGTGGTTGGAAGAAAATGATAAATTAATTAAATGATTTAAAATTATTTAATTAGTGTGGATAAGAGGAAATAACAATTTAATTAAATTATAAAAAATATTTACTTAATATTGATGAGGGAAAATTTGATGAAATAATTAAATAACGAGAAATTTTTTAATTAAAGGAAAAATATGCTAATTAAATAATTAAAATTATTTAATTAATAGTGAAAAATATATTGATGATGAGAATATGATGACGATTTAGATGAAATGCGTTAGTCATTTTTAGGTGTCTACAATATGTCCATGGGGAACATACTATTAGAAATTAATGCCTTTTGGTATAAAGAATGCTAAAACCACATACCAAATATCAATGATAGTGATATTTCATGACATATTTCACAACATCATGGAAGATTATGTATATGATCTACTAGGGAAGTCTATAACAAGGTAATTTCACTTGAATGTACTTGAACAAATCTTTGACAAGCTAGAAAAATATCAAGTGAGGCTAAATTTGAAGAAATGTATTTTTGGTGTTACTTCGAGAAAATTGTTGGGGTACATTATTTCTCATAAAGGCATCAAATTTGACCCAAAAAAAGTAAAAGTAATATTTGAAGTGCCACCATTGACTAATCTAAAACATTTGCATAGTCTCTAGGAAAACTTCAAGAAATTTGATGTTTCATCGCTCAATTGGTAGACAAGTGCCATCCTTTCTCACATTTGCTACACAAGAAAGTCACATTCAAGTGGGATGGAGAATTTCAACAAGTGTTCCAACAAATAAAATACTATCTTGCTTCACCTCTAGTGCTGATGCCACCAATCCAAGGAAAACCATTGCTATTATATATTTAAGCCATCATGTTACATTAGGTTCTCTTCTTGCACATAATGATGACACAAGGAAAGAGAGAGCGATCTATTACATAAGATAAACATTGGTAGAATATGATCTCAACTGTACTCTAATAGAACACACATACTTAATTGTCATCTTTGCCTCATAGAAGTTGCAACACTATATACTTAATCACCAAACAAAGATCATCTTAAAAATTTTAATCCATTAAAATATCTCGTATCTAAGGCAACACTTATAGGTCAAATGGTGCTATGGGTCATGATATTAAGTGAATTTGATATAGAATATGTGGATCACAAGGTTATCAAGGACAAGCTATTATTGGCCAAATAACAGATGCACCAATGAATGCAAACTGTCCTCTTGTTTCAAAATTTCTAGATGAAGTATTCCCATCATTCCATAAAACTTGTGGAAATTGTACTTTGGTGGATCTTACAACCAACATGGTTTAGGAATCCTCTTTGTCACTCCACAAATATATTATATTCCAAAAAATATTGACTAGTTTTTCAATGAACAAACAACATTGTCATGTATGAGACTTTAATCACAGGGCTCAAAATGGTTGTTTAAGTGGTACATAAAAGAACTTCAAGTTTATGAAGATTTGCAATTAGTCATAAAAAATAAATTATGAATACCGAATGAAAGATGATAAATTTCTTCCTTACAAGAGGATGGTTGACAGCTTCAAATAATACTTCTTAAGCATCTCCTTTGAATAGATACCAAGGTTAAATAACAAAGAAGCCAATGTTATGGCCACTATTGGACCTCTCTTGGACATGCCTCATAACAACCATCATTGTGAATTTTTGGTTGAAAAAATCTTTGTTCCAACTTTCGATGTCTGAGACATACACTTCCAACCAACCTATCTAACACCTAAAAGAAAACATTCATTTTTAATTCCTCTAATTTCATTATCATTGGTGATACTTTATACTAAATAGGTCTTGATGGTACCCTCCTTATGTGTCTTATCTCAAAAGAGGCTAAAAGTACCTTACATGAGGTTTAGGAGGGTGTTTATAGGTCACATTATAGTGGTCCTACACTTGCTAAGAAGCTAATAAGAACAAGATACTACTAGCTGACCATGGAATAGGATGTACATTAGTTTGCTAAAAAATTCCTTCAATGCCAACAACATAGAGATTTGATTCATGCACCAACAAAAGACTTGCAACCAATCACAAATTCTTGGCCCTTCTAACTATGGGGACTTGACCTCATAGGAAAAATCCACCCCCCCTCATCAAATGACCATAATTTTATAATCACTATCATTGAGTATTTCACAAAGAGGATAGAGGCTATTCCATTAACCTACATCACTAACAAACAAGTAGCTAAATTCATCCTCCATTATATCATCTATCAATATGATATTTCCCTTGTAATTTTCACAAATAATAGAAATTCATTTAAGAAATATTATGTTTGTAGTCTTTGCCATCAATTTTGTCTCTAAAATCACTTTTCCACCCCATATTATCCACAAAGTAATGGTAAAGTTGAGGCTTCCTACAAAATCATATTGAAAATTATTAATAAAATATTCAATGAAGCCAACCATGACCGAAATCTTGAACTTAACCCTGCCTTATGGTCCTACCATACTAGTATCCACACACCCACAAGTGTCACTCCATATTCACTTATTTTTAGAATTGAATCCATTTTTCCTATTGAGTTTGAACTTACTTCTTTAAGGTTCTCTTTGTAACATGTCATTGATGATGAGTATCAAGTTTCTAGATTACATGAGCTAAAGTTACTAGATGAAAGGTGTCTCAATACATTGAATTGTTTAAAATATGAAATATAGGAAAATAGGTTCTTTCTATTAAAATGAGGGTCCACCAATAAATTACTAAAAATGGAAAAGGAAAAATGGGGTGTAATGAACCTATCTTTCATCTATCTCATTAGAAAAAAGAGACCCCTTAGGTCAAGTTTGACTTTTAGCCCTTAGGTGAGTCAACCTTAAAGGAGATTTTGCTGATTTCCTTATGATCTAGGATGGGGTAAATCTATTGAAACAAAATTTTTGGGAGAAAGACTAAAAATAGTAAATAAATCCAAAAAATGCAAAGTAACACTTGAAATCACTAGATTAAACCTTAATCTAATGGAACCTAAAACTTTCTTGAAGATTTGAGAAGGTTAAGTATTTTTGCACTTGTCACCAAAATGTTTTTGCTAAGTTTTCTCTAGGACTCATTCACCCAAGGGTAAATGAGTCTAGCTACAGGGGTTGAAAAAATTCTTTCACAGTTCTCAGTCCTATATGCACTCACTCCTATGGGTTTCATAATCAAAAATTTGGAAATAAATTCTGAAAGTGAGTTTATATGGCTTGATGACAACTTTATCAACTTGTACAACTTGTACAACTTTTGAAAATTTTCTCTTTGATAGATCTTCAATCCTTGTTCAACCTAAGATTTGCAAAACAAGGGGAAATTTTTTTTTTTTTTGGTGAATGGGGGTTTTCCTTGGTCAAACCTCATTTTGATAATCAAACCTTGAATTGAAACAATGAAACATGAAAGGAATGATGAATGAACAATTGCTATGTTGCAACTCACCAAACCCTTGATTTGAAACCCTTGAAGGACTAAAACTTAGTAGATCCCTCCAAAGTCTTGATCTTGCATGAACTGGCTTAATTGATGATGTGATCTTGATGCTTGAAATTTGACTTGAATGCTTGAAACCTACATCACAATGTTAGCTCCAAAAACATGCATGATGTTTGAGAACTTTGACATGATGCTTGAAATCTTGATTTCTACAATAAATTCTTGATAAATCATCTCTTGAATTTGAGAATAATATTAGCTCTTGTGAAACTTGAATATGAGGTCTAGGATTTGAATTGATATAAAGACCTTGCTTTTATAGACAATTTTCTAATTTCCCAAAAATTAAACATTACAAGCTGACACTTAAAACTTGAATTTAGGACCTTAAGATGCCACCAAAAACATGTTTAAAATTTTAATTTGTGATATCAAAGGGAAGCCATTCACCCAAGGGTGAATGGGTCCTGACTTAAATTATTAGGACCTATTCATTTCGGGGTGATAAAAATGATAATTGCATTAATTAAATCATGATTCCACTTTCAAAAATTACAATTAATTAGGCTTGTAAATACATAATAGGGCCAATTGGCTTAATTAAGTCCATTTTATCAAGGTAACCAAGCATAGTGTGAAAATGTAAAGGAGTACATTTTCCGACACTACATAATCTTATCAAAATTTTCTTCATTGTAGTTGTAGACACTTGAAAATGACTAATGCATTTTCATCTTATCATTTCATCATTATCCTTATCATTTCTTCTATCTACATTAATTATATAATTTTTAATTATTTAATTAAGCTAACATATTCCTCTTTTCATCCATAATAATTAAATATTTTTTAATTATTTAATTATTTTAATCTTTTTATCATATCTATATTAATAAAGTAATTTGAACTATTTAATTAATTCATCACTTATCATTTTCCCTTCAACATTAATTAAAATCAAATTTAAATTAAATATTTTCCTTTGTAATTAAATAATTATCAATTTTATTTATTTTTGATCGGTAATTATCAAATTTTATTTAATTAGCTAACACTCCTCTTTTAAATAAATTAAAATAATTTATTTAAATTAAATATTTTATTATAAATAAATAAATAAATAAATATTTATTTGTTTCTCCAACTATCATTTTGAATTAAATTTTCTAATTTCCCCCCTTCATCAAATTCAAATTATAGGTCTTACCCTATCTCAAATTTTCTCATCCATTGATCTTGCAAATTAATCTCCACCATTGATCAAACATCAAGTGAAGCATATAAATAAAAATATTTCAATCTTTGAGCATTTATCATTATCATTGCATCATATCATTACTGTTCTTTTATAGTTTGTTACTTCTAAGAGCAACCAACACTGGAGCAAATCAAAATCTTAGCTATGATAACTTTGCTGCTTGTTTAAATTCTATATTATGAGTGGAGATCTTGAACTTCATTATGTGATTGTGAGAGTGAGTTTTACATTTTTGTTATTATGATTTGCATTTTCATCATCCATATTTTGGCACACATGATGGGACACACGTCCTATATTTAATTTAATTTTTTGCAAGAATTGTGTTTCTTTGAAGTTATAGGTCAGATTTCCACATTTGGATCATTTCACATCACTTTCGGCTTGACAAAAATTGCTTTAGGGCTGATATAAGCGACATTTGGTATATATGTTAGATCAATTTTCTCTTGCAAAATAAATATTTTTTTGTCAATAGGATAGATCTAGGCTTTTAGATGATTTTGCTACACTTTTTATTAGATTTGCAATGCTTTTGGTTTGAATTGTTATGCTTTTGGTCAATTGGAATATTTTGCTAATCATTTGACATCTAGTTTTATGCTTTTGGTATTTATCACCACACTTCTGGTCTTTATCATTGCACATTTAGTCAGTGTTGAACTACTTTTGGTCTATTATATGGTGCTTTTGGTCATTTTTACGGTGCTTATAGCTGGAAATGTTGCACTTCTAGCTCTTGTTAGTGTAATTAATATTTAATTACACTTGCATAAGTTTAATTACGTAATATTTAATTCCTAGGTTTATAGAGTTCATCCTTATCTTGTTGAGCTATCTTGTTGCTCAAGATAAGATTAGGGTTATGCATACTTTGCTTTTATAAAGCAAATAATCTCATGTAATTATGAATTCCTGAATAATATTATTTTGCACATCTTCATGCAAAGCTCTTGCTTTTTTTGTTTTTCTCTTATGTGGAAGGTTTTTTGGTTTGCATGTCCAATCTTGGTTTCTAACATGGTATTAGAGCCTTGATTTGCAACCCCTTCTCAAATTTTTGAGAAAATCATTGCAGAGTTCATTCGGGATTCCTTGAGGGTTTCATGCCTTTAGTTCATCTATGTAGTGTTTTGGAGCAGATCGGGCTTCACCATTGGATTCAAAGCGCTGGAAAAAGTTAGGTTTGGATTTCATTTTGCATATTTTGGTCATCATTTTCCAAAACTGTGAGGGTTTCAAGCGCAAAGATTTTTTGCAAGCTTTGGTGGTAGCTGATTTTTTCAGAGCATTTTGGGCACAAATGGAGGTCACCATTGCGTTCATAGTGGCCAAAAACCCTAAGATTGCCTTTCGTTTTGTCAATTTTGGAGAAGTTGGTTTGGAAGGCAAATTTTTTTGCTAGGGAGGCCAAATGGCCTCCCCAAATCACTTCTCGAGGCACGAATTTTTTTTTTTTTTAAAAAGGGGTTTTTTGAAACTCGTGTCAGTGCTCATAGTGCAAAAAGATCACGCCACCCAGCAACACCAACCCACCACCACCACCGCCCTCCTTCGCTAGTTTTGCACAACCCCCGTGGGCTTAAACCCTAAGCCTGTGGTCCTTTGGAGGACCAAGCTCTCTGCCTAGCCCCCGCGGGCTCTCACTTGCATAGGCTGCAGTCCTATTGGGGATCGGGCGCTATGCGCCCAACCCCTGGCCGACCCACAACACCAACCCGCGGTCCTATGGAGCACCAAGGGCTCTACCAAAGCCCCAACTTGCCAGCCCTTGGTCATGCGTAGGACCAGGGGCTGAATTTGTTTTTAGCCCCCTGGGGGCCCTGTAGGCCAGATTGGCCTTCTTAGAGCAGTTTTCATGAAAACAAGCATAAATTTTTCCCACGATGTCAAAATTGGGCAAATGAGATACCATTGGAAAGCTGATTCTGAGTATTATCCTGTGGTGTAGTTTATTTTTCAGTATTTTTCTATTTAGCTACATTTAGTTCATTTATGGATTTTGAGCTCATAACTTTTTGCCACGATCTCTGATTTTTTCCTTCTTTGCGGCATTGGAAAGGTATTGAGGAGCTCTATTTTTCTATCCATGCACTTTTTCTGTATCTATCCTAGGTTAATCATTATTCTAGATTTTTCCTGATGGGTGTTTTGGAGATTACTTGGATGTTTTGGTAGTTGGAAGGGCAAAACTTGAATATTTGCACTTCATTGCAGTACCACATCATTTTATTTTCTATTTATGAATATTTAGCATTCTCTCCTTTTACAATCATTGGGATATTGTAATAAATGAACTGAGATAAAGTTCCATCACGGGGGTTTCTTGCATAATAATATGATTAGAGTGTGCATGCACTTTGATCTCCATCTTGTTATTGATGACAACTTGTAAAACCCCATCCCACAACCTAGGCCCCAATACAACATTGCGGAAGCACAACTAATTTTTTTCTTAAAAAGAGTAACAATGATGAGTGAAGTAAACTACTCTAACACATACATCCTCTAGGCCATGCAACGTGTCTACATGTGAAATTCCAAACTTACAATTTATTCTAAAACATAGTACATGGAATTAACTCATGATAACAACATACAACAAATCAGTAATCCATTGCAAATTAAGTCTAACACATAGAAATGTAACGAGCATATTTCCACATATACAACACCATATAAACCATATATAAACTATTTAATCCAATGATAAATAAATAATACTTAATGTTACAATTACATCACAAGGGTTCTCCTCAATACAAATGAGGATTACAATTACATAGTGTCCAAAGATACAATGAGAAAGAGAAGTACAAATCCATAGAACCAAATGAGCTCCTTGAACAAGAAGATCTTGCCATCATGAACATGAAGAGAATCTCAACAGTGTAAGGAGCACACCACCTAGCCATATAGTACCCGTAGGCCCAACCCCCATGCTAGGAGATAGTAATAAGTAACCAAGACAACTGACTACCTATAACACAAGCAAAGTACAAAACCACACTATACCAACAAATACAAACACAGGGTTACATTGCTTCTAGAATCACATAATTAAGAACAACCATTGTACAAAACAAACGACTGCTATCATAGGAGGAGTGTCATCATAAAGGTTGCATTGGTTATCCTAAGGAGATATTCCTAGGTCCCGGCCCCCATCTTGGGTTATCCTGGTAACCTCTTACGAACTTCAGCTCCACATGCACACTAGTGCGGAATCAGTTATCTTTCGAGAAGACAAGATAATGATCTTTCCATTCCAAGCCTTCCTGACTCATCTCAAGTCTAACACAATCTCTTGAGCCAATGAGCGAGGCTAATTATCAAGTTAAATATGTTAACTACCCATTCCCCTAAAGTAGGTTATTTAATTTCCACTGATTACACTGACTTCCACACGAGTTATCTTGGGACCACTTTGTGTCCCGACCCTCGTTGAAAGCCACTCCCCTATCGACAACACATAAACTCATACTATACCCAAGGGTAGACAATGCACTAAAACTAACAACAAATAACCAACACACCTCAAGAGGTAACACATCCCTACAAATGTCCAATATTGAATCCCAATACGTGCACTACCCAAGGAAATCTCAAAGGGTGAAATAAAGTTACAACATCCCCTTTCCCAAATTACATCTCTGGAAGACTTAGATTTTCACAATAACAAATACTTCCCCCTGTTACACAAATACAGTAACACTTGAAATTAAAATAAACAACTATTGCATTTAAATTCACTACCATTCGTATTTCCTAAATCCAAAATAATCAATTTTGCATATTTACAATGCACCATTTAAATATGATTCCAACTTACAATTCAACAGCGAATCAAACTAAAATAATTAATTATTTCAATTAAATTAATCACGCTTGTAAACATTTATTGAATTACTCACGCATTAAATAAATATATAAAATTAAATATAATTATATATATACATATAAATATATTATTTAATTATAAAATTAATTATACTTTTCCCAAATTCCATTTTAAATTAATTACAATACAATTTCAAACAATATATATATATAATATATATATAATATACAAAATATATATTATAAATAATATATATCTTATAATATATATATATAAATATTTTATTTCCTAACAATACTAATTAAAAGCCCAACTCAAAAAATAAAAAGACACACAATACAAAATCCGTGCGGCATCTACGGCCATATGAGGCTATACTGGGTGCGTTGGCCACAGCCGCACCCACATGTGGGGTATGCTGTGGGTGAGCAGTGCTGAGTGCTGCCTCCCACAATGTACCTCCCATATGGGCAGCCATGGAAGCAACCCCCAACCTCCGATATACACGCATTCATTGTGTTTTAAAAACAAACACATATATATATTTTAGAACAATTTCACCAGTATTTACGAAATTCGCCATACGACAATTTCTTACAATAGAAATTACAGTGGTTTAAAATAAATTTAACACATTTTTATATAATATATATATGTATGTGTACATATACATTTCAATATATATGTACATATATATTTATATATAAAAAAATTCAAACATTGATTCAAATTGGGCAAACAAATTACATAGAAGAAGTTTTCTATAGGAAAACTCAGAGATTTCATTTTCCCAAAAAATTAAAAGGAATTGAGAACCCAAAACAAAATGAAGGTCTTTCTATAGAGATCTATAATTTCCTTTTGTTTCAATCTATTTCAAATGATCAAATTAAAACAGAGGACTTAAATTGTTTTCTACAGAGGTTTAATTTTCATGGCAATATTTTATAAAACCAAAAGCTTCTACAGTAATGAAAATTTCTTTCTAAACTTTTACAAATTGCATTATAGTAATATAAACAACTTTTCAATTCAAAATTCACAAAAATAATAAAGGAACCTATTCCAGAAGAACTGTGCCTCGAGAATTATTGTCGAGCTTCTCTGTAGCTTCAAATTTCTAATGTAGGCAAAGCTTCCTCCAGTAAATTTGCCCCTTTCCAGAAAACACACAATACCATAGCCAAGCATTCTACAACAAGATTCTAAAATAAAATCCTCAGAGAGATCCCCAATTTCCTCACCAAAATTTCAACAAAAACCAAAACCCTTCCCGTGAAACAACTTTATTTCCTTTTCCCAATATTTTTCCCTCGAGAATCAATTTTCAACAATTAGATATCAAATTTCTAACTCACAATTATCCCAACAAAATATTTTTTCCCTCAACAACCACATATATTTTCCAACCACATGCATTTACAAAAATAAACAATTTATATATTTCAACAAATTTAAACAATCTTATTTATTTAATTACCATATAATTTAATAATTAAAATTACCTAATAACATAACTAAATTAAATTAATTAATTAATTTATTCTAAAGCTTCCACAACAATAATTCCATTAATTAAATATTTAATCAAACACACATTTAATCTACAAAATTAAACTTGCATAATAATAAAATACCCAGAACAACAAAGATAAGGGATACGACCAAAATTCAAACTGATGACACACTGTACTAGGGTAAAGGTATGACCAGGTAGCCCGTTACTATCTCCCAATCATTACTATAGAGTAGTGGACACGCTTAGACCTGTGAAACCAGGTGAAGCTGTTGTCCTGTACCCGCAAACCTACAAACAAGCAAACGTCGTACATGTATCCAAATAATAAAGCATACACATCGTGAAGAGAGAATCATGAAAAATTATAGGGCGCTCGCATGCGAGTGATGTAATTCTGTCTCCTTCACCAATATAGTCACACAAGACTGACAAGATAAAATATCAATTAAACTACAAGAAGCATATATATCATTGTCATCACAACTAAGCATCTATGCAACATAAAGCATGTCAAACATAATCACCATGCATATAATGTGTCATCACATCAATATAGTCTATCATCGCTCTAGTATTAGCGATAGAATAATAATAACGTAAAATATAGTCTAACAAAGTATCTAAGCTGACAAGAAAACATAGCAAAATGAAGGGGTGTCACATCCTCCCCCCTACGATCAGGCTTACTCCTAGAAGCCTGCCAAAAAGTAAGGGTAGAGCTCCCTCATCCTGGTAGCATCTTCCCATGTAGCAAAAGTGTCATCTCTAGGATCCCACTGGACCCTCACTTGCTCAATATCTCAACCCCTGAGGGTGAGTCTCCTGTGCTGGGTAACAACCATTACATTCTCCTTTCCCTAGATGTACTTCACCTGAAAATCATACTCGCAAAGAAACTCCATCCATCGCCTTTGACTAGCATTAAGGTTAGGCTGTGTAAAAATATACTATAGACTTCGATGGTCACTGTGTAACTCAAAACGGTGCCCCAATAGAAAATGTCTCCATCAAGTCAAGGCATGTACTACTGCAACTAACTCAAGATCATGTGAAGGGTAGTTCAACTCATGATCTTTGAGCTTGCGTGACTCGTACGCAATGACTCGACCATCCTACATCAATACCGCTCCTAACCCCTCTAAAGAAGTATCAACACATATAACAAACTCTCCTGTAGGATCAGGTACTGCAAGGATCAGTGCACTAGTCAACCTCTCCTTCAATGTCTGAAATGCAGCCTCGCTCTACTTTGACCAATCAAATTTCTTCCCTTTCCTCTAAAGAGAAGTAATAGGGTGTCCTACCCTAGAAAAGTCCTAAACAAAATGCCTATAGTAACCTGCTAGCCCCATAAAGTTACGTATCTCTGCCACATTCGTGAGCACAAGCCAATCCATGATTGCCTGGATCTTTGCAGGATCCACTGCAATACCTTCTCCTGATATAACATGACCAAGGTAATTGACCTCAGTTTTGAAGAACTCACATTTGGACAAGTTGGCATACAATTTATTATCCCTCAGACACTACAATACCTACCTCAAATGTTCTTCATGCTCCTCAACAGTCCTGGAATAAATAAAAATGTCATCAAGAATTACCACTACAAACCTATCCAGGTACGCATGAAAAACTCTATGCATCAGGCTCATGAATACCAATGGCGCATTCGTCAACCCGAACGGTACCACTATAAATTTGTAGTGACCGTATTGTGTGCGAAACACCATCTTATGAATATTAGACTCCACAATCCGTAATTGATGGTATCCTAACTTCAGATCAATCTTAGAAAATACTGTCACACCTTTGACCTGATCAAACAAGTCATCGATTCTGGGTAGAGGATATTGGTTCCTGATGGTGACCTTATTTAATTGATGGTAATCTATGCATAGACAAAGAGATCCATCCTTCTTCTTCACAAAGATCATTGGTGCTCCCCAAGGCAAAACACTAGGGTGAATGAAACCCTTCTCCAACAACTCCTCAAGTTGCAAGTGGAGCTCTTTAAGCTCCTGAGTCATCATATGGTATGGGGCTCATGAAATAGGTTTAGAACCAGGTAGAAGATCAACCTTGAAGTCTATGTTACGCTGAGGTGGCATCCTTGGAATATCATCTGGAAAAACATCTACATACTGCTAAAGTATGGGGTGGCTATCTATAGACACCTTCTCCTCTCTATCACCCATCTCCAAGTCATCTACTGTCACAACAAATAACTGCCATGCCTGACGAACACATCATCTCAGTTGCATAGCTGAGATCATCTTCAATGATATAGGTCTCTGGACCCCTACTAACTCAACCTCAATACTTGATGCATCAATGCATCGTATCGAATTGCGTCAACAATCAATCACGACCTTATGAGCATGGAGCCAATCCATCCCTAGCACTATGTCATAAGAACCTAATGGTATAACACAGAGATCTGCAGTGGTGTGGAAAGAACCAATCTCCAGTCTATAGTCCAGTACATAGGAATGTACAACAACTCTAGCACCAGATGCTAACTCAACCTACCACTTACCCTCTTGCCTTACTGCTCCCAGTCTATCACGTGCCAATATGGATGATGAAATAAATGAATCAGAGGCTCCTGAATCAAATAATATGGTAAATCTATTACCCTACAACATACCTATAGTCTCCACCACTGTACTCTAGTGGTCAGCCTAGCGGTTGTCAACCGCAACAAATACACGATGTCCTCTGCTTGCATCACCAACAATTAGCTCTAAGATCGCTAGCCTCTGTGTATAGCCTAATGTGCCCTTATTAGGACACTGCCAAGCTATGTGACCCTGTTGGCCACAAGCAAAACACCCGGTACCCCTCCCAAAACCTCTACCTCCAGAAGGTGCACTGGACTGCTGTACACTACCCCTAAAGGTAGACTAAGTAATTTGTGTTGGCTGTGCATTATTGAAGCATTTGACATGCCTCTAGTTCTGGTCACCCCCTGACTGATATCTGTCATTTTGTCTAGGTGGAAAATCCTTCTATTTCCCTTGAGAGTTCTTGTACTGTCCACTCTGTGCTGGTGTCTACTGTGCCTTGGGTGGTCCAACTCCCTGAGTCTGGACACTGCGTGCACTAGGCCCTGCAGCTGAAGTACTACCCATCTGCACTCCTACATGACCACCCAATGCCATTGCCAAGTTCTCCTCAACAAGCCTGGCCTTGTCTATTGCGGTCTCCATAGTCTTGGGTTCAAAAACCTGCACACCTCCACTGATTTAGGAATTTAAACCCCTAAGAAAGTACTACACCAACATGCCCTCGTTGTCTCCAATGCCTTCGTACTGTTTGAGCTCGTAAAAATACCTAGTGTAAAACCCCATTCCGCAACCTAGGGGATGATGCAACACTATGGAAGCACAACTAATTTTTTTTCTTAAAAAGAGTAAAAATGACGAGTGAAGTAAACTACTCTAACACATACATCCTCTAGGACACACAACGTGTCTACATGTGAAATTTCAAACTTACAATTTATTCTAAAACATAGTACATGGAATTAACTCATGATAACAACATAGAACAAAGCAGTAATCCATTGCAAATTAATTCTAACACATAGAAATGTAATGAGCATATTTCCATAGATACAACACCATATAAACCATATATAAACCATTTTAGCCAACGATAAATAAATCATACTTAATGTTACAATTACATCACAAGGGTTCTCCTCGATACAAATAGGATTAAAATTACATACTGTCCATAGTTACAATGAGAAAGAGAAGTACAAATCCATAAAACCACACAAGCTCCTCGAACAAGAAGATCTTGCCATCATGAACAAGAAGAGAATCTCAACAGTGTAAGGAGCACACCACCTAGCCATATAGTACCCATAGGCCCAACCCCCATGCTAGGAGATAGTAACAGGTAACCAAGACAACCGACTACCTCTAACATAAGCAAAGTACAAAACCACACTGTACCAGCAAATACAAACACAGGGTTACATTGCTTCCAAAATCACAGAATCAAGAACAACCACTGTACAAAACAAATGACTACTGTCATAGGAGGAGTGTCATCACAAAGGTTGCATTGGTTATCCTAAGGAGATCTTCCTAGGTTATGGCCCCCATCTTGGGTTATCTTGGTAACCTCTTATGAACTCCGACCCCACATGCACACCAGTGCATAATCGATTATCTTTCAAGAAGACAAGATAATGATCTTTCCATTACAAGCCTTCCTGACTCATCTCGAGCCTAACACAAGCCCTTGAGCCAATGAGCGAGGCTAATTATCAAGTTAAATATGTTAACTACCTATTCCCCTAAAGTAGGTTATTTAATTTCCACTGATTACACTGACTTCCACATGAGTTATCCTAGGACCACTTTGTGTCTCAACTCTCGTTGAAAGCCACTCCCCTATCAACAACACATAGAATCATACTATACCCAAGGGTAGACAGTGCACTAAAACTAACAACAAATAACCAACACACCTTAAGAGGTAACACATCCCTACAGATGTCCAATACTGAATCCCAATACGTGCACTACCCAAGGAAATCTCAAAGGGTGAACTAAAGTTACAACATCCCCTTTCCCAAATTACATCTTTGGAAGACTTAGATTTTCACAATAACAAATACTTCCCCCCATTACACAAATACAGTAATTCTTGAAATTAAAATAAACAACTATTGCATTTAAATTCACTACCATTCGAATTTCCTAAATCCAAAACAATCAATTTCGCATATTTACAATGCACCATTTAAATATGATTCCAACTTACACTTCAATAGTGAATCAAACTAAAATAATCAATTATTTCAATTAAATTAATCATGCTTGTAAACATTTATTGAATTACTCATGCATTAAATAAATATATTTAATACATATATAATCAAATATAATTATATATATACATATAAATATATTATTTAATTATAAAATTAATTAAGTTTTCCCAAATTCTATTTTAAATTAATTACAATACAATTTCCAACAATATATATAATATATATAATATATATATATATAAAATATACAAAATATATATTATAAATAATATATATCTTATATATAATATATATATAAATATTTTATTTCCTAATAATACTAATTAAAATCCCAACTTGAAAAATAAACGGACGTACAATACGAAATCCATACGACATCTACAGTCGTATGAGGCTATACTAGGTGCGTTGGCCACAACCGCACCCACATGTGGGGTACGTTGTGGGTGAGCAGCGCTGAGCATTGCCTCCCATAGTGTACATCCCATATGGGCAGTTGTGGAAGCAAACCCCAACCTCCCATATACACGCATTCACTACGTTTTTAAAACAAACACATATATATATTTTATGAACAATTTCACCAGTATTTACAAAATTTGCTGTACAACAATTTCTTACAATTGAAATTACAGTGGTTTAAAATAAATTTAACACATTTTTATATAATATATATGTATGTGTACATATACATTTCAATATATATGTACATATATATATATTTATATATAAATAAATTCAAACATTGATTCAAATTGGGCAAACAAATTACACAAAAGAAGTTTTCTACAAGAAAACTCAGAGATTTCATTTTCCCAAACAATTAAAAGGAATTGAGAACCCAAAACAAAATGAAGGTCTTTCTATAGAGATCTATAATTTCCTTTTGTTTCAATCTATTTCAAATGATCAAATTAAAACAGAGGACTTAAATTGTTTTCTACAGAGGTTTAATTTTCACGACAATCTTTTATAAAACCAAAAGCCTCTACAGTAATGAAAATTTCTTTCTCAACTTTTCCAAATTGCATTACAGTAATATAAACAACTTTTCAATTCAAAATTCACAAAAATAATAAAGGAACCTATTCCAGAAGAACTGTGCCTCGAGAATTGTTGTCGAGCTTCTCCCTGCTCTTCAAATTGCAATGTAGCCAAAGCTTCCTCCAATAAATTTGCCCCTTTCCAGAAAACACACAATACCATAACCAAGAATTCTACAACAAGATTCTAAAATAAAATCCTTAAAGAGATCCCCAAATTCCTCACCAAAATTTCAACAAAAACCAAAACCCTTCCCATGAAACAACTTTCTTTCCTTTTCACAATCTTTTTCCCCCGAGAATCAATTTTCAACAATTAGATAACAAATTTCTAACTCACAGTTATCCCAACAAAATATCTTTTCCCTCAACAACCATAGATATTTTCCAACCACATGCATTTACAAAAATAAACAATTTATATATTTCAACAAATTTAAACAATCTTATTTATTTAATTCCCATATAATTTAATAATCAAAATTACCTAATAACATAACTAAATTAAATTAATTAATTTATTTATTCTAAAGATTCCACAACAATAATTCCATTAATTAAATATTTAATTAGACACACATTTAATCTACAAAATTAAACTTGCACAATAATAAAATACCCAAAACAACAAAGATAAGGGATACAACCAAAATTCAAACTGATGACACACTGTACTAGGGTAAAGGTATGACCAGGTAGCCCATTACTATCTCCCAATCATTACTATTGAGTAGTGGACAAGCTCAAACTTGTGAAACCAGGTGAAGCTGTTGTCCTGTACCTGCAAACCTACAAACAAGCAAACGTCGTACATGTATCCAGATAATAAAGCACACACACCGAGTAGAGAGAATTGCAAAAAATTACAGGGCGCTCGCATGCGAGTGATGTAATTCCATCCCCTTCACCAATACAGTCACACAAGACTGATAAGATAAAATATCAATTAAACTACAAGAAGCATATATATCATTGTCATCACAACTAAGCATCTATGCAACATAAAGCATGTCAAACATAATCACCATGCATATAATGTGTCATCACATCAATATAGTCTATCATCGCTCCACTGTCAGCGATAGAATAACAATAACATAAAATATATTCTAACAAAGTATCTGAGCTAACAAGAGAACATAGAAAAATGGAGGGGTGTCACACAACTCGCATGGGTTGTATCTGGTATCTTAGTTTCTTTTGACCACATTTTTGCTCTAGCTTGACACATATCAGATTCACATCGATTCACACTTCAGATTGAGAGCTTATGGTCAATGATCCACATTGGATCCATCTTAGTTTAAGGGCCACTAAATTTGTGGTTAATGTTCCAGAGTCTACATGGTACTTGCTCCTATGGATCAGTTTTAGTCACAGTTTGGCATCGGCATCGAGATACATGGTTTCCAAATTCTGTCATCAAATTTTCATCTACTATTGCTTCACAGATTCCAGGGTTGTTCCAGTTTGTGAGTTTTCTAGTGTTTTGTGGCATTGGGTCTACTGTTGCATTATTATGATTCTACTTTGGTTTCTTATAAATAGAGGTATCTTTCCTTGCTTGTCAGATTGTGGTTCCAGTGTTACTCCACAGTGTTCTTCCAGTGCTTCTTTGCAACAATCATCTCATTATAGAGGGTTTTGTCCCACTGGGTTTTCCTTCTCTACCTCATTATTGCATTTGTACATGGGTACCTGATCAGGCCTTGTTGCCGGGACCCATTCATGCTTTCTTGCATTCATCTTAGTTTTAGGTGCATGCTTTGTTAGTCTCCTTAAGTTACACTTATGGGGGGGGGTGTTGGTGTAATTAATATTTAATTACATTTGCATAAGTTTACTTAGGTAATATTTAATTCCTAGGTTTATAGTTGTCATCCTTATCTTGTTGAGCTATCTTGTTGCTCAAGATAAGATTATGGTTATGCATACTTTTCTTTTATAAAGCAAATCATCTCATGCAATTATGAATTCCTGAATAATACTATTTTGCACATCTTCATGCAAAGCTCTTGCTTTTTCTGTTTTTCTCTTATGTGGAAGGATTTTTGGTTTGCATGTCTGATCTTTGTTTCTAATAGCTCTAACATCATGATTTTGGTTTGTTTTATGACACTTTTAGTCTCTATCACTGTACTTTTGTGTTTTTGGTCTCTATCACCATTCTTTTGGTACCAGTCACTATGCTTCTGGCTCTATTGTCACACTTTTGGTCGATAGTGTGGTGCTTTTGGTTTACTTACATGTTTACAAATAAGTTGTTTTATAAATTGGGCATAAATTTTGCATAACATATCATATTTTTGAAATTTAAAAGGAAATGGAAATCTGGTTTAGAGCTCTTCACTGTGATTCAAGTGATTTTTTAGATATTGCACCAAAAATTGGGTACATTCATTCAAAGTCACCCTTTCTTCTTTTCAAAATTTTAAATGCTCATAACTTCTTCATATGAAAGCGTTTTCAATGATTTTTTTAAGATCTATAAAAAATCATAAGGAATCCATTGGTGCTATCATTTTTTTCCTTAGAATATCTTTTTTGGCATGTTTTCACACATTTATTAGGGCTTAAAATTTACCATTTACCTTTGGATTTGGAATCTAAAACAAACCATTTTATCTTAATCCCCAAGATCTTCTTACATATACTCTCCTTCTAACGCCTCGCCATGAAACCCCAAAGGACAACACATCTAACCAACAATAATGACAATTATTTTTTAAAGTGAGAAAACACAAAGATCATACTATCAATTACATAGAATGTAAACTACACACATACATATGATCTAACTATATCCTTTAGGGTATCAGGACAGCATTATGAATGTAACACTTATCCAATCTAAACATACATCGTAAAACAACTAATAACAAGAGTTAATTTACATCCATTGCACTTAAGAATTGAATATACATATTTCCACATATACAACACCATTCAAGATCATAGAATGCGAACTGATGAATACATATACAACTTTCCAAATGTGGGGTAGATCATTACACTCTTTACAAATTAACATCAAAGCTTCCCTTATAACAACAAGAAGGATACATTAGAAACATGTTAAGATATAACTGAAAATGATTACATTACATAACATCAATGCTATCTTCAAGTCTAGTACAAGAATTGAAATCTCTGCATGAGGTACGACATCCATGCTTATGAACATCAACTGGAAACCCAATGGAGTGCATAGCATGTTCCACCCAACCATGTGGAACCCTAAGGTCCACCCCCCATGCTAGGAGATGACAATAAGGACCCACTACACAAGCATTCAAGCAGACAAGGCTAACATGACTCCATCGTACAAATGCCACAATCAACTCATAACAATGACACTGCTTCCAGAGGTATTCAAACAAGAAGGGGAACTCAAGATTAGGGAATGCTAGGTTTCTATATAGAAGAGTGTCATCACATGATATAATCGTGGGTTATCCTAGTAGTTCGACCCCTCTACTAACTCCGGACCTCGGCTCCCAAGTGATACCCATGCGGAACTACACCATCCTTTCATGGGGACAAGGATGTCAAGTCATGACAATGAGGATCTCCTAGTAGCCACCTTGGCCTCGAAACTTCCAATGACCTTCCTAACTCGTCCTGAGCCTATACTAGCACTCTAGGCAATAAGTGGGTCAACAACAATTATCTTATTAATGTGTGAAGAACCCATCCCAAGATTAACTAATTACATGTTATCACTTGTTTAATACAACTCTCAATGGGTTGTCCTGGCGGTCACTTGTGGGCCCCGAACCCCACTTGAGAGCTACTCCCCCTACTAGCACTAGAAGACCCAACACACATATAGGGAAAAGCCAACATGCACAATTCACAAAACCACAAGAACGTTCTCATAAGGTGAGACATGAGCCCTCTCGCACACACAATAACCAACCATAAAATGAGCAAGTAGTGCATGGCTAAACCTTCACAAAGTTGTCTCAAGTGGAATACCAACCATCTCATAGAACAATCATAAAATCAAATCAATCAATAATCCCCCTAAGCCTCTAGAAGCAACCTCAACAACTTTACACTAAAACTCCCGATAACCCCTTGACACAAGGATCTCAATCACCATAGTTCCATAGACAATCACATAATTAAACAAGAACACTAATTGCCATAAAACAACATATATTCGCAAATCATCACTTCATGATTACAAACAAAACAACATTTAAAAGGACCTTCTACTGAACTCATTTAATTAAATTCTATAAGCAATTGAATACAAACAAATTATCTTTTCATTTAACAAAATTTCAATTATACACAAAGACCAACTTTCCTATTTTATAATGCTCATAATCACTTAATGGCCACTTGACATAATAACTCATAATTACCTATATCAACAATTATCCTAATAACTAATTCCATAATAAATTTACACAAAATAATTCTGAAGGAAATCGACATTCAATAGACCAATCGATTAACCTAGACCAAGGAAGACCTTCACAAGTCATGCAACAATACATATCAATTTCACAATTAAAGAGTCTCAAATAATATCGCTAGATGAAGCATTACCAAATAACCACAATAGTTTTCAATTATAATTCTTTGTCATCCCTCAACCGAAATATAATCCTATTTACTTTATTAATTTTTAAGTACATATAATAAATTTCATTTGTCTATCGTACTTAATTATTCATTTAATACTAACCATCCAAATTCTAATTACATTAAACAAGTCTTCCAACTATTTAAATATATTTAAATCAATATTTTCTTATATAATTTTCCATTTCACTTTCCTAATTTACATAATAAAATTCTCTATTAAATTCCCAAAATAATTATGCTCTTCTCTAACCCAGGATTTATATACATGTATATATATATATATATATATATGACAAAATGATGTTTACAAACTAATGTAGTAACATATGTATTCACACCTATATATATATATATATATATATATATATATATATATATATATATATATATATATATATATATATATATATATATATACATTTATATTCTTATGCATAACATTCGAATGCAATTCCTAATTTACATATACTAAATTCCAAACAATAATACAACATCGAATCTTATATTTTCAAATGCCAATGCAGTTGTAAGCGGCTGTCAGGATAAATTATTTGCAGCATAAGAATATTTCAATTTTTTTTTTGGAAGTACAAGTGCTTGGTTTGAAGGTTTGTTATTAACACGTGATTTCCAGATAGGTTAAGGCATCAGGGATGTTTTTCAAAATGCTTAATCGAGCTCCAAACATGAAACTCCAATTTCCAATAATTTCATACCAAGATTCGAGCATTTTTGTGCATGCATCAATATGAAAACATAAGTAAGACACAAGAACTGAATTAGACATAGCTAGTAGTATTAGCCACCTTCATTTCTCCATGAAAAAAACACAACATGAACTGATTTAGAGGGCTGGAAATAAAAAAGAGCAACGCTATTTAAGCTGTTCGAATTGAAAGGCTTTTTAAATTGCTCCCTGCATTACAGATACAAATCAGTGTTGCAGTCTGACCATATAGTCATGCTATGCCTCAGAAGAGACTGATACTGTGTACATAAATCATTTATGAAGACTGGAAACAAGAAATACTCACAACTACAAGTAATAGTTGGAAACATGATAGACTTGAGGTTGCTGCTAAATTCATTTATCTAGTTAATGTTAATATTTTAAATAAAAATAGTTTGAAAATAGATATTAAAAAGTAATTCAAATAACAAGTATATAAACAGAATAAATGACTCAAAATGATAAGATAATAGATATTTCAAAAATAAGTATCTTTTAATATATTTTATCTAAAATAATATACTAACATTTTTCAGAATAATTGTCATAATAAATTGAAGAAAAGTATTAGTCATTATATAACATCTATCAAAATCATTTTAAATATTCAATATAAAGAAATTTGAGAATATTCATATTCAACAACATTTTTCTAAAATTAAATTCTCTTAGTTCATCAATATGAGTTTTCATTAATATCTTAAAAACGTTATAATGTTAGGTAGCTTTCATTATAGTATTATTTATTAAAATTGTCATCACAATGTGATGTACACAAAATTTAATAATATTTCAGTTTGATTTCCCCCCATCTTGAAACATTGCATCCAGAACCAGAATAATATTTCAATTTTACTTTCCTCATCTTAAAACTTTATAATGTGTGGTACTTTTCATTATCATACCATTTATTGAAATATGGCAATATTTCAGTTTTTATTACCCTCATCTTAAAACATTGAAACTGTCTTGATATTTGATAATGAGTGTGATGTCCACAAATCAGACTAATATTTCAATTTTACTCTCACCATCTTAAAACATTGTTGTACCTTTCATTATAACATCATTTATTGAAATTGTCTTGACAATTGATAACAAATGTGAGGTCATTAAACATAAATCTTTGAATTTTACTCCCTCATCTTAAAATTTTATGATGTGTGGTACCTTTCATTATACCATCATTTATAGAAATTGGTAACAAATATGAAGTCCACAAAACATAACAATATTTAAATTTTACTCCATCTTAAAATTTATAATGTATGATACTTTTCACTATAACATCATATATAGAAATGATCCTTCATCCATAACAAATATGATATCCACACAACATAATATTTCAATTTTACTCTCAACTAATTTTTTTTTATCTGATAATTGATAATAAATATGATACCCACAAAACATAATAATATTTCAATTTTAAACCCAAATAACAAGACATAGACCACATCAGAAGAAAACATTTAACTGCATTTAATTAATTTAAAATAAAAAATAAAAGCAGTTATTATTTTCAATTAATTAATAAATACAGTATGCAAAGATGCTATGGTAAAGTAACGTACAAGCCAAAATGCATGAGATCTAATGCGCTCGTTTGGAGATTGAGGCGTGCACAGGATTCTTCATGACGACAGTGAAGGCAAACATCTCAGTCAGATCAGGCGGGTGAGCAGGCGAGGGAGACCAGAGAAAGGCTTGAACCATGCGCGCCAAAATGAGATTGATGTGTAGAGTGCCCAAGCCAAGAGCAGGGCAAATCCGTCTTCAATTCCCATTCAAGAATTCAAGAATTGAGGAGTATCCATTATATCAAACCCTAAATCTTTTAGTGACTCAATATGAGCTCATGAGCCACAAGCAAAAACCTCTTCACTAGAGTCAAGGATTGAGGAGTATTCATTCCATCAAAGTCATAGAGGCCTAGCATGGTCTCATCCCTTATGACGCTGGGAACTTGCACTCAACAAAACTTGATCCTTGATGATCATTGAAATGAAATGAAATTTTTCAATAACATCTATTGAGAACCATTCAACTTCACCAACAAATCAAAAATCTTGTTATTTTAAAATACATTTGAAAAAATAAATTATTTCTAACATCTCATTAATTCATCTATTTCTGAGTAATAAAGGATGGGTTGGTAGTGCCACCTTTGACTTTATAATTACAAGAACTGTCACTTGTATTGATTAGGATAGCGTCCTACAAAGGCAGGGGTAATGATGAGAGCGATAAAAGTAAAGTTGGAAATGAACATGAGAAAAGCCTGAGTTATACGGCATTGATTTTTAGGGTTCACAGTCGTGGATGACCAGATGTTAATGGGCATCGATGGCTTATCCTCATAGGGATCATGTTCATGGACTCTACAGTGTCGAAGATTTTCCGACGAAAATCCGGACAACCCTAAAGCCGGCTATCGTCTAAATTCTTTTTTTGTTGTTCCATACGAAGCGGAGTTGACCGGCCTCATTTAATCGCCGCAGCTCTGATGTTCATATCTCATAATGTCGTTGGCAGATAAGCCCATGTAGTCACTGGTCGGATATTAATTGAAGACATTAATAAGTAGATTGGAATTGAAGGCGGAGGGTTGGAGTCGTGGCGAGGGATTTTATAAAGCAGAATGACAAACAACTGCCAAGACGCCAAGGAGACGTCGACCAAGATGATAACTATGATTGGAGAGGAGCAGAGAAATCCGTCGGCCACAATGGTGGTGGTGGCATCGGCATTGGCCGTAACCATGGTGATGATCTATTTCAGGTGGAGGCGACCGAAAAGGCGTCTGAATCTCCCGCCAGGGCCTCGCGGGTGGCCTCTGGTGGGAAATCTTTTTCAGGTGGTTTTCTCTGGGAAGCCCTTCATGTACTTGGTCCGAGACCTGAGAGAGCAGTTAGGATCCATTTTCACGCTTAAAATGGGCCAGAAGACTCTCATTATCATCACAAGCCCAGAGCTGGCGCATGAAGCTCTGGTGGAGAAGGGTACTCTGTTCGCTAGCAGGCCGCCGGATACGCCGACCAAGCTGCTGTTCAGCGCTAACAAGTTCTCAGTGAACTCGGCAGAGTACGGGCCGTTCTGGCGTACCCTGCGCCGCAACCTGGTCAGTGAAATGCTCAACTTGAACCGGGTCAAAGACTTCAGTTGGATTCGCGAGTGGGCAATGGATCGGCTGGTGGACCGCCTCAAGGAAGAGGCGGGCCGATCTCCCGCTTCCTTTGTTCAGGTGCTCTCCAACATTCGCTTCTCCATTTTCAGTATCCTGTTGTGCATGTGTTTCGGTGCGCAGCTGGGAGAAGAGGTCATCACCCGGGTGGACAAAGTGATGAAGGACATTCTTGTGATAGTGGAGCCCCAAATCCATGACTTTCTTCCCTTGCTCGCGCCACTCTTCTTCAACCGATGGAAGCGAATAAAGGAGCTGCGGCGCACTCAAATGGACAACATTCTTCCGCTCATAAACAGGCGCCGGGCGCTCTTGAAAGAAAGAGCTGGTGCTTGGGACTTCAACGGGCGTGACGGCGCTCATGCTTATATCGACTCGCTGATCGATCTGGAGGTGGAGGGGCGAGACAAGCCGACGGACGAGGAACTCGTGACGCTCTGTTCGGAGCTGCTGTCGGCGGGGACGGATACGACTGCTACCGCTCTGGAATGGGCCCTGGCGCGCATGACTCTGCACACGGACATACAGGCCAAGGTCCATGACGAGCTTGTTCGGGTCGTGGGCAACCGGAAAGTGACCGACACGGATATCGAACACCTCCCTTACCTGAACGCAGTGGTGAAAGAAACGCTGCGCCGCCACCCGGCGGGGCACTTCGTCTTGTCTCACGCCGCCACGCATGATTGCCAGCTCCAAGGCTACGACATCCCCGCCAAGGCTAATGTGGAGTTCTACACGGCTTCCGTCTCCTTCGACCCGCACATCTGGCCCAACCGTATGGAGTTCAACCCTGATCGCTTCCTCGATCCCGAAAATGACATTGATATCACGGGAAGCAAGCATGTGAAGATGATGCCCTTTGGCGTCGGAAGACGGATTTGCCCTGCTCTTGGCTTGGGCACTCTGCACATCAATCTCATTTTGGCGCGCATGGTTCAAGCCTTTTTCTGGTCTCCCTCGCCTGCTCACCCGCCTGATCTGACTGAGATGTTTGCCTTCACTGTCGTCATGAAGAATCCTCTGCACGCCTCAATCTCCAAACGAGCGCATTAGATCTCATGCATTTTGGCTTGTACGTTACTTTACCATAGCATCTTTGCGTACTGTATTTATTAATTAATTGAAAATAATAACTGCTTTTATTTTTTATTTTAAATTAATTAAATACAGTTAAATGTGTTCTTCTGATGTGGTCTATGTCTTGTTATTTGGGTTTAAAATTGAAATATTATTATGTTTTGTGGGTATCATATTTATTATCAATTATCAGATAAATTTTTTTTAGTTGAGAGTAAAATTGAAATATTATGTTGTGTGGATATCATATTTGTTATGGATGAAGGATCATTTCTATATATGATGTTATAGTGAAAAGTATCATACATTATAAATTTTAAGATGGAGTAAAATTTAAATATTGTTATGCTTTGTGGACTTCATATTTGTTACCAATTTCTATAAATGATGGTATAATGAAAGGTACCACACATCATAAAATTTTAAGATGAGAGAGTAAAATTCAAAGATTTATGTTTAATGACCTCACATTTGTTATCAATTGTCAAGACAATTTCAATAAATGATGTTATAATGAAAGGTACAACAATGTTTTAAGATGGTGAGAGTAAAATTGAAATATTAGTCTGATTTGTGGACATCACACTCATTATCAAATATCAAGACAGTTTCAATGTTTTAAGATGAGGGTAATAAAATTGTCATATTTCAATAAATGGTATGATAATGAAAAGTACCACACATTATAAAGTTTTAAGATGAGGAAAGTAAAATTGAAATATTATTCTGGTTCTGGACAACTGCAGTGTTTCAAGATGGGGGGAAATCAAACTGAAATATTATTAAATTTTGTGTACATCACATTGTGATGACAATTTTAATAAATAATACTATAATGAAAGCTACCTGACATTATAACGTTTTTAAGATATTAATGAAAAACTCATATTGATGAACTAAGAGAATTTAATTTTAAAAAAATGTTGTTGAATATGAATATTCTCAAATTTCTTTATATTGAATATTTAAAATGATTTTGATAGATGTTATATAATGACTAATACTTTTCTTCAATTTATTATGACAATTATTCTGAAAAATGTTAGTATATTATTTTAGATAAAATATATTAAAAGATACTTATTTTTGAAATATCTATTATCTTATCATTTTGAGTCATTTATTCTGTTTATATACTTGTTATTTGAATTACTTTTTAATATCTATTTTCAAACTATTTTTATTTAAAATATTAACATTAACTAAATAAATGAATTTAGCAGCAACCTCAAGTCTATCATGTTTCCAACTATTACTTGTAGTTGTGAGTATTTCTTGTTTCCAGTCTTCATAAATGATTTATGTACATAGTATCAGTCTCTTTTGAGGCATAGCATGACTATATGGTCAGACTGCAACACTGATTTGTATCTGTAATGCAGGAGAAATTTAAAAATCCTTTCAATTCGAACAACTTAAACAACATTGCTCTTTTTTATTTCTAGCCCTCTAAATCAGTTCATGTTGTGTTTTTTTCTCAATATCTATAGCAATTTGATAGGCTTGATGTAGTGTTGTGGGATCTTTATCTCTTAATAGCTAGCTCATCTTTTTATCAAATGCACCCAAATACATGACCAAACATTCTGCATCATTTGGTCTTATGCTTTTAGGGATCTCTCTTGTGAACTTTGAAAATATGAGATTAAAGGAGGGGACTAATTCATCTTCTTCTTTCTCCATGCTCATGAAATTTTGTCTTATTAAGATTGGATCAACCCTTTCACCAAACTACACCATGAACACTATTTTAAACTCATCCCATGAATGTATAGAAGATGTTGGTAGATACAACAACCAATCTCTTGCATCTCCTTTCAGAGACTGAACAAACAATTTCATGACAACATCTTCAAATTCCAACTCATAATCTCCGATCACATCAACAAACTCCTGCAAATGTTTTCTTGCTGATTTAGAATTTTCACCTTTAAATTTTGGTACCTTGTCTCTAATCTTAGGTGGTACATCATAAATGGGTAAGTTCCACAAATGTTATTGGAGTCTATAGATCTATACCTTTCAGTACTAAATTCTCCTTGTTGTAACAAAGGATGCCCACTATACATTATTGCACTCAAGTCCACATCAGGATGCACAATTTGATAAGGAATTTTTCCATACCTTTGCAAGCCTTGTCAGATTTATCAAAAGGAAATTCAAATTTCCTTTTCCACTATGATCTCAAGCCTTTACAATACAAACCTTCTATCTATTTTTCTTAAGATCTAAAATATAAAATGATTCTCTATTACAATTCATGATTTTCACATTACACTTTAGAAACATGTAAAATCTCCACTAATATTCCCTTAGTGCTATTTCACCTAATTGGGAATCATTTACATCTTAAGTCCTGAAGATTTCTCATCATTTGTTGGAAAATATAATAATGTTCTTTTAGATTTATGAGAATACCTGGAAATTAGTGGAAGCTACTAAACTTTATTCTTTGACTACAAATTTGCAAGATCTAAAACATTCTTACATTCTTTGATAGGTTCTTTAGACAGAGTCATCACCTATTTTACAGAGTACAAAACTGAAAACAATATGAAGTTCCTTCAAAAGTAAATCTTGTTTTGGGTCTTCTCCATCAATGGAGTCATACTCAAATTCTTTTAACTTTACTACAACCAAAACATTTCCAGGTCAAGGAACTTCTCAACATTTGAACCAAAGTTCAAATTCACCAAATATTTGACTCTATGATACAACAATCTGCAACTGGAGAATGAAATGCTTGTCCCCAGGAGAGTCGCCAATTTTGTTGGTGTTTTTTCCAGCAGAACCTTGAAATTCCCTAAAGGGTAGCCAACCCTTATGCTCAAGAAATTTATAGGCTAGTGGCCAAGACAACGAGTAAATGATTTTGAGGTCTTTACTCCTACAATTTAGGCTCTTTGGAACCTAAGAGGGTATTCTTTAGTGTGTTCATTTTGATTTATTTATTGAAGAACACTTCTATGCACATATTGGTTCCTATTATTTACAAATAAACATAATTCACTAAAGATTTGGCTGACCTTTAAGTAGATGATTATCTATATGCTAGGAACAAGGGGATACTTCAAACTCATACTTCATAATTGAAAGATGATTTAACGAATTTTGTTCTCATTTTGAATCCATGGCCAGGCGTATTACCAATTCATTTAATTGCAAGAATTCTTAACAAATAGACCAGTGCTTCATCAATCAGGCATACAAAGTCAATTATGAAATAACCAATAATACACAAGCTATTTAATTCAAAAGTTGATGGACTTTTTTCAAAGTGCTTTGGAATTTGAAAAACTCACAATGTCTAAAACGTAACTTCTTATCAGATCTATGTCGTAGAAAAATGGCCCTTTCTCACTTTCATGGCCTTTTAGGTCTTGTTTCATGGTGTTGCAACTATCTTGCTTTGATTTTATGTTGTATCATGGCTTGAACATGCTTATTTAGGTACTAAAACTCAAAGAACAATGTCTTTTGAAGGTTTTGTGAAGTGCTGTAAGACATTTCTACATTCTTCTAGACTCTATGCAATACAATTTACCTAAAAATCACCTTTTTACACATCAACAAGTCCTATATTGAAGTGTTGTAAAGTCTTGTAAAAAGCCTTCATGCTTTTCTAGGAACATCTCCTTATTTACACCTTTCTCATGATTTATTTTGTCTCTTTATGCCCTTATATGCTTATATTAAGTGTATCTTTCCATATTATCCCGAAAAATAACATTAAACAAAACATTATTTCCAACACATGGTTTTAGGTCCTTGGTGGGATCCATTTGCCATGGGTTCAAATGAGTCCCCCTTGGCCCCAAATTCAAAATATTTCAATTTTCCTTTCGTTATTTTATTCAAAATTACTTGATGTTGGCCTGTGATGAGGTATGAATGGATAGTAAGGCACAAGAATTGTATAAATAAGTTTTTTTCATCTCATTTTAACCCCCATTCTATCGTGCATTCCCTAATTCATCAAATTCACTTATCCACATATACATTCAAGCATTCAAGCATCCTACATCATCAATTGAAGCAACTATCGAAGCACTTTGAAGTAGCCATTGACATTACTTGAAACTTACAAGATCAAGGATTTGGTGAGATAATAGCATTTGCATGTTGTTAATTTATCATTTGCTTTGCATTCCATTTATCTCTATAGGGTTTGATTACCAAAGTTGGGTTTGACCAAGGAAAACCCCTATTTCCTAACGCTCCAACATTTTTCCCCTTTACATGTGTCTTTGCAGCATTTGTTTTGCAAATTTGACAGGTTTAAAGCTGTTGAAAGTGGAAATCAAGTCAACTAGGCTCTTCAAGTCAACATATCATTATTTCATGCTTGTTGAGTGTTTTTTATTTGTTTCTTGCAGAACTGACTCTGAAAACCTGACATTCAGACATTCCTAAATCTAGTGTTGCAGAGTTGCTGTTTGATTTTCCAGAAATCTAGGAGTGGACTGATTCACCACCCTTGGTGAATGAGTCCTACTTGATACTTGAAAATCTATATTTTGTTAGATCTTGGATCCTGACTATCAAAATTCAGTTCCCGACACTTTTTCATCACTAGGAGGACTTATTCGCCACCCTGGGTGAATGAGTCCCACTGTGAAAAACTAGTAAAATTCATTAGCATTCCAAACACTCTAGAAAAATCATATTTCATCTAGCTGCACTCGGATTTCATCCATCTCTTTTTGTTATGCATATTTCTTTCAATTTTCTCCATTTTTATAGTAGTTTGCATATCACAATGTGTTTTCCAACATAGCTTAAATTGCATTTTTGCATTCATTTTATTTCATTTCAATTAGTCAATTTCATTTAGTTAAGTTCATTTACATCATATCATATAGCATACATCCTAATTTGAGTGTTACATAAGCATTTTGGAACCTAAATCTCTCTCTTTCTAGGTGAAAAATGTTAGGAAGAGAGCAAGCATCTTAGGTTCCCAAAATCTGTCACATCTTGGTAAACCTGACTTTTGAATAATTTAAATTTTTTGATTGCATTTCACATCTTTAATTCTAGTTTTCATTTGCAATAACTTTCAATTAGGACATTGATTTGTTATTGCATTCTAGGACCTTCCATTTTGCATTAGAGAAACATTCATTTAGTTTTGAATTTTGCATTCAAATTCATTGAAAAAACTAAAAAATTGCATTCTGCATATGTACTTGCATTTTGTAGACCATTTAAATCATTCTCAGAATTTTAAAAAACACAAAAAAAAAGCGTCCTGGGACTCATTCGCCACCCAGGGTGAATCAGTCCCTCTGCACTTTTTAGAAACTGGTTATGTGCTTTCTCTGGAATTTTTTCTGTATCCCTATTTCCTATTCCTACATTTTGTTTTTAGTTACAAATTCTCAATTTTCCCTCATTTATTTCATCTTTGTTTCTCCGCATCATGTCATTTTCTTTCAATAAGTTTTGGAATTCCCTAAAATCATTGGTAGACATGTCCAACTATACCTTTTGTGGTGACCTTGATGACATTTTACAATCTCATGCTCCTTTAACTCCTCATGATTGTCCTCCTTGTGATGTAGACATCATTGCAGAAGATGATGTTAGCATGAACAAGTTCTACAATGATTTCCTTGACAAACTAGAAGCAAATGCAACCTTTTACCCCTCTATGAGATCACAAGACATTCCCATTGTTGCACCTCCTGATCACTTTGCTTATTTACATCCTAAAGTCAACATAGGACCTAAGGTTCCTCCCTCAAGTAGACCTATTTCCTCTCACCCACCGCAATCTCAACCATTCTATGAGCACAAAGTCATGAACATTCCTATCAACCTTGAAGAAACATATGGTAGAGGATTTAAAATTTTAAGTAAACAAGGTTGTGATATAAAACATGAACATGACATCCATCAACTTTTTGAACAACAATCCACTGAAGCACATACAATAGGACTAGGATATCAAGATCCTTCTCATCCTGATAGGCATCCTCTTCAACCTAGGAGAATTCCAAATGCTAGTACAGTGGTCTTGAGTCCTCCTCCTAACTTGAACATTCTCCTTCCCCATGAACAACCATTCTCTCCTTCTAATGACAAGGATGTTAGGATCCCTATGTGTCCCCTTCCTCCTTCTATTCATGAAAAAGGAGAACCTAGTAAATGCAAACGACCATACAAATTGAAAAAGATAAATTTTCCTACCCATCCTCCACCTAAATGTGAAAGAGACTTCAACTGCTTTTAAATAAAGGTCTTATACTTTTACCACTTTCAAATAGGTTGGTCATTTGTTCTGATGATTCTCATATACCATATTGCAAATATCATCATATCCTTGGACATTGAACAAAAGAATCTCAGACATTGAAAGGCATACTGAATAAGTATCACTTCATTGCTACCGATTGTTTCCCCATCATACCTTAACCCAATTTGCATCCCTCTATCATGTTGTAGTCATAGGGTTTCTTATTCTCACTATTGGATGATTCTTTCCCATCACCCATCTTGGCTCATTCTTTCCTTTACACTTTGTGGGGGGGCAATGCATTGTTAGCTTTGTCCTTGTAATGCATTTGTTTAGTCTCTTAACTTTGTTATTCCTTTTTCCACTTGTTCATCCAAGATTGAGAAACCAATAACCTAGTTAATGGTTGACTTGCATTTACATTACTTGACCTTTATTTTATTTTTCTTTTCATGTTGGTATTGTGTTCCCCCATATCGTTTGTTTGATATTCCGTCTCTTCGTACACTTCTATTCATATCTCTCTTCTTCTATATGTCGTACATTGTCTTTTTCATTTTTGTTTTGTGTTTTCCTTTTGGGGATGACACAAAGTGTAGAGATGCCCTATGTCTCTTGCATGTTGACCCAAATAGTCCTTGTCCTTTCATTTTTGTTTTGTGTTTTCCTTTTGGGGATGACACAAAGCATAGAGATGCCCTATGTCTCTTCCATGTTGACCCAAATGATCCTTGAATTTTTCATTTTTGGGATGATGCAAAGTGTAGAGGTGCCCTATGTATCTTCCATGTTGACCCAAATGGTCCTTTTTGTCTTTTTCTTTTGTTTTCCTTTTGGGGATGATGCAAGGCATTGAGACCGAAATGTCTCCTTCAGGTTGACCCAAAATATTTTTCATTTTCTTTCTTTTCACTTGTGTTTTTCTTTTGGAGACAATGCAAAGTGTCGAGATCACAATGTCTCTTCCATGTTGACTCAAAATGGACTTTCTTTTCCTTTGTTTTCGCTCTTTTCGTGTCATTCTTCTAGTTCTATGTGTATTTGGGCGATGATGAAAGTTACATGCTCTTTTATAAAAACATTGTAGTAATGAGCATACTGACCCCAAATCCATAGATCCCTTATGTGTTTGGTGTTTTTTTCTTTTCTGGGGAGCAACTTCCTCCCTTTATTTTTTTTTCATTTTTCCTTGACATGATGCAGCCTACCTTTGAAACATATGACTTGGTATAGAGCTTTCTAGTTTGGCTCTCATGTCTTGTTTTCTTTTCTTCTCTGCTTTCAAGTAATTGCTCATAGAATGATGTGTAGCAATTCCTTTAAAGTAGGGGGCATATATTACCATAATTCATGTGCATTCATGCTTCTTAGTGTAAGCCTTATCATTTATGTGATGTGTTTTTCACTTTGTGGATGACATTGGGTGTGATGTCCTTCATAAGCATGATCTATCTTAGCATATTACATTCCTCTTTGTGTTTTGATGTGATGCACTGCATCCCCTAAGTTGTGAATATACTATTATTTGATTGGTCCTCTCTTGGAGACATTAGACACAATGTTCCCTAAGTCACTGACCTTGCATAAATTGAACAAGACTCCTTTGAACAATCTTTCAAATTATTGCATTCTCATTCATCCATCTTGTATAACACAACTTGCATGCTTGTGGAGTCGTCTTATTTGTTTGGCCACCTTTCATAACACAACCTGCGTGCCTGTGGTGCCATCCTATTTTGCTTGTCTCATGAAGTTTAAACTGACATTTTCTTTGGCTTTGTGGCACCCTGTTAAAGTTATCAAGCAGTATAGCTTTAGCATGGTTGAGCGGGAAGCCCAACTAGCAGCATGAATTTTCCCCATAGCCACTTTTGTGTTTGTGAGTGCATACCAACTAGCGTATGTATCTTACATTTTGGGCTTTCTCACCCCATGAACAACTAGTTCTGTGGCCCCAAAGTGAGTACACATTCTCTTTTTCAAAACAATCAGCCTAGATCTCTTTTCACAACTCATTGGATTGATGATCGAAGCTTCATCTAATTCATTTCAACACTTGTGTGTTCCTTTGTCCTTATGCTTTGTTTTCCATGGGATATTTTTCCTGTGGGCTTGATCATCCCTCTTGATCGTTGTATCCATCTTGTTAGTGTAAGTGCATTTGAACCCTCCCCTCGATGTTCATGGCTACTTTAGTGTGATTTTGAAGCTGGTTCATCATCTCACTAAAGTGGGGGCTAAATGTGCCATAGAAAAATGGCCCTTTGTCATTTTCATGGAATTTTAGGTCTTGTTTCATGGTGTTGAAACTATGTTGCTTTGATTTTATGCTATATCATGGCTTGAACATGCTTATTTAGGTACTAAAATTGAAAGAACGATGTCTTGCGAAGGTGTTGTGAAGTGTTGTAAGACATTTCTACATTCTTCTAGACTCTATTTAATACAATTTACCTAAAAATCACATTTTAACACATCAACAAGTCCTATATTGAAGTGTTGTAAAGTCTTATAACAAGCCTTCATGCTTTTCTAGGAACATCTCCTTATTTACACCTTTCTCATGCATTATTTTGTCTCTTTATGCCCTTATATGCTTATATTAAGTGTATCTTTATATATTATCCCAACAAATAACATTAAACACAACATTATTTCGAACACATTGTTTTAGGTCCTAGGTGGGACCCATTCACCATGGGTGGCGAATGAGTCTCCCTCGGCCCCAAATTCAAAATATTTCAATTTTCCTTTCAGGATTTTATTCAAAATTACTTGATGTCGGCCTATGATGAGGTATGAATTGATAGTAAGGCACAAGAATTGTATAAATAAGTGTTTTTCATCTCATTTTAACCCCCATTCTATCGTGCATTCCCTAATTCATCAAATTCACTTATCCACATATGCATTCAAGCATTCAAGCATCCTACATCATCAATTGAAGCAACTATCGAAGCACTTTGAAGTAGCCATTGACATTACTTGAAACTTACAAGATCAAGGATTTGGTGAGTTAATAGCATTTGCATGTTGTTTGTTTATCATTTCATTTGCATTCCATTTATTTCTATTGGGTTTGACTACCAAAGTGGGGTTTGACCAAGGCAAACCCCTATTTTCTAACCCTCCAACATTTTCCCCTTTACATGTGTCTTTGCAACCTTTGTTTTGTAGATTTGACAAGTTTAAAGGTGTTGAAAAGTGGAAATAAAATCAACTAGGCCCTTCAAGTCAACATATCATTATTTCATGCTTGTTGAGTGTTTTATGTCCATTTCCTGCAGAACTGACTCTAGCAACCTGACATTCAAACATTCCTAAATCTGGTGTTGCAGAGTTGCTGTCTGATTTTCCAGAAATCTAGGAGTTGACTAATTCGCCACCCTTGGTGAATGAGTCCCACTTGAGACCTAAAAATCTATATTTTGTCAAATCTTGGATCTCGACTGTCAAAATTCAGTTCCTGACACTTTTTCATCAATAGGAGGACTGATTCACCACCTTGGGCAAATGAGTCCTACTATGAAAAACTAGTAAAACTCATTAGCATTCCAAAAACTCCAGACAACTCATATTTCATCTAGCTACACTCTGATTTCATCCATCTCTTTTTGTTCTGCATATTTTTTTCAATTTTCTCCATTTTCACAGTAGTTTGCATATCACAATGTGTTTTAAAACATAGCTTAAATTGCACTTTTGCATTCATTTTAGTTCATTTCAATTAGTCAATTGAATTTATTTAAGTTCATTTACATCATATCATATATCATACATCCTAATTTGAGTGTTACATAAGCATTTTGGAACCTAAATCTCTCTTTGTAGGTGAAAAATCTTAGGAAGAGAGCAAGCATCTTAGGTTCCCAAAATCTATGTCACAAGATTCTATGAAAATTCCTACAAATTTGTGACACTCTTCAAGCATTTCATTAACTCTTTGAGTTAAAGTGAAAATAAGGACACACATTCAATTGAATATTTGAAGATAAATGAGAATACCCTTGATATTTTCATTTATTATTTGCAAAAAATTATAAGAGGAGAGTATGCATTTCAGAACTAAAATTTGTTTCGATACCTATAGCTTATATGAAACTAATTTAAGATTACTACATACAAGACCTATACCCAAGACAATTTACTGTGCTATTGATTAAGGTTTCTACAGTATCTTCTTCTTGGACCTAGCTTCTACCTAGGCCATGTTATGATTCAAAAATTGAACCAATGTAATGAGCCTTGAAATCCCTTTTATAGATTAAGGGAGCAACACGCATTAGGTTCATTATAGTTACATTTTGAATTCATTTCATTTCAACACAAATTTTAATTTCATTTCAAATATTCCCCAAATGGTTGCCTATAATCATTTGGTGAATAGAGGAAGCAAAATTCATAACAATCACCAAAAAGAAACCAATTGATACTGCCAAAAATCACCTTTAACTGCTAACGAGCCTTTACATTCCACACCCACATCAGCCCAAAAGTTTTCCATCATACCAACCCAAGGCATCCATAGTTAGCAAAAAAGACAAAAAACCCACATATGTAGAGAGTGCTAGAATGACCACCACAACAATATTAATATCATAACACAAAAATTAAGACCCAAACACCATCTCCTTTAACTAGAATGAGGACCATATTACACACCCCCACTTTGTGTTTTTCTAGTGGCTAGGGGAGAGACCCTCACTTCATCTTTAGCGTCCTTACTAGTAGCAGAATAAGTATGCCCACTGGGTGTCTTCACTTAAATGGGGGCTATGACTACCATCTCTTCCTCTGAGTCAGCCAATTCATTTAAATCCATGAGGTATCGATGATAACTCGAATCCATCTATGTTTCACTATTTGAGGGGCTATCAGTGATGTAAATTAGAGAATTGTGTCATCCCAAAGAAGGGTATGTGTAGGATCATGATGGTCCAAAAAGTGGCAATATGATAGGTATGTGTAGGGTATGTGGCTGATGACTTTTTTTTTACCCAAATTGATGAAACAAAAAGGCTTTTAAAGGAGATTCTTAGCTTCCATCAATATAAATTATGCTTTACTTTGAATTTAATAAATAATTATTATTCATTTTCTATTTGAATTATGACTAAAGTCCTGATTGACAGGCTGATTGAAAAACATCTATAGCTTTCAAATGGTATCACATTTTTTTAATCTAAAACATGCATCAAATTCTATGCTTTGCATACTATAATATTAAAAAAATAAAATGAATTTCATAAATTTTTGACCAAGTTAAGGTGGTCAGACATATGAGTTCTTATATTTTTAAAAGTTATAATAAAAACATCATAATTAATTATATACTTGGAAAAAAATTACAAAAAAAATGCATCACATCGAGACATGAGTCCTCTACTTATATCTAAAAAATTATAAAAAATATTATCATTTTATTGTGGTTAGGGTGGTCAGATAGACACCTACTTCTTATTTTTTCCTAAAATTTAAGTACTACTACATTGAAATTTCAAAATTTCACCAAATAGATTTGAAAAAACCTAGTAGTTTAGAAACTACATTCAATTTGCTACAGATTCTATTCTTACATATTTTTGAAATAATATAGATAACTTATTCATATTTTTATGTCAAGTTTCCTAACTCTGATTTTTTTGAATTTTTTGCCACTTAAGGGCCTACTTTTTCCATGATGATCCTCCACATACCCAGAAGCTTTTCCATATTTTATCTTCCTCCTTATTCCTCTAACATACCCTACAAGCTCCTTTCCTTTAGCCTCTATTGTCTCTTGGCACACTGTTGGAATAAGGGAACACTGAGGGGGGGGTGAATCCATGTTTAGCAATATTTAACTTTAACAATCTGATCTTTAAACCACTTATAACATTCAACCAAGAAAAAGATGCAAACACATAATGCAATCATTCACAACACCATAACACAAGGATTTTTACGTGGAAACCCTGTTAGGTGAAAAACCACAGTGGAGGCCAATCCATAATTTGAGTACTCAAATATAAGTGTTTAACAAAATGGGAATGCACTTGCATTCAGGCACACTTCCTAGAGATCACTGCTCAAAATCAGGAAGGCTCACTACCTTACAAAGATTTAGATTACATCAAAAGGTTGAACTGAGAAAGTAGCATCTACAAATGCTTGGTTACAATTTTGGTTAGGCTCATAGATCATATTCTGGACCTACTGTCTGATTATGCACTTTGCTCTGTTCTGCCTCAATTTTCTTCACAAAAATCTTCTTTTGCACAAGTGAAACTGTGCATAATCATGTTGCAACCCTTATGATATTCGCTATGTATATCAACACACTTTGAACACACCAAAATGAATTAACTGATCACTTATATCTATCCGCTACCAAGGATTTAATCGCTTCATGTCAACTTCAATAAAATAGAAAATAATTTCCAACCATCAGCTCAAATCATAAATGATTTTCAATGCACACCATCCAAATTTGGCCACAACATAGTGAGGACCCAAAACAAAATTCACAAACCTGAAAATACCTTAAACAATTTTGCCTTAAACATTCAAAACACACTACATTCACTTAGTCGGCCTTCATATACTAATGAACATAAAATTGAATGACCCGATCTCCTAACTCATACACCACTTGGTGCGACAACAAAAAAATCAAGAATAAGACATTTCATATACCCAAAGACTTTCCTTGAGATCCATAACCCAAATTGATAAACTGGTAATGCATATGGATCGACAAACTCAACTTCAATTGGATACACTATTCTTCATTCTGTCTTCTGGTATGGTCAGATACTGACATGTGGACTAGATCAATGACTTAGGTTTCCATCAATGACAACACCAGAATTCATATGCCAACAATATCCCCCTTTGGCATTGATGGTAACACTTAGTGAAAAATGACTAAGTGTCAGAACCTTGAAAACTCCAAAAATCCATAGCTGACAAAACTCCCCTTGAGTTTGATAGGGCATTTTTCACTGCTCTCTCTCCCCCTTTGACATCAATGAAAAAAACTATAATAATTTTTTTTTCTTTCTCCTCCTATGAAGTGTAACAAAAAACTTACTTATTCAAAAACTGATTCAAAAATTTGAAGAAATACAGTCGCTACTTGAGATTATTTTATACTTTTCCTTCATCTCTCGAAGAAACTTATTCCATGCTTCTACTACAATCCCTATGATTATGATCATGTTGTTGTTTTCAGATGTCTGGTTGATAATCTTGATGAGGGATTCCAGAATGGTGATAACTTATTCTAATATATCTCCTTTCCTTAGTATTTCAATCAACTATTCTAGCCTGCATTATGTTATGTCCTTTACTTTCCAAAAGGTGTCAACAATCTAGTTCCTAGTGTTCTAAACATTTGTATGCTCTGTCTGTAATTCCTAAATTCTTTTCTTAATTGCACCATCAACATCCTAAGACATGTTAAATTTTTTTCCAATACTGTTAAGCTCTATTTCAATTTGTTCTAGCTTCTCTTTGTACTTGTTGATTGCATGAGGCCATCGAAGATAATGGTTTTAAATTTTATTTGTTGTGCTTATGCATTTCCTTAATTGATTCATGTGCCTTTTTAGTTTGGTAAGTGACAATCTGTACAACTTCTTCAGGTGTAGAATTATTTCTCATTCTTCCTTGTTCTAAGACTCAAAGTCCATGATTTCCTTGATGCATTCAATCATCTCTTTTGGCAATGTATCTTGCAAACTCTCCAATTTGATATGATTGTGCACAAGATGAGCACTTAGTACACTTAAGATCATGTCCTGCTCATATGAAGGTCTGATCTAGACCATATGTTCTCAATTTTCTGCATTCCATCTTCCTCATGAATAAGTTGCAATAGCTCTTCTTTGGTTAAATCACCTTCTTCACTTCCTACAGTTATTTCTTTTTCTTGTTTTGGTTCTGCTGTTTCCAGTTCTTTTCCTTAGGTGTCCTCAATTTCCTTAGCAAATTCCTCATTTGGTATGTCTACAATCACTTGTTCTTTTCCTTTCCCATAAACTCTTGGGGTTTTGCATGCTGGTGGAGTACATACAACAATTTATTTTTCTCTTTTTTCCTTTCTTTCCATATCACTAAAGGAGGAACTAACTTCAAGTGCTCTTACTAGAATGGAAATACAAGTTAACCCAAACATTCTTAGAAAACCCTTAAAGAAACTTTCATATACTTGATCACAATTTTCCAAATTGTTAGAATAAATGTAAATCTTCTTTCAAACTAGTTGACTCTCTTCCTATATTACATTGTTGATCAGGGGCAAGCAATTCAAAAAATACATCACAAGACATATACCCAAAGTACCAAACCTAAAAGGGTAATCTATCTTCTTTTACAATTGAATGTTCTCCATCAATTGATCTTTCAGTAACCCGCAAAGATCAAAATCCTCATCTTCCATTATCATCTTGTGTGAAATGTAAACATCACCTATCGAAGTTGCACCTTCTCTATTTAAAAAAAAGATTTTATAGGATACTCCATGCACAATGTACCTTGTTACTGAAACTTTAATTGTGGAGATTATCAATGCCCTTTGATCTCTAGTTACTTGAGTTAGGGTTTCAACTTCTTTATTTTGGATTGAATTCTTTCTCTGCACATCCCCAACTTTGCATAACCTAGTTACAACTGCAATTAATTATTTCAAGATATGGTAGGGTTTATCCAAAGTTAGAATATCATCATTCAATATGTCTAGAATAAACTCAATGATTTTTGTATTCTTGAAATAGGGAAATTCACTCCAAATATCTAAGCTTTTGTGTTTTTCCTCTCTCAACCATTTCAATTCATTGAGCAACATGTTTCTTACAACTCTAATTTTCTCACTGCTATACTCATCAAGGTTTATCATTCCTTCTATACTTGTGACTTGTTTCTACCAAAAAATTTCTTCAACATCACAACAAATTAAATTGAAATTCTTCAACACAATGGAAGTACTTGATGGATTATGGTTTCGTTGCCAAATTGAATTCAAGCTTTCAAAATTATGATGTAGTGTGCTCTCCTTTTTCTCTTCGATACAAAGTGGAAAATGAGGGTTTCAACTTTCCTTTTATAATTCACACACCTAACTTTTTTTTTGTAATAAATGCTTTTTCCCTAACTTATTCAGATGCCCTATTTTTCTCAGTCATCAAATAGGAAAACTTATGTGGACCTTCAATTTAGCATAATATCCTTTTCAACTATTTCAACAACATATGTAGATCATTAGTGCAACCATTGCACTCATCCACATCCCAGTGCCAATTATCAATAGGGGGTTTGAAGGATTTTCTTAATAGCTCCCCCTAGGCCAGGGGCCTGAAATCAATTCTTGAAGGAATTACAAGAACTAGGTTCTGACATGTAGGCTCATTTCCTGCAATTGACTTGCTCTTTCTTACCCATGTCTTCTTCATTTGATCTCTTATTTCATCCACAGTCACTTTCCCTTTTCCTTTGTCATCTTTCTGTGTATTTTTGTGTATTTCTGCCTTTATATGTCAGACCTCTTCTATCCATATTTCTGTTTCTGTAGAATCTTGCAATGTGACCATATTTGTTGTAATTGTAACACATAACATTTCCTTGTCCAGACCAGTCATTCCATTGATTTCTTCTTGATCTGCACTGATTAGAAATATTTCAAAATCTTCCACAAGTATAACATTTAACATTCCTTCTATTGATAGAGTAGTTTGAAATATTTCTAGATTCAATTGACTTATGACCAAACTTATTGCAACTGAAGCACTGATCGGAGAATGATGAATCTCTTGATTTCATTTTACTTCTACACTCAATAGCCATATGACCAAATTTATTGGAAGAAAAATGGTATACATTAAAATTTTGAGCATTAGGTTGTCTTACCAGATGCCTTTTTACTTTGTTCATCTAATTTCCTTGCCTAAAATTATTTTGACTAGATCTAGAGCTTTCTCCTTTCTCATATCCAAGACCTTGCTTTTAATTTGCATTCTTCTGACTTTTAGTTAGCTCATCAAGCTTAACTGAGCTAATCTTGAACTTCTCCTTGTATTCATTTGTAGTATCAAGTTCATCCCTGAGAAAAATAATCTATCTTTCAAGCTCTTGTTCATTATCTCTGGATTATTGTAGTTCAATCTTCAACTGAATGAATTCTCCATTAATTTTGTTGTATTCATTAGATCTCTCTTTTAAGGACTAAGCAAAATTCTCGTCATTCTTCTTTCTTTCTTCAATCTCCTTAGTTAGCTTCATCACCATAGATTCCATCTCATGCTTTAGGGTATTATTGTCTCTAGCAAGCTTTTCACATTCATCAATTATTTCCTTCAAGGTTTGATTCAGGTGATCGTCATCCATGTTTTTGCTCTCTTTTTTCTTAATCTAATCATAGAGATCATTTCTCTTCTCCCTAGATTTAATAATACGATCCTTTAACTTTTGAATGAATTTCTCAGCATCCTTAATATTTTCTTTCAATTCCTAGACTTCTGCTTTGCACTAATCAAGATCATCAAGTTCCACAAGCTGCTGCTGAAGACTGCCAGAGTCCATCACATTCCAAGATCCACCTCAATCTATTAAACTTCTTCCAAGGAACTAAGCTCTAATACCAATTGTTGGAATCAGGGAACACTGAGAGGGGGAGTGAATCAATGTTCAATGATATTTAACTTTAACAATCTGATCTTTAAACCACTTATAAAATTCAATCAAGAGAAAGATGAAAACACATAATGCAATCATTCAAAACACCATAACACAAGGTTTTTTTATGTAGAAACCCTGTTAGGGGAAAAACCACGGTGGAGGTCTATCCACAATTTGAGTACTCAAATATAAGTGTTTTATAAAATGGGAATGCACTTGCATTCAGGCATATTGCCTAGAGCTCACTGCTCAATATTAGGAAGGATCACTACCTTGCAAAGATTTGGATTACATCAAAAGGTTGAACTAAGAAAGTAGCATCTACAAATGCTTGGTTATAGTTTTGGTTAGGCTCATAGATCAGATTTTGGACCTTTTGTCTGATTCTGCACTTTGCTCTATTCTGCCTCAATTCGCTTCACAAAAATATTCTTCTGCACAAGTGAAACTATGCATAATCACACTGAAACCCTTCTGATATTTTATATGTATATCAACAAACTTTGAACACACCAAAATGAATTAATTGATTGCTTATATATATCTGCTACCAACTATTTAATCGCTTCATCTTAGCTTCAATAAAATAGAAAATAATTTCCAACCATTGGCTCAAATCATAAATGACTTTTATTGTGCACCATCCAAAGTCAGCCACAAGATAGTGAGGACCCAAAAAAAAATACACAAACTTGAAAATACCTTAAACAATTTTGCCTTGAACATCCGCAACGTGCTACATTCACTTAGTCAACCTTCATATACTGATGAATAGAAAATCGAACGACCGAATCTCCTAACTTGTACACCACTTGATGCGAAAGCAAAAAACTCAAGAATAAGACATTTCATATACCCAAATACTTTCCATGAGAACCACAACCCAAACTAATAAAATGGTAATGCATATGGATCGAAAAACTCAACTTCAATTGGATACAAATTGTTCTTCACACTATCTTCTGGTATGGTCAACTACTAACATTTGGACTAGATCAATGACAACACTAGAGGCCATATGCCAACAGACACAACTCGATTCCTTAACCTATAGTTGCTTCTCACAATAACTAGTGTTGACCTTTCACCACTGGAATCCTTCTTATATTCTTCCTTTGGAGTTGGAACAATTCTCAGTGTGCTCTTCTCATTCCTGAGAGTGTTATTGTGAAATTCCTGGACTTTGAGTCTTGGAGACCTCCTCACCAATGACACAAGAGCAACAGACTTACTCATCTTCTCTGAATATGTAGCTTCACGAATGCTAACAAGAACAATCTCCACTTTATTTATGGACTTAGAAAATTCTATCTCTTGATTGTAATGATGAAAATGAGAGCTATCAATCCACATTTATTGAGAAATTTAATCATGTTGATCATCAATGGTTAATGAAATCCGCAAGAAGGAGTAGGTAATTGACCACTGGTGTCCATATCACCATGGATAATTACCTCAGTACATAAAAATCTATGTATCATTATCAATGATGGTAGGAAATTAATTCCTCGCACGCATAAGGAACAAATTGATCTCTCTTGTAGAGACCATGCCATTAATGCTCACTTTTTGTAGAGAAAAATATCTATCACATTTATATATTATGATTTTGAATGTTGGTCATTGATTTTCTGATGAGATGGAGAATCGAACAACCCCGATTGAGTCAATTGGGTTTGAATTCCTGAGACTATGGATTGCCAATTTCCAACCAATGAGAAATTGCTGACTGGAAGCCATATCACTCTATGCATAGGCTCTACCATACTCTTCATAATAGCCAAGGAGTCCATGAATCCTTCAAGCGCAAACCTCACAAGTTTTCGATGGGAATTCTTGTAATGCCGTGAGGTGTGTGATGGATGATCCAAATTTAATCCCTACACTGCATAATAACTGTCAATCTCAAAACCACTGCACATCGGGTGTTTGGATGTAAACTGATCCCCACCACAACAAATACATGCATCGATCAATCGCGTACCTTGTGGTAGCTTTGAAAACCATTATTTAAATCTTGTGAGGTATGTGATGGGTGGTTGTGATCTGATCTTCATATCTACCAAGCAGGATTTTTGCACATGCCAAAAATGTTAGTCTTAAAGCAGGGCGATGATTAGGCCAACAGGATTATGACCCTTGGAAAAAAACTTATAACACAACTATTTTTCCATAAAATATTTCACTCGACCCTAGGAAAATTTTAAAATGATAAAAGGCATGAGGTGACTGATGGACCTAGATAAAGGGGCCGGTAATAGAATGCATTCAATGGCCCTAGTTGTAACTTATGTGACCAACCACCAGGTAAAATAGGTCAACATAAAATTAAAACACCAAAGGGTTTATGATAAAAATATAATGTAAGGGTTTCTAGACCACACCCCTAATACATCCTTAGGGACAAAGGCTCACAATAATGATCAAGATGAGGATTTGCTTGAAATTTTTCAAAATTTTGGAAGCTCTATGGCCCTTTAAGTGCCTAAACTCATCTTAAAACTCATTTTTGGTGGAATTTCAAGGTCTTAAATTCAAATTATTTTTGTCATCTTTCAAGATTTAATAAATGGGAAATTAGTAAGGAAGCCTATATAACTAAGTATTTCAATCATTTTTCACTAGAAAATAAAGAGATTCACATGAGATCATAAGGTTTTACATTCAAGAGCAAGGAGAAATCAGTCAAGCATTCAAAAGTGAAGTCTTGGAGTGGAATTCTATTTGTTTTTGTAGGTCTGCAAGCTCATTTTGTCAACAAGATCAAGTATTGTCAAAGATTGATGATAGATGCCTATGGAGGATCATGACGGATTCTAGGTTTTGGGAGGTTCACTATGACATTCAACCAAGCCTACTAACTTGTTTCCTAAGTGGTTCCATCTTCTATTACCATTCAATTTTTTTCCTAAAGAAAGGTATATTCAAATTTGTGATCTATTAGGGTGGTTTGCTATCTCACAAAGTAGGTATTCACTATTGTTCATGTTTAATTTAGGGATTCTATTTTAACACACTTGAATAGGGTTTATTTTCATTTGAAGCTCTTGTAATATTAGACACACTTAAGGTTAGTGCTTGCACACACTTTTTATGTTTTAGATATATACTTTTCATCAAGGTTTAATTACCAAATTTTGGGTTTGACCAAGGAAAATCCCCATCCACCACAACACAACAATTTTGTTTTGCATATTTATCACAAATCCAGATCCAAGAGTGAATATTCAAAGATATAGGGAAGAATTACAGGTTTCAAACTCAAATCTCAATTCCAAAATTTTCTAGAAAAGGTTACCTAGACCCATTGACCCTTGGATGAATGAGTCCCTATAAGGCTTGCAGAAACAACATTTTGTGACAAGTGTGCAAGATTTATCTCTCCCAAATTTTCCAAAAAAAAAAATTCTATTATTTTTTATGTTTCATCTTCAAGATCCAAATGTTAGATTGCATTTTTGAGTTTATTTTCTATTTTTAGTTTTTCTCCCAAAAGTGTTGTTTTACCTTGACCCACGTCCTAAATTCATAAGGAAATATAAATATTCTCATATCGAGTTGATTCACCTAAGGCTTGTTAGTAAATTAAGTTGGGCATGTCATTTTCTAATGAAAATTGGAAGATAGGGTCTTTTATCCCTCTTTTGATCCACCTTTCCATTTTTGGAAACCCCATTTTTTTATGTTTCACCTATGTACTAGTTGGTTGTAGTGGCTATTTACCCATGTATTTTTATGAGATGGAGAATTTACCATATGGACACTCTTGCATTCTTTCTTCCGGAGGAAACCTTCTATTTTGACTTGATCAGTGTTCTTTAGACTATTGGTTCTTGTATTTTTTACTTACATCTTGCATGGTTGAGTAGTATCATTGGGGTCACTCATGAAGATTCATGTTCCATCTATATATTTTATTTCTAGATGTCTTCCCTTTTTCCACTTGATTTGAGTAGTGTTGTTGGGGGCACTCATGCAAATTCGTGTATGCTTTATCCTAATCACCATCTATTTTGGAGGAGGTTCTTTATTTCAGCACTATATCAGCCATGATTGGATAGTTTTCTATAGCTTCTATATACTTCAACAATGTTCTTCATGCTCCTATTCTTTTTAGGAAACTATTTTGGAGGCTTTATAGTCCTTCATTCACCTTTCTCTCTTTTGGAGATGATTTTTTCCCATTAGGTTTTCTCTTTTTCTTTAGTTGTGTGAGATTGGATTTTTTTATTTATGGGTACCTCATTAGGCCTTGTTTGTTCAAACCCATTCATATTTTCTTTATATTTTAAGAATTTCCTTTTTAAGTTTTTAGCTACTCTCTAAGTTCACTTAGGGGGGTGTTAGTGTAATCATTCATTAGCTAATAATTAATTAATATTTTATTGATTATTAGTATAATTTTACTTCATGCACTTAAGATAAAATATAGGTTTTTTTTTGTTAGTTTGAGCTATTATTAGATCATTTGTCTTATCACATGTGATGTTGACACTTGTTATGATCTAATCCCTTTCTCATTTATAGTTTTCTCTTATAAGCACTTACCTTCATTATATTATAACTCTTGAGGTGCATTATTACTCTTGAGGTTCATTATGTAAGTTCTTTCTTGTTGAGGAAATATAAAATATTTATTTTTAACTCTCGTGCATGGAAGGTGTTCTCTTTGTTGTTTGATCTTTGATCTTGTGTTTTTCTCACAAATATAACATTTTATTTGCTACTTACTTTTCATCCTCAATTGAATCTTTGGTTAAGAAATGTTTCTATGTGTTGGCTAAAAACCTTGAAAATCCTCCCATCTCACTCTATTTGGCTTTGTGTTTATCTAAGCCTATTAGGGATTTTCATATTGATGAATCCATATTGGATAAATTTTTTTATGATAACCTTGTTGACTCTTCTATTGAAAAGTCTGAGCCATCATCTAATAAAGGGAAGACAAATAATTCCACTCCTCCAAAAATCATCCCCTACTTGAATCTCAATCTTCCAATCCTCAATCCAAGTCCACTAAAATCCCCCTCACCTCCACCTAGAATCTCGCCATGGTGAGTTTATGTGACCTAAAGAATAAACCCATCAAAAGCTTGGGTAAAAGTGGGAGCACTAGAGCTAAAAAATGCATATGTAAGAAGAAAAAGGAAACCTTAGGTAAATTTTATGTTGTGGAATCCAACTCTAAAGAGGAGGAGACAAGGAATACTAATTTCATAGAAAAGGAAAAAGTTAAAAGTGGGTCTGAATTTGTAAAGAAGACTAATAGCCCTAATATGAGTGTTCAGTGATCTCATAGGTTGGAAAGTTGCTCGACCCCTAACATTAGTGTGGATGAAATCTCAAGTGACTCATTTGAGAGGGAGGAGAATAATGAAGATAACACCAGCAAGGATGAAGAAGATGAGAAGGATGCAAATATTGATGACATGAACCCATTCCTTGAGTTCAATGTAATGTTGTTGGAGTCAGAGGACTTGGAATCACCCTTGTCAATCAACTTAACTAGAGAACATTCCAAAATTTCATGCATACTATAGAGGTTGTTGCTATTTTAAAGACTCATGTTAATTATATTGAAGGGAAGTTGAGAGTTCTTTCTCGCTTTACCCTAAAATTCATTCAACATTCAACAATCACTCTTTTTTCTTTGTTGAATGAGAAATTTTAAAATTATGGAAGCAACACAGGCGTAAGCACTAGTTCTAATAACTAGGATCTGCTTAAATTTCTTAAGAAAGATTGAGCAAAAATGTTTGATTTATCTGGTCCTCTCACAATTTATGTTTTTACATTTTTCAAAAATCCTTGATCTTTGTTCTTTATTTGATGTTTTAGTGATGTCTTTGGTTTGTAGCCTTTGAGTTCTTTATGTATTTTCTATTTGTTTTTTCTTCCTTGTGGGTCTTATGTGTAAATGGTTCAACACCCTCAATTACTACTTATATTATAAAAAATATTACACATTATTTAAATTTTAAAATAAATATACTTAAAAAATAATATAGATATAAAATTGTATCTCTATTAATCACATTATTTATATTCTTTTATAAAAAAATCAACTAAATAGTTGAAATACTTCATTTATATTTTTTAATTGATAAATTAATAAATAACAAACAACATTAATCACATTACTTAATTCATCAACATATTACAATTTACATGGGCTAATTCCCATTTAGTAAATAGTTAATCACAACTCTTAACTACTCCTAAGAGCAAGATTACAATAAATCCATTAAAAGGATATAAAATCTAATGTCTATGAGAATTCATTTTCTTGGGTATGCAAATGCAATGAGAGAACTAAATTTACTAATATCACTTAGGTCTTTATATGATATTTAATTTTCAATTTAAGACCAAGTTATTGTACTTATACATTGCTCCTTTTAATTAGTCTTTGGGTAAGGCCTTTGCAGATAATTTTGTTGAAATTTTCCATGGATTTTGAAGATGAGAGATTTTGTAGTTTCATAAATACAAATGAACCTTGCATTCATTTGAAAATAAAACATCACTTCTTTTTTTCAGAAAAATCAATTATATTGTTTATGACTCCTCAATTACATAAAGTAGAATATTATATTATTAATATATATTCTTATTTTTGAAAAATTTAATATTTATAAATATTATTTTTATTAATTTACACATATTAATATAACAAATTGATAATATTTATCAAATTAAACTAAATTAATTAATTATATATTTATCATATTCTTATACTGATAAAACTAGAAAAAATACATTTAAGTATAAAAATATCATTCTTTAATAATCTCCTTGATAAAGATGATTGCTTAGTTTTTTTATATAATTATATTTCAATTTCATTGCATATATTTTAGAATTAATTAAAGTTTGCATTTAAAAAATATAATATGATTAAACTAATCATTATACCATTAAGATTGATAGAAAATGAAACCATAATACTATCGTATAAAAAATAATCCTAGTTTGTAAGAAATATAATTTTCTTAGCTAAATCTAGAATAGATACTAACTATAATAGTATAGATATCTTTAATGTCGGTCAGAAATATTCTATAATAACAACAAGAGGTGAAGTGTAATGACATGAACATATTAACAAAAACTAACATCTTCACTTTGAAAATCATTTACATGTCAAAATACAAATATTTGATAGTAAACATAATATTTGTAAAATAAATAGCCCATAAATAAATAATTTTTAAAAATTAGAATTATTTTTCAATGTTTATTTTTTCAAAAGCAAAACAAAAAGTTACATATTAAAATAAGACAAGTTGCAAATAAATAAATAAACAATGTAGATATAATAAAATTTATGTGTTCATGTATGTAGTAAATAAAATAGATACAAAGTAAAATAAAATAAAATAAAATAACTTAAAATTGATATAACTTTAAAGAGATTTCATTTCACTTTAAAACTATATTTATGTTTTACATATTACTTATTTTAGAAATATCATGTTTATCATTAAGTATTAGTATCTTGATATACAATGAGTATCAAATTTCAAGATAAAAAAAATAAAAATTAGTTAACAAGCTCTCCAATCTTTGATGAAATTATAAAATATCTTTACACATTAATTATATTTTTCTATATTTTTTTATTCGTATAAACATAACAAAAACCCTTACAACTATTGAACCATACTCAATTAGGTATTAAACGTTTTAATCACTTATTTGTATTCTCCCATCACAGAAGAAACACTGGAATAAACGTTTGTTAACATGGGTTTTCTAGCACGGCTAATAACAGACACAGGTCGATACATCTGAAATCAGCTCGCACTGTCAAGAAAAGATAACACATACCCTTACCACTATCAAAATATGCTCAATTATTAAATCCGTTTATCACTTATTTATCATTGTGATGGTCTTATTAGATCTGTATTCTCCCATCACAGAAGAAACACTGGAATAAACGTTGGTGTTCTAACAAGGATAATAACAGATACATGTCCATACATCTGAAATCAGCTGGCACTCTCCATATATGTTAGTGTCACTATAATTTCTACAAACGTAGAAGCATCGTTCATAGCTATCGCACACACCCTGAAATGCACCGCTTACTCTTGAGCAGTAATCCATGGGAACTGATCATTTCAAACAAATTACAGACCAGTAAATGTTTCAGAATTTTTGTTAAAATTTTCAACGAAAAACAATATATTTTTGTTCGTATCAACAATTAAAGCACATCACTTAATCTACATAATACTGAAGAGAGGAACAATAAACTTTACCAATAGCAAATGCAATACTCGCTGTGAGCAATAAAAACAGCAAATACAGATATATGCCCTTCGTCATGGAAGCAACTGCAGACGTCCAGACGTAACGATGTAATAATCTGTGAGAAAAAGAATAAGCGCTGATACTACTTATAGCTAAAGCACCACATTTCAACAGCTATCCTCCTTCGACTGTGCCGCCTATTTTTCCCCTCTTTATTGTTATTCTTGGTTTTGTATTGCTGCAGCATAATTTTGGACGTTTGAGTCGAAGAAATTCTCTTGGGAGTACTTGAATGATTTCAAGCGGCCATCATATACCATACATGAGATAGTGAGCTGTTCTTTTTGGATGGTGCTAATTTTTAATTTAATTACTTTTTGTTTTGTTCTAGGTTTCTTAAATTATGTTTGGTGAGGAACAACCATAAAATATTTTCTTTCCTTATATTGTAAAATCATATGATTACATAAACTATGATTTAATGGTAAATGGTAAATGGTATATGAAATCTAAAATTTTATTTATTTTAAAATATGATTAATTTGGTAAAGTTTGTATCATGTGTACTTAGCATAAAGTTGTTATGACACTCTATTATTATGACCCGGAAAGATTGATAATGATCTAAGATAAATGTTATATTTTGTAATGTTGATTGTTTGTTACATATTCATTGTTCTAATGGTAATATTAGTAGTATTTTTCATTATACATTATAATATGAGTCACATTTATAATATTAAATAAATGATTTAAAAATTAAATATAGGAGTATTTTCATATAGTATCAAATAGGTTTATAAATATATAGTTGAATCATAATAAAATATTTAATAGTTTATAAATATTATTATGGGTGATGTGATTATAGAGTTAAAGTTTAATGGTAAAGTTGTGTTAATTTTATTTATCTTATAGAAAAGTATTTATGATATTGTTTGATAATGTATATATATGATGAATAGCTTATCATGTGAATGAGTTAACACAATGATTGATTAACTCACAACATCAAGTATTCAATTTTAGGTTATGTGAATAAAGTACATTTAAAAATATTTTGGCATGTCGTAATTAGATTTAATGACAATAAGTATATGTGATAATTCAAAAATTATCATAAAAAAAAAATAGTATTTCAATGAGCTCATGGATTAGGTTATGTCAAAAAATTAATAAGAATTCAGGAAAAAATGGAAACACTTTCGAATCTAAACAAATTGTGAATTTAACTTATTCTATTGATGCCAACTACACTAAGGTCTTTATTCTATAAAAATCTACCTATCATTAAGATATAAATATTAGTAAATTAATCTATAAACCAAAACTATCCATGATATATATACAAGTAAGAACTTGTAAAACTAAATATTTCTATAAGCATAATGTCTTGTCTAACATGTACATGAAAACAAAGGGAAAATACGTTCCAATAAAATATACAAATAAAACATTAAATAGAGTGTTTTGTGTTTGTATCGACTTCACTAAGATCATTAAGTCTATCAGAATTCAAGTATTAGTAGAAAATATAGCATGTTTTCACTCAAGTTGAACCTCATATTGCTCAAAATATTTCTTGGAGATTTGATTGAGTTCAAACCTTTAGTATCAATGGAGGAGTTGCAATCAATAATTATAATCTATGATTTTAAAATTATTTTCTGAATTTTTATAACATTTGACAGAGTGACTTAAGGTAAAAATTAGGGAGAAACACTTATAAATAGAGTGGAAATTAAAACCAAATTTCCATGTGCATCTATTTCACATGATAGAATATATTTTTTATTAGAAATGAACAAAAAGGAAATAGGGTTCCACCTTTTGGTAGATGGAATTGGGCCTATTTCACACTTTAGTTCATTAGCAAACTAGATCCCTCAAACAAGTGACTCAATTAGGGAATGGCTAGTGGGTTCCTCGTTTAATTAGATGGGGGTTCATCATTAAACAATGCTTTAAATAGGAAATTGAATGCACTATGCAAATTCACTATATGACCTAGGAATTTGAAAGCATGAAACAAGATTGACAAACTAGAATCAAATAGTAAAGTACTTGGTAGAATGATGGAGTCAAAACAAGGTCCGTAACTTTGAAAATCTACTTTTTGAAGTATATTGGGACTAATGCACTAGGTTGGGCATATGAGTCCTGCTACAAGGTTTTTGGCCAGAATTTGGAATCTTTTGATGACTGATCAAGATCTATAGATGTTTAATAGAAAAATATAGGGTTCGCCAAAATGAATTGATCAAGATGTAAATATAATTTTAGTAGGGTATGAAACATGCAATTATGATGGCCAAGATTCCTAAACAACAATCAAAAACTAATCCTAACGTTATAGCGATAAAAAGGGAAGTTTTGAGAGGCTAGAGTAGTGTGTACATTGCTACAAGAAGGCTATTTTTAGGGCACAAAGGACTCATTCACCTTTATTAGAAAATGGGCCCTCTTAGGGTTTTTGATACTAAGATGTGGGTTCTGATCCTTGGTGTTTGCACTGTCAAATCCTTGGTAATCATCTCCTAAAATCCTGAAACAAATTTTGTAGCCTTCTTTTTGTGTTCTTGTAATATGAATGATAATTTTGCAACTTAACAACTTTGACAGTTTTGCTCCAATCTTGTTCTCCACTTGATCTTAAACTTATAAATCTGCAAACAAGCATTCAAGAGGAGAAAAAATCTTTTTTGATTGTTAGTGAATAGGGGTTTTCCTAAGTCAAACCTCATTTAGGTAATTAAACCAAATGATGAAATAATGAAATAAAAGCAGGAAACATGAAATATGTAATGTTGATACCTTGAAAGTTATCTTGGAATGTAAATATGCAAACTAATATGAAGTGGCCATGTAAAATGTAGATCTTGATCTCAATCTAGATGTGGAACAATGCTTGCAATAGATCTTCAATGCTACATCAACAATCTTAGCTCAACAACATGCTTGAATGCACTATGCCTTTGACATAATGAAATATCCTTGAATTTTTGTAATAAGACTTCAATAATGTGCCTTTGAATTCCTTTGAAATTCTCTTGTGGAATCCATAATGCTCTTGTTCTTGATCTCATGATGTCACATAAACTTTGTAGGTGAAACAATGTGAATTAACCTCATATTTATACTAAATCTAGAGATTAACCTTGAAATTCAAATAATTCAAGACAACACTAGATCTAGGATTTAAAATCATTGTGATCTTGCCACAATTAAATTCAAAAGGGGTGTCCTATAGGAGGAGGACCCATTCACCACTAAAGGCGAATGGGTCCTAGCACAAATTTCTAGGACCATGCTTTGGGGTGATGAAATAACATCAAAAACCCATTTCAAAAATGCAAAGAAAGGGGTGTCATATGTCGAGAGGACCCATTTGACACTAAAGGAGAATGGGCCCTAACACCATTTTCTATGACCTTAAATTTTCCAAATTAAATTTCATCCAATATCATTATTGGGTGTCGAGATAGATTCTTCAGAAAGTGTCATTAATAAGGCTTAAATTTGAATTAAAGGAGCCAAATAAGCTCAATTAACCACAATTAATTAATGAAACCCTAAATAAGTGTGAAAGTGTACTCCAACACTTTACAACACCCTAAATAAGGTGCAAATTAAGTGCATTTTAGTTGAAAAGGGCCCTATATTCAATGTGAATGTGTACAAAACATTACAACACTAAATCAAGGCATTATTAGGTTCCTTTTATATCAATTATTCCCAAATTAAGTGTGAAAAATGGTTAATTTTTTCTACACTACATTTTCCCCCCACTTAAGTGAGAGTTTTCCCCCATGAAAATCTCACACTAAAGTAGACATTCAAGACACTTAAGTATGCATAAATAACAAAGGTACATAGTCATACCCTATCAAAGGCTAAGAAAAAAAAAAGAAAAGAAAAGGATCAAGCACAAACATTCCAACATAATGTGGAATGTGGATGTTTGTCTGTAACATACGTTTCTCACTTTGGGGTAGTGGAACGTCAGCCTTTGCACTAGGTGAGTTATCCCAATCATGTGTGCTCACTCTAGGGTAGTGGAACCTTAATTTTTCCACTAGGTGTGTTTTTCCAACATGCATGTTCACTCTAGGGTATTGGAACCTTAGTATGCCCACTAGGTGAGTTTTCCCAATGAGGTGGCCAACCATACTGAATTTATCCTCTTGAAAACTTCGATAAGGCACCACAATGTAATTATTTTTGTATGCTTTTAAATGTCATGTCTATAAGTTTTTATTAAAGGGGATTTTTCTTTGTTCATGTAAAGTCTTATTCTTAGGAAACATCATTCCTAATGTCTCCAAGAGACAAGTTAAAGAGTATCATATTGCCACTTGTGGGATGCCTCTCATTTGGCATCATGCCATTAAGGGAGATCACATGCTTAGAAATATTGCAATCTTGGAGGACATCAAAATCAATGACACCACCAAGAAAAGGAAATTTCACAAGAAAAAATAAAATCACCCCATGAGATATGCCAAAATATTTCATCAATGTATGCCCCCACTTTAATGTGGTTGCTAACACCATTACTGTGAACAATTGCTTTAAAGTAGCCAATGTTTTGTCGTAAGACATGAGATATTTACTTGGAAAAACCTTTTCCAAGTCATTTGTTTTTGAAATAAAGAAATGGAATGAAATAGGAAGGAAGGGTTGCCTTCAAAAATACATAAGGGATCTATGGATTCAGGGTCATTATGTCTTTGCTACAATGTTGTTTAAGAGCTCGAAACTATCATCATTCCCCAAGTACTCATAGAACTAGAGGAATGGCACAAAGAGAGAGAAAGAAAAGAAAAAACCTTTTAGGTCAACATGGAATAGACCTAAATGTCTCAATGCCATGCGTCATCCCCAAAAGGAAAAAAAAAGAAAAATGAAAAAGATAAAAAGAAAAGCTTTCAGGTCAACATGGAAGAGACCTAAATGTATTGAAACCTTGTGCCATCCCCAAAATGAAAAAACAAGATAAATGAAAAATGCTTATGACATAGAGAATAAGGTAGGTACATATAGAGGAATGCTCAAAAAGACACAGATATACGTCAAATGAAACATCATGGGGGATCACATTATGCACATGCAATCACATAAATAAACATGAAGAAGAACAAAATACTAGTAAGGAATAAGTGATTCGACTTAGAGTAGGTTTTCCACATCCCAATATTGGTCTATATAAATGGAAGGAAGAACACTATCCAAAGGGACAAGGGTAAGTGTCGAACTAGGGGAAGCACCAAGTTCAACACTCTATTTAGGAGAATTTTCATTTAATCTCATAGAAGAGAAAAAAAATGTATTCAACTCATTATACACTTCATCAATCTTTGTAATGTGTCATCATCTAGATTAATCATAACTGGAGGTCGAATGAAAATTCCCATGGAAGGTTCTTGTTTATGTTGCAGCAAGGGTATAGGATCGTCTACACCTATGTTTTCTAGCACTTCGATTTTGTTTTAATCTATTGTTAATTTGTTTTTGTGTAAGAGTGGTTTTGTCAATCATAGGTTACTTTTCTTCCTTGTGAGAAATAGAAGAAACAATAGGAGGTTGTTCAACCACTTTCTCTTTATGTTTTTAAACTTGTTTGACTCTAGGAGGGAAAAAAAGATTGTTTTGATTATCTCGTAGTCTCTTGTAAGAAATGGTAGGAGGTTTTTCTATAGGTTGTTCTATGATGTTTGGCAAGTCTTTCCATTCAACCATTTATTCGCCAAGAATAGGAGGTTTAGTTATAGGTTGAGGCATGTTTCAAAGGGATAATTCTGCTATTTTCTTTTCCTTGAACTTTTGATATGATTTGAAAAAGAAATCCTCACGAGGCTTAATAGGTTCCATAGGATCAAGCAAAAATAAATCTAATGAAAAGTTCCCTTAGGTCAACACATGATTAAATCCACTATGATGCAAAGTAAAGATATCATTTCCAAATGGAAACTTTAGACATTTATGCACAACCGAAGAGACAACATTCATGGAGTGAAGCCATGGATAGCCTAACTTCACATGAAATTGGTCTGATTGTGGGATGAAGGTGAATGATACATTTTTAATGTTTTTGGTCTAAATTTTGAAGGGAGATCTATCAATCCAATCATACGACAAGAAAAACCATTATTCATCTTAATCCATGCTTTTAGTTTATCATATGTATCTTGATATAGTTTATGAATGAATAGGAATTCTTCAGTCATTGCATTCTCTCCACATATGGGATCAATTAATATCCCGTTAGTGGGCTTATCATTGATTGGTCCAGCTATGTAAAGAGGACCATTAGGTGCATGTTTAAGTATGTAATTTTAGGAGAAAGCAATGTCAAGAGGCTTCTTAGTCAAGCCCTTACAAGGTCTAGCTTTGATAAATGCTAGTATTTTAATTGGTTTTTCTTCATTGATATCTTGTGTGTTTTCATCATTCGTGTCGACATTCATCACATCATTCTTCATTTCACTATCTTTGACAAATGAAATAGTGTGCTTAGGCATGGGATTGGTAAATATTTGTAAGTTTTAGTTAGGAGGAGATATGGACTTATTTGCTTGATCATTCACACCTTCGATTTGAAGTTTATTATTGTCAATAGGGTCTTGCACAAGATGATTAAGACGCTTTCAATATTTTGTACTATGTCCATTTTTTTGATGATTATGGCAATAAGCATTTCATCAAAAGCCTTTGGGAAATGGTATATTAAGATCACGCTCTTTAATAGGAGGTAACGTAAGCATGTTCTTTTTGATAAGCTACATCATGATATTATGAAGGGTATCAAGTAAAGGAGTGAACTCTCTATCCCTATCCACAAAATAATTTGTTGTTTTTATAACAGCCACTTGGTTATTAGTTTGTTGACTTCTTTGAGGGTTATTTATTTGTAATAATCCCTTATTTTTCTTCTTGAAAGGTTGATAACTATTTTGAGTTGTGGATTCAATCTTTTTAGGATGAGTGGGGGTATTTTTAACATCACGACTGCAAGTCAAATTTTGATAGTCACGAAGGGTTGTACATAAATGTGTAAACGATGGAAATCTCAACATTTCAAGTTTTCTTCATATTTTTTTTTGTAAGTTGGCGATAAACATTCATTCAAGGTTGGCATCAAGAATCTTAATGTTTACTTGTTGTGGCATAAAAAATTTCACGCTTAATTTGGACCTAATTTTGAGTACCATTGCAATCATTCTTCAAAACAACATTTATGGGTCCCTAACACCCATTATTTTTTATCTAGAGGCCCATTTCACTTAAAAATCATATAAATCCTGACAAACAATACTTAATTCATTTATATCTCATAAACCCACCTCCAAAAACCACTAGTGGGACCCATTCGCCACCTTGGGTGAATGAATCCGCTCTGGTGGGACCCATTCAACAAGGGTGGTGAATGAGTCCCTTTTGGGGAAAATTTCAATTTTAAGCGAGAATTTCACCAGCTTAATTCAATTTTTCCATGGATGTCGGCCTCTTAGGTCTTAATAACAGGAAAGTTAGGTATTCATGCCTATAAATACACATTTTAGGTCATTTTTCACATCTCCTAGTCATTTTTACAAAGTAATTTCAAAAGTCAAGTGTTGAGAATCTTCCACAAGAAGTTTCATTAGCATTTCTACAACAAAGTTGAAGCTTTTGGATAACAAGATAGGGTTTTTGCAAGTCTTGAAGCTCACTTATTATTCAATATCTAACATTGAAAAGAGTTGATCATGGATTCCTATGGAGAATCATGGAGAAATCTAGGTTGAGGAGATGTAACTAGCCATCAAATCACACCTTATGACTTGTTTTCAAAGTGATTCCATCTTCCATTTTCTCTCTATCTTCATCTTTAAGGTTTGCATGTCAAATTAATTTCATTTGAAATGGTGTATGGTTTCTTAGGTTGAAATATTGCATCATTCAAATCACATTTACTTATCTTATTCTAGCACATTAGAATAGGGGTTTATCTTACTTCAGATTGTCCTAGTCTTAGACACACTTAGGGCTAGGGTTTTATGCAAATTTTATCTATTCAAGGTTTAACTACCAAATTAGTGGTTTGACCAAGGAAAACCCCCATTAGAAAACAAATTTAAAGCTATTTTGTAGGTATTTTTGGAGATTCAGATTTGGGTTTCCATCAAGAAGTGTTGTGTAGGTGACAAAGTGTAGATTAGAAACTTGAATTTCTAGAAATAAAAAAAAGGACTGATTTTCCATGGACGGTGAATGATTCCCACTAGAGGTTCCTATTAGAATAGAGTGAAAATTCTAGTACCCTTTTGCTAGAAACAAGATTTTGGATAGAAACCCTGGTCTAGGACTGATTCAACCAAGGTGGTAAATGAGTCTGAGTTAGTCAAAAAGTCAACATTTCCATTTTTTCAGAGTATTTTCCAATCTTCATCAAGTTTATAGGTGCACACATTCAGTCTTGTAACTTTCTATTTTGTTCTATTTGGATTTTATTCATCCTTTTAGGTTCTCTGAAAACAACTCTACATTTTCAAACACTTCATATTTCTTAGATTTTGCACAAATAATTAATCTATTTTATCATCCCATTACATTTAGATCGTTGCATTTAGGCATAATTTCATTGTACTTGCATTAGTTTGAGTGAACCACCTATATTTTGTGTGGTATCTATCTCTTTTCCTTTAGGTGAAAAAACCTAATTGAGCAAGAGAGTTATAGTATCCTAAACCACAAAAATCTTTGGTTCATTTTGGTGAACCTAGATAGTGAACATTTTCTTTTTGATTTCCACTACATTTGTATCCTAGGAATTACCTTGCATCACGATTCTATTAGGTTTTCTAATTGTTTTTGCATCCTATGGTTTACAAAATTGCATTAGTGAAACTATCATATAGAGGTCATTATTGCATTTCATTCTATCAAGTCATCATAAAATTCTGCATTTCCATTACTTCTCTTCATTATACTGACCTGAAAACCTTGAAAAAAGTAAAAAAAAAAAGATTTTTTTTCAAAAACACCCCTCTTGGGACTCATTTGCCACCCTAGGTGAATCAGTCCTAGTCCACATTCTGCATCACTATTTTTAGCATTTAATTATCATTTTTTAAGCTTTTCTTTCTGGTAGTTACTTTAATGTTTCTATTTGGTTATTTCCTGTTATATTTAAATCATTTGCATAAGCATCTTTTCCTTTCATGGAATTCATGGATAGCATTATATTTTTGCAAGTTTCATTTTCAACATTAATTCCTAGTCCTTTTAGATCAGTTTCATTAGTAAATAAAAACAAAAAACCACAAACATCAAACCAACCCTTACAAAAAATGCTTCAATTTAGAAACATCTCATCCAAGCCTCTTAGTAGTGATGATTTAGACAAGTTAGATGAATCCCTTCAAGAATTCTTCTCACTCATTTCATCCTCTAAGGCTTTCCATGCAAAGCCTAAATCAATTGACGATAACTTACCTCTTAGACCTTTTAGTCGTGATGACTTTGACATGTTAGATGAATCCCTTCAAGACTTCATCTCGCCTAAGTCATCCATTAAGGTTTGTTGTGAACAAGCTACAACAAAGGACGTTATTGTGATTCAACCTAAACTCATTCTTTAGCCACCTTCGCATAAACTTCACCCTTCAAATAAACCTGAATTTACTCTTTACCCACCTAAAACTAATGTGTTGCAGCAATCCAATGATACTAGTGTTGCCCATACATATAATACATGAAACAATCTGCAACCACAATAACCAACCCCACCCTCTTTACCTTTACCTAATTCACCTTGTGCTCCTCATTTTCCATCACACACAAAGGAGTACGATCTTGTTGAACAACTCAAGAATACTCCTAAAAATATTTCTCTTTGGGATTTACTTCAGAATTCACCAAATTATCATAGTATCTTTCAGACAATATTACAACACATAGCAGTTCCTCCAAGTACAACTCCAAATTATGTGGCAGCTTTAATACATGGTATGAATAGAGTTAATCTAGGCATTACTTTTCATCAACATGAGCTCCCTCCTCTAGAGTTATGAAAACAAAATGAAGCCTTTATGATAATTGCTCAATTCAATCGAATAGGTATGAAAAGGACCCTCATTGATAATGGTTCTGCTCTTAATGTGTGTAGTGTGAATCTCCTCAATAGATTGCATGTTGAAAAGTCACAAATAAAACATAATTCCCTATCCATTTGAGGATTTGATAATACAACAAAGCAACCGCTCAGTGTCATCAATTTTCCTATTACAGTTGGTGTGGCTACTGTGCAAACTCCTATTCATGTCATGCCCTATGATCTTTCATATAATCTTATTTTAGGAAGACCATGGATTCATGAGATGAATGTGGTGCCTTCGACCCTTCATCATATAATGAAATATGTCTATAACAACAAAATTTATCAAGTTGAAATAGACCCTGAGACTGAAAGTTGTTTACACCTTGAAAAAGGAAACACAAGCCATTTGCACACATTAATTCCAACATCTCATATAGAACATCTTGAAATTGAAAAACAAGATGAGAATTCACACCTTCATTTATGGGTGAATATATAATCACACAAAAAAGAGGATGAAAAACAAGAACAACCAATCATTATGTCAACTCATAATTCAAAAAAAAATTCTGAAGCATCTATCTCCTCTACTTTGGAAGAAACTACAACATACATAACAAATTTTGATGAGATAGATTATCAACATCCGCCTAATCTAAAAGAAATGGAAATAATTTATGGGAAAGGATATGAACGAGGTATTCACGTCCTTATAGAACCTAATACACAAGAGACTAAAACTGGGTTGGGATATTCTTTTTCTAAGATGACAAAAGCCATTCAACAACCATCTTTGAATATCAACACTATTACATGTCAACCAAAACACAATCTCAACATCAAACATCCTGAACAGCTTGATATATACTTACCACCATCATGGGAGTATGTTAAAAGTGATGAAGCTTTAAAAAAAATGTTATGGGTTTATGATAACACATCCTCTACTTCTCCCATGAAATGGGTTACTTGTGCTATGATAAGTACCATGCAAAAACATAGTGATATTACTGAAGAACCATATGATCCTGAAATTCCTAAGTCTAATGCACTCCCCTTAGGAGATACAATTGATATACCAATGGACATAGATGATAAATATAAAAAGTTATGAAGATTGGGAAGTGCCTTGATGATGAAGAATAAGAGGATACTACAACTTTACTTCATAATTTTCCTAGAAATTTTGCTTGGAAATATTCCGATATGCCAGGAATTGACCCGAAAATCGTAACACACAACATCATTCTTGCTGAAAATGCTAAGCCTATTCGCCAAAAGATACAAAAAATGCACCATAACATAGCCTTGCATGTTAAAGGAGAGCTTGAAAAACTCCTTGACGCAGGTTTCATTCAACCTATTGATTATTCTCCTTGGATCTCAAATATTGTTGTTGTTGCTAAACTCAATAATTGTATTAGGATATGCACAAATTTTTGTGACTTGAATAAAACCTTTTTAAAGGAAAATTTTATGCTTCCTAAGATTGACATGATTGTGGATTCCACTGCTGGACATGCTTTGTTGTCATTCATGGATGGATTTTCTGGTTATAGTCAAATCTTTATCAACCCACAAGATCAATACAAAGCTGCATTTACAATAGTTTGGGAAACATTTTGTTGGGTTATGATGCCTTTCGGTTTAAAGAATGTTGGCGCAACTTATCAATGAGCTATAACATTGATCTTTCAGGATTACATACATAAAATCTTAGAAAACTATGTTGATGAAATCTTTAACACGACAAGACAATGCAAATGTCCTTCGAAATATCTTTGAACGAATACGTAAATATAACATGTGATTAAATCCAAAAAAGTGTGTCTTTGGTGTAAATAGTGGGAAACTTGTAGGGTTTATTATATCTCATAGAGGAATTGAGGTGGAAACAAAGAAAATTGTTGCAAAATGTTATTAACATTCCACCTCCTAAGAACATTTATCAATTGCACAGATTAAAAGGACGAATTCAAGCTATCCATCATTTTGTTGCATCTTTAGGTGATCTCACATTACCCTTCACACATCTTCTCAAAAAGGATGTACATTTTAATTGGAATAAAGATTTTAAATAGGCCTTTGAGAGTTTGAAGGAATACCTTGCAACTCCACCCATTTTACAACCCGCTATGCCAAACAAACCATTTATCCTTTACATAGCCACATCATTCCATGCTCTTGTAGCATTGTTGGATCAACAAGATGATAATGGAAAAGAACGGATCATGTTTATTACATTAGTCAAACTTTAATCATTTATGAAACCCAATACACACCAATCGAAAAACAATGTTTGGATCTTGTATTCACTACTATTAAGTTGTGACATTGTTTACTAAATGTTGAAATACAAGTCATGAAAAAATTCCATCCTCTTAAACATCTTTTCAATAGAACGGACTTATCAGGACACTTAGCTAAGTGGGTGATGTTGCTAATTTTGTTTGACCTTAAGTTTGTTTCAAAAAAAGCAATCAAAGGGAAAGTCTCTACTGATCACTCAGCCAATGCCCCTTCTCCTCTCGCTTTCCCTAATCATGACTCTTTTCCTTATGACAGTCTCTTGACAATCAACGTTAAAACATAGGAATTGTATTTCAATGGATCTAAGTGTAGAATAGGTTCTGGTGCTGGAGTGGTATTAATTCTACCCAAAGGAAAGCTTATTCCCTTATTGTATCAATTAAATTTCCTATGTACAAATAACACAGCTGAGTATGAGGCATTAATTGTTGGATTGCAAGCTGCTTTAACCATGGGTGCCTAAGATATCAAGATATTTAGTGATTTGCAATTAGTGATCAAACAAATAAATGGTATATATCAAACTAAACATGATAAATTATCAAAATACAAGGATCTTACAATGCAATTATTAGAGAAGCTTGAATCATTCACTATTGATAACATCCCACGAAAAGACAATCGACATGCAGATGCAAAGGTGATGCAACCTCTCTTATATCCCCACATGATCCTTCCACATACTTCACCTTTGTTATTCATCCAATCAAGAAACCTTAGATTGATAACCGATTAGAAGATGTTTTAACAACTCAAGAAGACTCGCTAGAATGGTATGATACAATATATAATTATTTAAAAGATGGGTACCATTCCCAAACCCACAATGAAAAATACTTGAAATCATTCACGCAAACTGGCAGTAAAATTCATAATTCTCGCCGATGTGTTGTATAGAAGATCCTTCAATGGTCTCTTACTGAGGTGTCTTAGGAACTCTAAAATTCTTATAGCCCTTGACCAGGCTCATGTTGGTGCCTATGGAGGTCATTTTGGAGGAAAAACTCATACATATGGGATATTATTAGAGACGTATGGAAAAATAATGCTCTTCTTATGTTAAATGATGTCACAAATGTCAAGAACACAACAATCTAATTCATGCCCTTACTTCTGAGCTCCATGCTCAAATTCCCATTTGGCCATTTTTGGTGTGGGGATTGGATCTCATTGGAAAAATTTCACCACCCTCCTCTATCGGACATACATTTATCATTACAACAATAGACTACTTCACAAAATGGGTGGAAGCTATTCCTCTTTGATTGAAATGTGCTGAAGTAATATGTTGATTCATATTGGAACACATAATCATTCGCTTTGGACTTCCTTTCGCAATAGTTTCAGAAAATAGAACCCCCTGTAAGAATAATGATGTAAAGAATTTTTTTGAAACATTCAATATTCAACATTGATTTTCCACACCATAATATCCACAATCCAATGGACAAGCTAAGAGCAATAATAAGATTCTTGAACAAATCTTAAAGAAAATTGTCATCATAAGGATTGGCATATGGAGTTACATTATGTGCTTTGGGCCGATCAAACAATTGTTACATTATCAACATGAACTACACCCTATAACCTTGTTTATGGTATTGAAGCGACATGCTCTTGGAGTTAGAAATTCCTACCTTACAAATTGCTCTTCAATACCTTATTGATGATGCCACTTATAAAGAACAAAGATTGCACCAGCTTGAGATGCTCGATGAAAAGTGCATCAACACTCTTGAGAATCTCCATACTTATATTAAACAATTACAACAAAAGCACAATACTCACGTCATTCATCAGACATTTTATAAAGGCGATTTCATTCTCTATGAGAATCAATGCAATACCCATGCTGACTATGAAGACAAAGAAAAATTTATCCATAATTGGTTGGGACCTTACATAATCAATACCAGTTATGGGTTTGGCGCTTACGTCTTAACAAATCTCGATGGAACACCCCTTAACGGAACCTATTAATGTCGTGCATCTACGTCAGTATTATCTCTAGTCTCTTTGAATGATATGAATAATAGAGAAGTGTTGTCTAAAGTTATTTGGTTACATCCTAAATGCTTTCACATTGCTTCATTCTCGACAAAAAATAATGTGTGGGTCTTGAACACTAAGGTGATTATTTAATTTAGAATTACTTTAGGTTTCATACTATTCACCCTCATTTTATGTTGAGTTAGATCCTTATATGAATTATAGGTGTATTTAATCTAACATACCTCACAATAACAATGTTGTATCTAAAGTGACACTGAAATATGTTTTACATTAGCTCACATCAATAATGCTAAATCATGTAGACATTAATTCAATAATTTTACAACAATTATTTAATTAATCAAATTTCCATTTAACATCCAAACACATTAAAACATATTGCAAAACATCAAAAGCTTATATATATATATATCCAAAGTTTTGTGTACATCTCATCACAATATACAATATCACTGAGGTATGTGGGAACTAGATCCATCGAGCTCTAGTCCTCATGATCTGGTACCAGGGCATTGGGTGATAGTCATATGTGATCGTGATCATGATCCTCCAACCCTGAGTGAAAAATCTAGACCCTATATCTACCCAAAAGCCACATGACGCTCCTCTGCTATCTGATCCCTCTCCACTGGTAGCCATGATACCTCTGCTTGAAGCCTCTCCACCTCCGCTGAAGTTTGGGTTGACTATCCTAGAGTCTTGGATCAACAAAGTCATCTCCTCACACTCTCATACACTACTTTTAGCCTCACAAGTAGTCTAAGTGACTCTGGCTCCTCCTCCATGATCAATGGGGCATGTAATTAGGTTCCATCTCCTCCTTGTCGATGGATGTACACACTATCTCTGTAGCCACTTGATGATAGAACTCTTTCTAGTCTCTCGTCACTCCTGCAAGGTTGAAATAATACACAATCAATAAACATCATATATATATATATATATATATATATATATATATATATATATATATATATATATATATATATATATATATATATATATATATATATATATATATATATATATATATATATATATTAAGCACTAAAGTAAATAAACAAATTAAATATAATCACCTATATCTCCAACAGGCTAAGGGATATCAACCTCATCCTCTTTGGGGGGCATGGAGGATGTGTTAGCCTCTCCGTGACCATGGGTATTGCTACCTGTTTTGGCTACTACACTTGATCTGGTCACAGGAATGTGTGAGGACTCTCCCCACTCGTGTCGATCCTCTGTAGCTACCTCATCACCCTCACTCAAGGGTGGCTCCTCCTCCTCATCTTCCTCCTCCTCCTCCTCATCCTCATCTCCTTCATCTTGGCCCTCATAGTCAGGATTGACATCCTCATCATACTCATCATCTATAACATCTATGAATATATCTTCAGCCATGTATCGTACATCCTTAGCCCTATCCTCTACCTCATCTCCCTCATCTGCCACCAGTCCTTCATTACCTATAGGGACATCCATCTGAAACACAAGAGCTGGTCGTGTCACTAACCACCACTCCTCATGCTCATCTGTGTTACCTACATCATCAGTGTCGGAGATTGGCACCTGATTGTGATCTGAGTAATCAGAGTCACTTTGGACTACATGGTCTGTAGTGAGCCGTATTGTATCACTTGGCCTCTGGGCACTCTACACTAATCTTCTGATAATGGGGAATTCCCTCGGTGGTGTCTGCACCTTCCCAAACTACCTCATGACTCAGCCATAATAGAAAGGACATACTACATAGTCATGTCGACTGACCAAAAATCTATCCATCTACATCCTCCTCAAGTTTCTGGTATGATCTAGCCACTTCAGTCAAGGTATTACTGCATGTCGTCCTTCTGCTCATGAAATGACCAATATACTTGGAAGTGTATCCATTCTCCCCAAATAGGAACTCAAAAAATACAGTGTACATCCTCTAAGGTAATGGTCATCTCCCTGATTGGGAGGTGAAATGTACATGTATTAGTATTCTAGCGCTCGCATAGGGCCATTAGTATGGCATCATGGTATCTCATGGGAGGCATAAGGTATGCCCGATAGATGCCTACTTCCTGAAGATGCTTTGTCTCCTCTGCTAACAATCCTAGAGCTAGGTCTCTCAAAAATATTAACTGTCTCCCCCTAGCCACTGCCACGATCGGGCGGTACCTATCAAAATCACAACAATATGCTCTAAAAATTCATCTAATATCTTTAATTTTTCAATTATTCATCATGCAAGTGTGCTAAATTTCTTCTATTATGCTTTTCTAAAGGCCCTAGAAACTTTGCAACCCTTTTGGGACACTTCACAAAGAAACGAGACACTTTCCAAACAAAAGGGACACTTTGCGATGAAATGGGACACTTCATGAAAAAATGGGATACTTTGTGAAATTTTCTTTCCAAGATCCTAAATTAACCTATACATGCATAAAAATCATTCAATCATTGCAAAATCACTAAGTGAAGGTCACAAAATTGACTCACCTTGTGATATAGCTCACCGCGTGCCACTTAGTCTCAAACCACATCTAGTCACGAAGGCCTGTAATCCTGTCTACTTGGCATATTCTTGTCTCACTTGTCCCTCTCAAGCTCCAAGAAGTTAAAATGCAATAGTAAGTGACAAATTACTCTCTTTTACCACTTTTAACCTATTTTCATTCTTTTTACTCTTATGCATTAAAATAAGGTTATTTTATATCTTAAGCGTTAATAAAGTACTTCTTCCAAACAAAATAATGGGAGCTAGGGAGCTCCATTTTTTCTCCGTCTGATGTGTTGGAATGATGTTTCCACATATGGCATCATCAATCATCTATCATTATATGGCATGGTACTTGGAAACTCCCTACGATATGATTGTTCCTTTTTTGACATGGTTAGATTAATACCTTGATTGCACCTCCATAAAGTAAGAAAAATTAAGAGGTGTTGGATGTTGTGGTTGTGTTGCTGATATTTGGTTTTCATTGATGTCAACACTATTAGCATTAATGCATTAGAAACTTTATATGTCGAGGATATTGATAAAATTATAATAAGAAGTGCTACAGGTTGTCAATGGTGAAGTGAAGTTCAGTCTGTCAGTGAACTCAGTACATTGTTGTTCAGAGGTTGTAGACTAAAGGGTTTCCTATTGAGTATATCTAGCTTACCCATGTCAAGTTTCATAAATATACATAAAGATTTGTATTCTGACAGTTTTTTTGTTACTTCAGTTTGTGTTCCTGAATGAAGATCATGTGATTTAAAAAGTTTAGTTGTCGTGGATGCTTCTTTGGTGATTCATAATGCTTTTGGATGTTTCTAGTTTGTGCTCTATCTATGTTGCACATCTGCATTGATCATTGTGCTCATGATCCAAGATTTTCTCTTGAGTGTTCATGTTTTTCATGTTCTTGTTCGACAAGGTGTTCAAGTGTGTTGTGGATCTTTGAGGAATAATTAATTGAAGTGGTTCATGTTTTAGTATGTTATTTTTAGTCTTCACTATGTTGTGGCTGACCTTGGTTGATTCACATGAAAAATATTTATTGTTTTGGGCTGACTTTTTATATTCATTTTATTATTTCTTTATGACCAACTTGTACATGGTGTTATCTCTTGTTGTAGATATATATGAGTGATTGTTTTATCATTTGAAGGAGTGTATGAGGAGTGTGAAAGAGTGAGTGTGTGAAGTGTGTGATTCCTATGTGTGAATATTGTTTAGATCATACAAAGGAAGAGAAGAGTGTGAAGAAGAGTGAAGAAGAGTGAAGAAGTGTTCATGTGCTTAATTGAAACTATAATCAGGCATTAGCAGATGCTATTTTCTCAATTCAAAATATGATGGATATAATCATAACCTTTTTGTAAGATAGTGTGTCTTCCTTTGTAATTGAGCAGTGAGCTTTAGGAAGTGTTCTTGATTGTGTGTCCATTCCCCATTCATATTTCCTTATACTTTTAATAGGGTAAATCTTGTGAACTGGCCTCCATCACGGTTTTTCCCCTAACAAGGTTTCCATGTAAAAATATTGGTGTTATGTGTGTTTCCAATGTGTTCTTCATTTATGTTTTCATTGATATTTATCAGATTTATGAATAAGGATTAATAAGTTTAATAAGTTTGAAATTCAGTGACAACTGATTCACCCCCCTCTCAGTTGTCTGCCCTTGTGTTGCCAACAATTGGTATCAGAGCAAGTTCCTTGGAAGAATTTTAACAGCTTGAGGTGATCTAGGATGGCAACTTGTAAGAAGGATAGTCCTACATTTGAAGGAACAAATTATTCTTTGTGTAAGAATCAAATGGAGTGCCATCTGAGATGCATTGGTGAACCCTACTAGAGCATTACAAGTAATAGGTATGTTATTCCATAGAATGGTCCTACTACTTTTATTGAGATAAGGGATGTTGAGTATAATATCAGGGTTAAGGAGGAATTGTTGAGTGCTTTGACTGATATTGAAATGAAAAATGTGATGGATCTGAAGACTACTTCTGAGATCTGGAAAAATTTGGAGACCTTGTATTAAGGTGATGCTAATGTGAAGATTTCTAAGCTACAAAGTCTAAAAGGGAAATATGAAAAATTGAGAATGGGTGATGATGAAAATGTTACTACTTTCATGGAAAGAGTGAATGAACTTGTGTGTGATATCAGATGTGCTTATGGATAGATAGATGAATCAAATATTTTTGCTAAAGTGCTTAGATCCTTACCTGATTCTTACAAAGCCAAAGCTAGTGCTATTGAAGAGCTCCAAACTGTGACAAATGTTACCAGAGATATGTTGATTGGTACGCTTACTTCTTTTGAGAGTGAATTTGGTGATGCCCTTCCTAAGGTTGAATCTTCATTCAAGGCCACTACTTCTGGAAGAGATAAACATAGATATGATTTGGGTGAAAGTTCATCAAGAAAGACATTCAAGTATGAGGATGAAATGAAACAACTTGATGATTATGGAAAGAGAAGCCAGAGGACAAGGTAAGCATAACAAGAATTTTCCTATTATATGTTTCTCTTGAAATAAGATAGGTCATTTTGCATCAAGGTGTTCTGAGAGAGTTTCCAAGCCAAGATATAACAAGTGTAAATTACAAAATAAGTTTTACTATGCTACCGACGAAGGTGTGATAGATGATGAATCTGATAAAGGAAATGCAAGTGAAGATGAATTTGTATTTATTGCTATCAAGGAAAATAATCTTGTGTCTACTAAATTTTCAAATTGTACAAATGTGTAGAAATCCCTAGTTGGGTATGTGCAGGATCATGATGGGCCAAAAAGTGGCAATATGATGGGTATGTGGCCAATGACTTTTTCTTTACCCAAAATTGATGAAACGAAAAGGGTTTATAAAGGAGATTCTCAGCTTTCCACCAATATAAATTATGATTTACTTTGAATTTAATAAGTAATTATTATTCATTTTCTATTAAAATTATGACTAAAGTCCTGATTGATAGATTGATTGAAAAACATCTATAGCTTTCAAACGGTATCATAATTTTTAAATAAAAAACATGTGTCATATTCTATGCTTCACATACTATAGGATTTAAAAAATAAAAATTGAATTTAATGAAGTTTTGACCAAGTTAAGGTGGTCAGACCTACGAGTTTTTAATATTTTTTAAAATTTGTAATAAAATTTTCATAATTAATTATTTACTTGGAAAAAATTACAAAAAATATGCATCACATTGAAACATGAGTCCTCTACTTATATCTAAAATATTATAAAAAATATTATCATTTTATTGTGGTTAGGTGGTCGAAGACCTACTTATTTTTTCCCGAAATTTAAGTACTACTCCATTGAAATTTCAAATTTTCACCAAATAGATTTTTTTTTTTTTACAAACCTAGTAGTTTAGAAACTACATTCAATTTGCTACAAATTCTATTGTTACATATTTTTGAAATAATATAGATAAATTATTCAAATTTTTACGTCAAGTTTCCTAACTCTAATTGTTTTGATTTTTTTACCACTTAAGGGCCTATTTTTTCCATGATGATCCTGTACATACCCAACTGCTCAAGTTGAAGAGAAATATTAATGGGTAATTGAAAGTGGTTGTTGTCATCATATGATAGGAGATAAAAGTAAGTTTGTCAGTTTGGAAAAGTATGATGGTGGTGTTGTGGGATTTGGTGATGACAAAGTTGGTGTGATTTGTGGAAGAGGACGTATTTCTCTTGATGGTAAGCATAATATTGATGATGTCTTGTATGTGGAAGGTTTTAAGCATAATCTTTTAAGTGTTGGACAGATGGTTGATAAGGGATACAATCTTTAGTTCATGGATGGTAAGTGCAAAATATTGGGAAATTCTGGAAATGTGATTACATCAGGTACAAAAACAAAAGGTAATATCTTTCACTTAATTGCTGCTAGTAAAAGTTGATTGATTGCTCAAATTGATGAAAGTTGGTTGTGGCATAGGAGAATGTGTCATGTTAACTTTGATAATATTGTCAAGATAAGTTCTACTAAGGCTGTGAGAGATCTTCCTAAGTTGATGAAACCTACTAATGTCATATGCAAGGAATGTCAGTTGGGGAAGAAAACAAGAATTTCATTCCAAAGAAACCAACAAAATTCAAATGGATTGTTGGATCTTGTGCATAAAAAATTGTGTGGTCCTCCTAGAGTCAAAAGTTAACAAGGATACAGGTACTTCATGTTGCTTATTGATGATTATTCAAGAATGATGTGGGATACTTTCTTAAGGGAGAAATATGAAGCTCTAGAAAAGTTCAAAATCTAGGTATGTGCAAGATCATGATGGGCTAAAAAGTGGCAATATGATGGGTATGTGGCTGATGACTTTTTTTTTACCCAAAATTAATGAAACAAAAAGGGTTTTTAAAGGATGTTCTCAGCTTTCCACCGATAAAACTTATTCTTTACTTTGAATAAATAAGTAATTATTATTCATTTTCTATTCAAATTATGACTAAAGTCCTGATTGATAGGTTGATTGAAAAACATCTATACCTTTCAAATGGTATCACATTTTTTGAATCCAAAACATGTGTCACATTCTATGCTTCCCATAATATAGGATTAAAAAAATAAAATGAATTTCATGAAGCTTTGAGCAAGTTAAGGTGGTCAGACATACGAGTTTTTATATTTTTAAAAAAGTTGTAATAAAAAATTCATAATTGATTATTTACTTGGAAAAAACTTACAAAAAAATATACATCACATCGGGGCATGATTCCTCTAATTATATCTAAAATATTATAAAAAATATTATCATTTTATTGTGGTTAGGGTGGTCAGACACCTACTTCTTATTTTTCCCTAAAATTTAAGTACCTTTGCATTGAAATTTTAAATTTTCACTAAATAGATTTTTTTTAAAAAAACCCAGTTTAGAAACTACATTCAATTTGCTACAAATTCTATTCTTACATATTTTTGAAATAATATAGATAAATTATTCCAATTTTTATGTCAAGTTGCCTAACTCTGATTTTTCTAAATTTTTTGCCACTTAAGGGCCTATTTTTTCCATGATTATCCTGCACATACCCATCTTTAAGGCTATCGTTGAGATAGAGACAAGTCTGAAGATTAAATGTCTAAGATCAAATAGAGGCAGTGAATTCACTTCCAGTGAGTTTAATTCTTTTTGTGAAGAACATGGAATAAAGAGACAATTATCTACACCGCAGACCCCTTAGCAAAATGGAGTTGTGGAAAGGAAGAACAAAAAAATTCTAGATGTTGCTAGAACTATGATGTTAGAGGGAAATGTACCTCATATCTACTGGAGAGAAGTTGTGAGTATTTTGTGTACACACTTAACTGAGTACAAATCAAAGGTGATACTAGTAAGACTCCTTTGAGCTATGGACTGGTCAAAACCCTACTGTTAGATATTTCAAGATCTTTGGAAGCAAGTGTTATATCAAAAGAGATGAAGATATATGAAAGTTTGATGTTAGGAGTGATGAAGGAATATTTTTGGGTTATTCTACTAAAATAAAGGCTTATTGGTGTTACAATAAGAGATTGAAGAAAATGGTTGAAACTGAAAATGTCAAGGTTGATGAAGACATAGTTGAACCATCTAGAACCTATGGATATGATTCTAATGATCAGAATGATAGTACAAACCAAGGAAAGCAAGGTCAAACTTCAAGTCAAGTCCAAATCATTCTGGTGAATCAAGAAGATCAAGAAACTGGTGAAAGATCAAAAGAGAGATCAAAAGAGCCTGAAGTTGGAGAACATTCTAAGAAGACTCTAAGGTATGTGAGATTGAATCATTCAGAAGATCAAATTATTGGTGATAAGAATAAAGGTGTTCAGACTAGGAGAAATATTGCAAAAGAATATTGTTTAATTTCAAAGATTGAGCCTAACAATGTGAATGAAGCATGCAAAGATCAACATTGGGTTGAAGCAATGAAAGAGGAACTACAACAGATTGAAAATAATGATACATGGATTCTTGTTCCTAGACCTAAGGATACACATGTAATTTGAACTGAATGAGCAATGTGAGGTAGTTACAAATAAAGAAAGACTAGTATGTAAGGGATATTCACAAATGGAAGGTATTTATTTTGAAGAAACCTTTTCCCCTATTGCTAGAATTGAAGCTATGAGATTGTTTCTTGCTTATGCTGCTTACAAAGACTACAAGGTTTATTAGAAGGATGTCAAGTCAACTTTTCTAAATGGTGAATTACAAGAAGAGGTGTATGTTGAACAACCAAATAGATTTTAGTTGACTGATCAAGGAGATATGGTATGTCAGTTGAAGAAATCATTGTATGGACTCAAGAAAGCCCCTAGAGCATGGTATGCCAGATTGGATAAGTACTTGGTGAAGCTTGGATTTAACAAAGGTACTGCTGATAGTAATGTATATTTCAAGATTGATCATAATAAAGATTTGATTGTGGAAGTATTTGTTGATGATATCATATTTGGAGGAGATGATAGCTTGTGCATGGAGTTTTCTGATGAGATGCAAAATGAGTTTGAGATGTAAATGATTGGTGAGATGAAATTCTTCTTGGGATTGAAAATTACTCAGTTAGATAAAGGGATATTTATATCTCAGTCCAAGTATGTGAAAGAATTGCTGAAGAAATTTGGTATGGAAGATTCAAAGCCAGTTGGTACACCCATGGTGACTGGATGCAAGTTGAACAATAATGATGATTCTCTGAAGGAAAATTAGACTAGATACAAATCAATGATTGGTGGATTGCTCTACTTGACTCAAACCAAGCCTGATATCATGAATGTTGTACGTATTGTTACAAGATTTCAAGCTGATCCTAAACAATCTGATGTGACTATTGTGAAGAGGATTTTCAGATACTTGAAGGGGACAATTGATTTTGGCCTATGGTATGATCCTAAAGATGATGATCTTACATTAATTTCCTTTACTGATGCTGATTGGGTAGGAGATCTGAATGATAGGAAAAGTACTAGTGGTGAAACATTTTTCATGGGAAAGAAGTTGATTTCATGGTTAACAAAAAAGTAGAATGCTATTTATTTATCTATTGCAGAGGCATAATACATTGTTGTTGCCAATAATTATACTTATGTACTTTGGATGAAGCAGATGCTGAAGGATATCAAAGTTGTGTATGATAATCCTATTGTTATATTTTGTGATAACTCAAGTGCTATTAACATTTCTAAGAATCTGGTGTTGCATTCCAAGACCAAGCATATATCTATCAAGTTTCACTTTTTGAGAGAGAAAGTAAGTGAAAAGGAAGTCAAATTGGAGTATGTTCCTACTAAGGAGTAGATTACAGACATATTTACCAAGACATTTCCTAAGGATACTATTTAGTATCTTAGAGGGAAGTTAGGGGTAATTACCCCTCCTAATCAGAACTAAGATGCATTGATTTGCATCAATCCATGCATTTCATGATCATATTTTGATCTGGATTGATGTTGTGGTGCCTACTACTCAGGGGGAGTAGTCAGATGTTCAGATGTTTAGGTGTTCAAATATGAGGTTCAGAGCTTGTATAGAAGAAATCTTTGTCATTGATGACAAAGGGGGAGAAGTGTAATGTGAAAAAATTTATGGGTGAGAAGAACCTAAGGGGGAGTAAGTGTAGTGTTGATGGTGTTTTTAACATCATGTGTTGCCATCAATGCCAAAGGGGGAAATTGTTGGATGTTGTAGTTGTGTTGCTGATATGTGGTTGTCATTCATGTCAACACTATTATAATTAATGCATTAGAAGTTGTATATGTCGAGGATATTGAGAAAATTGTAATAAGAAGTGCTATAGGTTGTTAGTGGTGAAGTGAAGTTCAGTCTATCGGTGAACTCAATATGTTGTTTTTTAGAGGTTGTGGACTAAACGGTTTCATGTTGAGTATATCTAGTTTATCCATGTCGAGTTTCAAATATCTTTGTGAAGATTTGATCAAGTTATGAAGATTTGTATTTTGACAATTTTTTTATTACTTCAGTTTGTGTTCCTAAATGAAGATCATGTGATTTCAGGAAGTTCAGTTGTTGTGGATGCTTCTCTAGTGATTCATGATTGTTGTGGATTTTTATAGTTCATTCTCTATCTGTGTTGCTTGTCTACATTGATCGTTGTGATCACAATCTGAGATTTTCTCTTAAGTGTTCATGTTTTTCATGGTCTTCGATGACAAGGTGTTGAAACATGTTGTGGATCTTCGAGGAGTAATTAATTGAAGTGGTTCATGTTTAAGGATGTTATTTTTGATCTTCACTATGTTGTGGCCAACCTTGGTTGATTTGCATGAAAAATATTTATTATTTTGGGCTGACTATTTATATTCATTTTATTATTTCTTTATGGACGACTTGTAGATGATTTTATCTCATGTTGTGGATATATGAATTATTTTTTTATCATTTGAAAGAGTGTATGCGGAGTGTGCAAGAGTGATTGTTTTGAAGTGTCTAAGTCCTGTGTGAATATTGTTCAGATCATACGTAGGCAAAGCAGAGTGTGAAGAAGAGTGAAGAAGTGTTCATGTGCTTAACCAAAGCTATAATCAGGTATTAGCAGATGCTATTTTCTTAGTTGAAAATTTGATGGATATAATCTAAACCTTTCTATAAGATAGTGTGTCTTCCTTTGTAATTGAGCAGTGAGCTCTAGGCAGTGTGCCTGAATTCATGTGCATTCCCCATTCATATTTCTTTATACTTTTAACAGGGTATAATCTTGTGGACTGACCTCCATCATGGTTTTTCCCCTAATAGGGTTTCCACATAAATATCTTGGTGTTATGTGTGTTTCTAATGTGTTGTTCATTCATGCTTTCATTGATATTGATTAGATCTAAGAATAAGGATTAATAAGTTTAATAAGTTTGAAATTTAGTGACAATTGATTCACTCCCCCCTCTTAGTTGTCTTCCCTTATGTTTCCAACAAGGGGGGTATACATCTACCCTCGAATTCGATTCCTAGAAGCTAGATAAAAGGATTTTTGGACAATTAATGAATTTGTGTTGCAGGATGTGGTTCCTAATGTTGTGGTTTTGCAGATAACTACACTGGGGGCTTCATTGTCCTATCTTTTGAATGAGTATCCTTTTGTGCAATAAGGTATAATGTTTAGAGTCCTTTAGTTTACATATGCACGTAGAGTAATATGGGCACTAAAGTGGGGGCTAAATGTGACATAGAAAATTGGACGCTCTTGGTAAAAGAGACAATTTCATGCTTAATTTGGACTTACTTTTGAGTACCCTTGCATTAATCATTCTCCAAAACAAAATTTATAGGCCCCTAAGACCTATTATTTTTTATCTAGATGCCCATTTCACTTAAAAATGATATAAATTTTGGCAAACAATACTTAATTCATTTATATCTCAAAAACCCACCTCCAAAAACCACTAGTGGGACCCATTTTCCACCTTGGCTGAATGGGTCCCCTCTAGTGGGTCTCATTCACCAAGGGTGGTAAATGAGTCCCTTTTGGGGAAAATTTCAATTTTGAGTGGGAATTTCACCGACTATTCATTTTTTCAGTGGATGTCGGTCTCTTAGGTCTTAATAACAGGAAATTTAGGTATTGATTCCTATAAATATACATTTTAGGTCATTTTTCACATCTCCTAGTCATTTTTACAAAGCAATTTCAAAAGTCAAGTGTTGAGAATCTTCCACAAGAAGTTTCATTAACATTTCTACAAGAAAGTTGATGTTTTTGGACAGCAAGACAGGGTTTTTTCAAGTCTTCAAGCTCACTTCTCATTCAATATCTAACATTGAAAAGAGTTGATCATGGATGCCTATGGAGAATCATGGAGAAATCTTGGTTGAGAAGATGCAGCTAGCCATCAAATCACACCTTATGACGTGTTTTCAAAGTGATTTCATATTCCATTTTCTCTCTATCGTCAAATGTAAGGTTTTCATGTCAAATTACTTTCATTTGAAATTTTTTATGGTTTCTTAGATTGAAATCTTGAATCATTCAAATCAAATTTACTTATCTTATTATAGCACATTAGAATAGGGTTTTATCTTACTTCATATTTTCCTAGTCTTAGACACACTTAAGGCTAGGGTTTTATATAGATTTTATCTATTAAAGGTTTAAATACCAAATTACGGGTTTTACCAAGGCAAAGCCCTAGTAGAAAAGAAATTTAAAGCTATTTTGTAGGTGTTTTTAGAGATTCAGATCCATTTTTCCATCAAGAAGTGTTGTGTAGGTGACAGTGCAGATCAGAAACATGAATTTCTACAAATCAGAAAAAGGACTAATTCTTCATGGATGGTGAATGAATCCCACTGGAGGTGCCTATCAGAATAGAGTGCATATTCCAATAATCTTTTGGTAGAAACAAGATTATGGGCAAAAACCCTATTCTGGGACTGATTTGCCCAAGGTGGCGAATGAGTCCCAGTCAGTCAAAAAGTCAACATTTCTAGTTTTTAAAGTATTTTCCAATCTTCATCAGGTTTACAGGTGCACACATTCAGTCTTGTAACTTTTTTTTTTGTTCTATTTGAATTTTTATTCATCCTTTTAGGTTCTTTGCAAAAAACACTGTGTTTTCAAACAATTCATATTTCTCAGGTTTTGCACAAATAATCAATCTATTTTATCATCCCATTGCATTTAAATAATTGCATTTAGGCTTACTTTCATTGTACTTTCATTATTTTGAGTGAACCACCTAGATTTTTAGTGGGATATATCTCTTTTCCTTTAGGTGAAAAACCCTTATTGAGCAAGACAGTCATAACATCCTTAAGAACAAAAATATTTGGTTCACTTGTGAATAAAGTGTTTGGTATATTGCTATAAAATCAGTCACTTTATCATCATCCTTTTGTGTGCATGCCATTAAATCAGCAAGGGTCATCTTAGGACCCATGTGAATATGTAAGTAGTTGTAAAAGGCATCAACAAGTTCATTGAATGAAGCAATTGAATTATTTGGTAAAGAAGAGAACCACTCTAAAGTTGTATCCTTCAAGGGCCTAGGGAATAACTTAGCCATGATTTTATGTTTAAATATGAAATCACTACACAAGGCCATCAAAATGGAAACATTGCTAACAAGATCTCCTTGCCCATGATATTTCTCAAATCGAGGAACTTCTATACCTTGTAGCATTTGTGCTCTTAGTATGTCCAAGGATAGCAGGCAGGATTTGATGTATTGCAAAGGTTGAATGTTGTTTTTTTGTTGTAAGGTTGCAACTTGTTGTTGAAGGGATGTCATGGTTTCCATAAGTGAGTTAAGGAGAGGATCATTATGATTGTAAGCTTGAGGGGAATAAGGTAGAGTAGTGTATGTATGCGGAGGGATAGTGAATGGTAATTTGGTGAAGTTGGATGGTTGAGTGGATATTGTGTTCAAATGAACAATACTAAAATGATTTCCTATGAGAATCCCTAAGGAAGTGTAGACAGTGCTAGTAGGTATTATTGTTATGGTTGGTTGAAAGGTTGTTGTAGGTTGAAGTGTTGTGGTAGGTTTAGTACTAGTGTAGGTACGAATGGACATCAATATTGTAGAAGATGGAATTGGAATTCCACCTTGGATTTGAGTAGACCCCAAAGCTTAAGTACAAGCGTTGATGGTAGGGACGATATTATTAAGCACATTAGTTGTAGGAGGTGAAGTCATAGGAAATGAAGTATGCAAACTATGAGCCATGGAGGGTTGATTATCAACACTATAAAAAAGAGAGCTAGAAAACCAAAGATCCACAATGAGTGAGATATCGTAGTATGACATGAGCCTTGAACTACATCTTACAATATTATTGCTAATAGGACACCAAGTTGTAAATCTCATACATGTTTTACAAACATAGTGTGCAAACCCTAAATGGAAAGGGGCAATGAAATGAACTATAATGAAATGAAATTTTTAGATTGTAAACAATGCATTTTACTAATTAGACAATGCAATACACTGAAAAATGAAATGTTGGGTGATCCCACAAAGCTGGTTTACAATTTCTGGGAGATTTTGATTTTTGCTGTAATCACATATTTTTACAAAATATAATGATTTAATCCTTAAAAAGTCCCATTGAAAGCATTCTAATTGAAGAGGGTTTGATCAAACTACCTTAGATCAAACCCCCTTGGATAGAACCCTGCTAGTTTTAAACCATACCTATAACGAAGTCTCCTTTACACCTATCAAAATGCTAATAAAAAGCCACTTTTGATTTACCTTTTGGGGGATCAAATGAATTCATTTAAAATTTATTTTTTTATAAGTATGTAGTCCTTATTATAAGCTTCCCAAAAAGTATAATTTTAAATAAATTTAATTTAATTATTATATTTATTTTTATTTCATGAATGTAGGTTTTTCACTAAAAATCAAACTCTCTATTCTGCACATGTGGAAAAATAGCAGATTATCAAAAAAAATTGAAAAATATGAGTGAATTAGATATTGAAGTCCTTGATCCAACAACAAAAATTGAATTTCAATGCATACAAAAAGTTAAGCATTATATAGTCGCGCTATGTCTGAATTGTAATTGGTTTGACTTCGAAACTTGATTAAGGAAAAATAATTCAATAAAAAACTATCTAACCAAGTGGAAGCACTAGATATCAGAGTCACAAATCTAAATTCAAAAGAATTAGAATTTTATCCTTCATGGAAAAAAAGTTGTGTTATACAGTGAGTGTCCATTTTTAAAAATGTTGTTTTCCGAAAAAAAACTAGTTTTCAAGGGAGATGGAAAAAGAAGTGCAATCTGATTCCAATTTTTTTGAAAAAAATATATTTATAATCGACAGACAAAATTTCACAAAACTCTAGTTTGCATCATCTTCAAATTCCTCATGGTTTTAGCCGCTATAGGTGCCCAAAAGTAAAGATTTACTTTAAAAAATTATTTCAGTGTCCAGTTTGGCCAAAAATTGTAAACCACTATTATGGGATCACCCTGTTGTAAATGTAAATTTTGATTTTTCACAATGCACTAAATGAAGAAAATTAAGTTAGATTAACTAAATTTGATGAAATAACAAATGAGAAAACTGAAATAGGAAAGTAAGAGCCACAAAGAGAATCCTAAAACTAATATTTCAATATCCAGAAAATGCAGATCAGGATCTATTAGGGACTCATTCACTAGTAAGGGTGAATGGGTCCTGGTTAAGTATTATTAAATTTTTTTAACTAATTTCTAAGTTTTTTTCAATTCTTTTCAAATACTAGAAATTTTAGATCAAGCCTGGTCAAGGACTCATTCACCAGTAAAGGTGAATGGGTCCTTGATTAGGATTTTTTAACTATTTTTGAATGATTTTCAAGCTTTTTGCAATGTCTTTCAGTTTAAATGTTTTTGAAGATGCAATGTGAAAATGTAATAAAATGGTGAATACAAAGACCTAATTTTAAATGCAATGATGTTTTTATTTTAAAACACAATTTTATGAGATCTAAATGATATGCAAAATGACTTATTTGTTTTTTATGTTTACTATATTTAGGAAATGTAAAACAATTCAATTCTAAACCCTAAATGAGATGCAAGTTTGAATGCAAAGTAAGAAACCATAAATAAGATCCAATTCAATGAGAATGAGATGCAAATGAATGCAAGATCTAACCTAGGACACAAGAATAGACTTGAAAAATTAGAAAATTAAAATATTCAATAGGTCAAGTTAACCATTATGTTTAATAGAAAAAAAAATACAGTTCACCAAAATGAATTGATCAAGATGATGAACCACTAATTTTTTAGGGTATGAAACATACAATTATGAGAGCCAAAATTCCCAAATAACAATCAGAAACTAATCCTAACTGTTATATCAATAAAAGGGAAGTTTTGAGAGGTTAGAATTGTGTGTACCTTGCTACAAGAAGGTTGTTTTTAGGGAACAAAGGAATCATTTTCCTTTACTGGAAAATGGGTCCCTATTAGGGTTTCAAAACATGAGATCTTGGTTTTGTTTCTTGATGTCTACACTCTCAGATTCTGGGTGATCAGCTCCCAAAAACTTGAAACAAATTATGTAGCCTTCTTTTCATGTTCTTGCAATATGAATGACAAATTTTCAACTTGACAACTTTCATGATCTTGCTCCAATCTTATTCTCCACTTGATCTTCAACATATAAATCTAAAAACAAACATTCAAGAGGAGAAAAAAAACTTGTTTATTGTTAGTGAATACGGTTTTGCCTATGCCAAACCCAGTTTAGGTTATTAAACAAACTAATGAAATAATTAAATTGAAGCATGAAACATGAAATATGCAATGTTGATACCTTGAAAGTTGTCTTGGAATGTAAATCTACAAACTAACATGAAGTTGGCATGTATAATGTAGATCTTGATCTCAAATTTGATGTGGAACATTGCTCGCAATAGATCTTCAATGCTACATCAAAAATATTAGCTCAACAACATGCTTGAATGCACTATGCCTTTGACATGATGAAATGATCTTGAATTGTTGTAATTAGACTTCACTAATCTTCTTTTGAATGCCTTTGAAATGCTCTTGTGAACTCTATAATTCTCTTGTTCTTGATCTCATGAAGTCACATAAACTTTCTAAGTGAAATAATGTGAATTAACCTCATATTTATAATAGAAATCTAGAGATTAACCCCAAAATTAAAATAATTCAAGCAGACACTATATCTAGGATTGAAAATCATTATGATCTTGGCACAATTAAATTAAAAAGGGCATGTCCTATGTGAGGAGGACCCATTCACCATTAAAGGCGAATGGGCCCTAGCACAACTTTCTAGGACTATGCTTCAGGGGGATGAAATAACATCAAAAACCCATTTAAAAAATATAAAGAAAAGTATTTCCTATGTGGAGAAGACCCATTCACCAATAAAGGAAAATTAGTACTAGCACCATTTTCTAGGACCTTAAATTTTCCAAATTAAATTTTATGCAATATCATTATGGGTGTTGGGATAGATCCTTTGGAAAGTGCCATTAATAAGGCTTAAATTTGAATTAAAGGTTCCAATTAAGCTCAATTAACAACAATTAATTAATGAAACCCTAGATGAGTGTGAAAGTGTACTACAACACTTTACAACACCCTAAATAAGGCACAAATTATGTAAATTTTAGTTAAAAAGGGTACTAGATTCAATGTGAATGTGTACAACACATTACAAAACTAAATTAGGGCATTATTAGGTTAATTTTATATCAATTATTCCCAAATTAAGTATGAAAAAGGGTTTCTTTTTTCTACACTATAGTAGAAACATAACAAAAAGGGGTATACTGGGACTAATACATTAGGTTGGGTGTATGATTCTTGTTGCAAGGGTTTGAGTAATACTTTTTTTAGACTCTAGTGATCTTCTTTAGCTTCCTTCCTTTCCAATATTCAAGTCTGAAAGTCTAAATTATGGTCTATGGGTGAGTTTCTATGAGGATGACAACTTCTGGACAAATTTTGCAACTTTTCCTTCAAAGGATCTTCAAGTTCAAACTCAACTAGATTTGTAAATACACATCAAGAGAGAAAAATGTTGTTTTGTTAGGGAATAGGGGTTTTCTATGGTCAAACCCTGTTTTGGTAATTAAACCTTGAAACGAAATAGAAAAGTATGAAGGAATGATGAATGAAAAAATGCATGGTTGCAACTCACCAAACCCTTGAATTGAAGGTTGCAAAATTGTGTGAAATGGCTTTAATAGATGTGGATCTTGACTCTTGATTGAATTCTTGAAACTTTTTCATGAATGCTTGCTTGAATTATGAAACCTACATCATAAATATTAGCTCACAAACACACATGAGGCATGAAGAATTTGACATGATGCTTGAATATTGAATGTAGCTCCAAATGCTTGATTATTTTCTCTTGAATGCTCTTGTAAACCCTTGCATGAATACTTGAAGGCTCTTAGGTTTCTTTCTAGGAGAAACGTAATGAAATGGCCTTGTATTTATACTTGTTTATGCTTAATTTCCCAAAATTACAACACTACAAGCTGACATTTAGAAATTGAGATTAAGGACAATAAAATCTCACCAAGAATTTGAATTAAAATAGGTCATAGGTTAAAGTGGGAATCATACATCCAATTGGGCATATGAGTCCCAAAAGCTTAAACCTAGAAAACATACTTGAAGAGGTGTTATGTTCAATGTGACATTTGAAATCAGGGCCTAAGACCTAGAGAGGATCCATATGCCTAGATCGACATATGGGTCCTAGATGCTTAAATCTGGAACACATGGCCAAAAACATTAATTTATAATTTTCCATTTATTACATGTCAAGATTATCCTTAGAAAAATGCATTTAAATAAGCTTGTGGATGCAAAATAGGACTAATTATGGAATAAATAAGCCAAATTTTTATAGGGAGAACCCAAACGAGTGTGAAAATGTAAAGGGATACATTTTTCTACACTACATTTAGCCCCCACTTTAATGAGAGGATGACCTTGCATCAAACTCAGAGTAAAGTAGAAAAATTTGTATCAAGAGGGGTCTGAGTATACCAATGCTAGTGAGGTAGGATAACAATGATTGAGAGGGTTATACAAGCCCCTAGGATTGAGATACTATGGAAAACCAACATAGGAGAAAAAAAACATGCATGTGAATGATATATGAAGCAACAAAAAGATTCAAACATACATTGTGAAAGACAAAAAGAAAAAATAAAAAGAAACAAAAAAATGGGTGGATCAAGCCTCAATAGTCTGTCCAACACGATGTAGACCAGGTCTAAGATGTTTTTAAAAAATAAATGCACGCTAACTTGAAGGCAACGAAAACTCGAGCTATCCTCTGGGTGAGTATCCAAAAAGAGTGGCGTAGTGAGAAATTCATGCCTCTATATCGACTTCTCACTGTACAATGAGAAAGTCATGCCGTCATTTAGGTTTCTCATCATAGTAACCATACCAAAGCTATCCCTCTAATAAATTCAATAGGGAACCACAAAATGGAAATTCAATCTTTAGAAGGCTTAACAAGCTACGTTAAGCACTTATCAATTCAAACATAGAAAAAGAGGTTCATCGTGAATAGGGTATAAATGATGAACCTATTTTTACTACGTGTGTGTTTCATTCAATTATGTGTGCAATATGATGTGACTAAGGTGCAAAAATTAAACCTAATTGTTATAATAACAAAAATGTAGGTTTTAAGAGGATCAAATAATGTGTACCTTCTTGGGAAATTTTTTTTTGGGGCGCACTAAGGACTCATTTTCAATTAGTAGTCAGTGGGTCCCTCTTAGGGTTTCTGGAAAGTGCTTTCTAGGTTTTGTTCTTCTCAGTCTACAACTCTAGATTCCACATGTTCACTACTCTAGGCCTCACTGAGGATTCATTCACCTTTAGGGTTCTTTACTTCAATGTCTACGCTTTTAGCTCCTTGGTGCTAAGCTCCCAAAAAATTGAAAAAAAATTTGTAGCCTTGTTTTCATGTTCTTGCAATATAGGTGACAACTTTGCAACTTGAAAACTTTGACAATGTTTGCTCTAATCTTGTTCTCCACTTGATCTTCATCATAGAAACCTTGAAATGTAAATTTGTAAACTAAGATGAAGTGGCCATGTATAATGTAGATCTTTATCTTGAATTAGATATGAAATAATGCTTGCAAATAGATCTACAAAGCTACATCAACACACATTAGCTTAACCATATGTTTGATGCACTATGCCTTTGAAATGATGATATAACCTTTAATTTATACAATAAAACTTCAATCATTTTCCTTTGAATTCCCTTGAAACATTGTAGAAGTGCTCTATAATGCTCTTGTGAATGTAATCTTATGATCACTTGAACTTACTAGGTGAAACAATGTAAATTAAAACCTTATATTTATACTAAATCTAATAATTAACAATGAAATTCAAATAATCCAAGCTGACATTAGATCTAGGATTGAAAATCATTAAAATCCCACTTAAAATAAATTCAAAAATGGGTTTCCTAGGAATGGAGGACCGATTCGCCACCTTGGGTGAATGGGTACTAACACAATTTCGTAGGACCTGGCCTCAGTGAGGTTAATTAACATCAAAATACCATCTCAAATGTGCCAATAAGGGGTATCCTAGGTTAGGAGGACCCATTTTCCCAAAGTGGTGAATGGGTCCTACCATATATTTCTAAGACACACACTTTTCCAATGTAAATGTTATGAAATATCATTAATGGGTGTTGGGATATATTCTTTAAAAATGCAATTAATAATACTTGAATTTGAATTAAAGGGCTAATAAAGTTCAATTAACCACAATTAATTAACAAATCCCTAGATTAGTGTGAAAGTGTAATAAAACATTTTACAACACCCTAAATAAGGCACAATTAAATGTATTTTATCATTAATTATACATTCCCAAACTAAGTGTGAAAAAGGGTTACTTTTTTCAACACTACATTTTTCCCCCACTTTAGTGAGAATTTTCCCCCATGAAAAACTCACACTAAAGTAGACATTGAAGACACTTAAGTATGCATAAATAACAAAGATACATAGTAATACCCTATCAAAGGCCAAGAAAAACAAAAGATCTTGAAAGCACAAACATTCCAACACAATGTGGAAAACAGTTGTTTGTCTGTAACATGTGTGCTCACTCTGGGATAGTGGAACCTCAGTCTATCGACTTGGTGATTGTGGAAATGGAAAAAGTAACCCTTCTACTTTTTCTTCCTATTTAAGCCCTCCTTGTGACTTTGGCTTGATTTAATGTTGTAATGTGGATAACACATGCACATTAGGTCTTGGGCCCTAGCAAAATAAATAAAATGCATGTCTTGTAAAGGTGTTGTAAAGTGTTGTAAATGACTTTCATACTTTTCTAGAGAATCTAAGTCTAATGGGCCTATATTTCCCCTAATTCAATGTTATAAAATGTATTTTCACATCAATCTAGAAGACTTGTAAATTAAACCTAATCTTAATCTAGTGTTGTAATGTGTCTTACACATTCACATTGGATGTTGTGACTTTCTAGGCTATGTGGACCTCATTTTAATGATGTAAAGTGTATTTGATCATAATTTCACATTGAAATTTGTGTCCCTAGCCCTAATTACCCTTTACATCATTATTAATAGGCCCCTATGGCCAGATATTGTGCATCTTGAGGCTTAATTTGATTAAAGAACCAATAAAATCATCATATAAACTAAAATTCTTCACTCCCCAACAATCCAGCTGGTAAAAGAGCCCCTAAGGGACCAAGTCACCCATCTGGGCGAATTAGTCCCATCCAAGTGGGACTAAGTCACCCAGCTTGATGACTTAGTCACATTTGGGCTATTTTCGTGGTTTGAATGGGAAAAAATGGGTTTTAAGTTTATTTTTCCTTCATGTCGGCCTTTGGGATCAAATTAACAGGAAACTTAGGTGGGTTTCCTATATAAACAAGCTTCTAAACCCTAATTCACAACTCATTAATTATTCATTCATCATTCATCTTCTATCTCAAGTCAAGCAAGCTAGTGTTTTAACATTTCAAGTCACCAAGATAGCTTTTTCACACATTCAAGGTTAGATTCTTCATCTATTACTGTAGAAATTCAAGGTCTATCATCATGGAAATTTTATAATTCTATTATTTCATGTTTCATTACATTATTTCTTCATTTTGGTTTAATTACCTAAAAAGGGGTTTGGCCAAGGCAAACCCCTATGCCCTAACAATCAATATTTTCTCCTTCTCTCCTTGTGTGTTTATAGATTTAGGTATATTGAGGACTTAGAAATCATTGAAGAATAGTTTTAAGACTTATTGGAGTCATCTTCCTCCTTGTAGGGTCAAAATATCCACAAAATGTCACTTACATAGCCGAAAATAAGAGTTTCGGAGACAGACACTTGTCAAGAACTGAAGTGCAAACCGAGGGCTTTTGTTTCCACTTTTGGGATTTTCATAAATTCAAAAGTGGAATAAGTCACTAGCAATGGATAATTAGTCCCATTATACATGTATGTTAGTGATTTTTGCATATTTAGACACTCATTTGGTTGAAATGGGCTCTGATGCAGTTTTCCAGATCTGAGACAATCACCCATAATGGCTTCAGTGTCCTAGTAGGCCAATTTTTTTAGGATTAGTAGCATTTACAATCTTCAAAAAATTTCCAGGTGCATGCTTTCTGTTTTACTTTCCCGTTATGTGTTTCTTGCATTTATATTCATCTTTCTGGGTGTTTTTGCATATCACAATGTGTTTTCAAACATAGGTTGCATTTCCTTAGTTTTCATTCATTAGTAAATATATTTTATCAATTTATTGCATCTATAACATTACATTTAGGAATATTTCATTCATATTCACATTATTTTTGAGTGGGGACATTGCATATTTTTTCCTATCTCTCTCCTTTTAGGTGAAAAACCCTAGAACTGTTAGAGAGTCTTGTGGTGCCAAAATATTTGTCCACATTTTGGTGAGCCTGAATTTTGAATAACCTCTTTTCTAATTAGGAATCCATCCTCACCCTAGATCTAGCTTGCATTGACTTTGCATTAGGGTTTGCATAGTTAATTTACATCTAGGGTTTCCAAATTTTGCATTAGTGAAAGTGCATATAGGTTGCATTTTTGGAATTTCAAATCATTAAAAATTTCTGAAATTTTGTATTTACATCTTAGGCTTGCATCATGCAACACAATAAACATGAAAATCCATCAAAAAAATGTGAAAATTCTGAAAAAAAATCACCATTGGGACTTATTTGTCACCTTGGGCGACTTAGTCCCTCTATGCCCTTGAAACTTCCTTTCACAATACTAAAAACCCTATCTTTAAGCTTTTGTTTTCTTCCATTACCTATCTGTATTAGTTGGTTGAGTTTCGGTAACATGCATTTCATTAAATCTAGCTTAATTTGGCCCATTTCATGCATTGCTTAATTTGAAATTTGCATTCTAACATTGTTGCATAGTATAATTAGTCAATTGTCATCCTTAAAATCTGAAAAGTTGCATTTTCCTTTTGCATGTTTGTTTTATCGTGGTTACATTTCAAGTTTGTAGAATAATCATTACATCATGTTTTCATTACAAAGATATATAGTTATCATACTTCATGTTCTATTTTTAGATCTTATTGTGTGTTGTAAGAAAATTTTGTTAGGTGCATATGAATATCAGGTCCTTTCCCCTCTCTTTTTGTTCATCATCGATCCCTCTCCTATTATCCCTTATGTGAGTAAGGTTTTTCTAGTGAAAGAAACCGTGGATAATCATAACAATCACATTTGTTCTTCTCCTATTATCTCTCCTACTTGTGAAGAAGATATTGTAGTGTTGGAAGAACCAATTGATGAGAGTTTTGAAAACCCGAGTTGTTTCTCGCCTCTTGCCTCTCCTATAGGACAAAACATTACTAAAAACAAGGAAATAACAATAAGTAATCTTGATGATCACACAACAAAACAAGACACCATTGAAACCTACCTATGTTCCTCTCCTAACATCCTCTCCTCTTGTGATAGTGATGAGGATATGTTTGTGTTCGATAAGGAAACCTTTAAGATCTATCATAACCCTCTTTATGATCATTTCCCTACTTATCCTATTTTGAAAAACATTATGGGCCAAAGGAATGAACTTATAAATGATCATAATAATCATACATGTTCTCCTCCTAGTATCTCTCATAGCCATGAAGACGATGCTTTGATGCTGGAAAACACAATGGATGAGAGTCATGAGAATATTGTCCATCTCTTTCCTAATGTTCCTATCCTATGGGATGATCTATTTGGTAAACATGAAAATCATATTTTTCCTTCTCTTGATGCCTCCCCTATTTGTGATGACATTGCTTTACAACATTTACCCATGGATGCAAAAATTATAAGCTTTCCTTCTAGGGTAAATAATATGGAACAAGAGAATGAGACCTTAGAGAAACATGACAATCAAAGAGAGTCTTCCCCTCATCTCCCCATTATCGATAAAAAAAAAATCAACCATTGATAACTCCCTTACTTTCGATGAAGTCATTTTACAATAACCAACCCTTGAATTTAAAGAACATGTGGTTTGTAGTTATTCTCAAAACTCTCCTCTTAGGGAGGATATTATGGTGCAACAAAAGAAAAGAGTCACATTAGATTCTCCTTCATTAAGGTATGTTAATATTATTCAACCTCAACTCATCCTTAACACCCCATCACACAAATTTCAAACTCAAAACAAACCTGAACTTATCCTTTACCCACCTAAGCACAATGTTTCACAACAACTGATTCATAATACCGTTGCTCATACATATAACACTAGAAACAATTCACAACTGCCACAACCAACCACGTCACCCTTCATTTTTCCTAATCCTATCCTATCTAATCCTATCTTACTAGGTCCTCATGGAAAGGAGTATGATCTTGTCGAGCAACATAAGCATAATCCTGCTAAGATATCACTACAAGCCCTTCTTCAAGCCTCCCCTCAATACCACATGATTCAAGTACACTTGCAACAAGTTCTTGTCCCTTCTAATATGTAACCGAATGACATAGTAGCAATGATTAAAGGAATAAACGCTTGACATTGTTTTCCACCAAAGTGAACTCCCCTCTTTAGAAGTGAAAAAACAAAATGAATATTTCATGATCATAGCTCAATACAAATGAAAAGGGATAAAGAGAAATCTTGTCGATACTGGATTTTCCCTTAATGTGTGTAGTACGAGCCTTCTGGATAGGCTTGGAATTGATCAATCAAACATTCAACCTAATTCTTTATCTCTTAAGGGATTTGACCATGGCAAAAAGAAACCGCTTGGGGTGATCATTTTACGTCTTACAGTAGGAAAGGTCACATTGGAAACACAAATTTATGTTATGCCTCATGAAATTTCATGTAATCTTCTCTTAGGTAGACTATAGATTCATGCAATGAATGGGGTTCCTTCTACTCTTCATCGTAAAATTAAATACATCTATAACAAAAAAGTGTACACACTTGACATTGATCTTGAGCCTTATATTGTATTACAACTTGAGAAAAACAAAGTGAATCCATTGAAAACATTAACACCAACCACACAAGTGGAACCCATACACCAAAATGAAAATGGAAATAAAATTGAACAAGTCACAAAGATATTAGCCGATGATTGGGGTTCCTTAGATTTCACACCAACATTCATGTGAGAATACAAGATCATAAACAAGGACTGCACGACAAGGGAAAGAAAAAATTAGTCATGTTAACAAAAAACTTAGAAGACCCTTAGAAAGCATCCACCTCAACCACTTTAGAAAACAAGACAACAGATTACACAAAAAACTTTAATGTACTTAATCACAAACAACCACCCAATCCAAAAGCAATGAAAAAGCTTTATGGAAAAGGTTATGAACTTATGAAACAACTTGGCTATAGTGGAAAATGATGTGGTGCTAGAGAACAAGGTATCCTTGTCCCCATAGAGCCTAACATGCAAGAAACAACTTAAGGTATTGGTTATTGTCCTTTGATAGAAATAATCAAACCTTAAATCAATATCAACACCATAGGAAACAATTCATCTAAGCCAACCTTAACAGTAGTCCATCCTGAACTGATCGACACTAGTGGTCTTGATCATTCTCCTTTGCAAGCAATGAAACAATAATAGAAAACCTCGCTTAATGTAAATGTTATCTCATAAAACACTAAATATTTGAATTCGTTAGATTTTACACCCTCATGTAAAGGAGAGAATAAAATATCACAATCTAATGAGTCTTGTGTAGGTATGACATCTTGTTCTAAGCAAGAGGTATCTTTTCCACAAACTAAAGGAACACCTTCTACCATTGATCAAGAGGGTATCTTGTTGAGACTCCTCCAAGATCACTTGACATCTCTCCCTCCCAAAACTAAAAATAAATTATATTACAAGACTTCGTTTTGCGCATATCATAGAGTCCACAATCATTCTACTAATGACTGTAAGGCTTTAAGTAGTAAAATCCAACATCTTAAGGAGTTTGGTGTCCTTCCTTATGTGGGGGCACCTAATTCCTCTAATTGATACTAATTTTCACTCTACCATGCATCTTATCAATCACTTGGGCTCACCCTTGTCCTAGACTAAGTGGGGGCGAGGGGTTAAGTATCCTTGTCCTTGTATGTCACATGTTGTTGCCTCTTTTGACTAGCCGTTAACCTTTCATGAACAAATAAGAGCAAGCTTGGAGTGTGGACAACATGCCTTAAGTTGGCTCGCATGTGACATACTACCTTTTTCATAACGTATCCTATCAAAAACATATGACTTGGCATAGGGGTTTTTCATTAAGCTCTCATGTTTTCATCCTCTACTTTAAATCAATTTCTCATAGTAATGGTGTTAGAAATTGCTTTAAAGTGGGGGTATACATCAACACTCACATTTCATTGTGTGATTTATTTTTCTCATGATTTCCTCTCTTGGAAACATTAGGTACAATGTTACCCAGGATGAGACCTTGCACCTTTCCTCTCTTGGAAACAAGATGAGACCATTTGCATATTTCCTCTCTTGGATACATTAGGCACAATGTTCTGTAAGATGAGACCTTGCATGAACTAAGAAAAATCCCTTTGAAAATTCCTTTCACTATTTTGCATTTACAATGTCTATGAGTGTCAAGCATACAAAGTTTTGCTTACATCATAGAGCTCAAAGACTATTTTTGTGTGGTACCTTATTAAAGTTATCAGAAGGTATAACTTTGGTATGGTTGAGTGGGAATCCCATTTTGAGGAATGACTTGAATCCCCATAGCCAGTCATGTGTGTGTGAGCACATATCAGTTGTATGTGTCTCAACTTTTAGGACTTCTCACCCGGCGGACATCCAAGAGTTCCATCGCCTCAAAGTGAGTATGAATCTTCTTGGACAAACAACCTAGATCTGATCCACATCATGTTGGAAAAATGGTCAAATCTTGACACACCTTTTTATTTTTTCTCTTCTCTTCCTTCTAGTCATTGCCATTGTATGATAGCAAGTCTTATTTTTCTACCCCTCATGTGTGTCCTCTTTTGCTTATGTCAGTTTTACTTATGATCATGGATCCTGGGGGCTTGAAAATCTCCTTGATCTTTGTCATCCTTTTTCATCCACATTGGTGTGATTGGAACCCTATTGAATGTCTACCTTAGTGTGAGTTTGAAGTAGGCTCATCCTCTCACTAAAGTGGGGGCTAAATGTGAACACAAAAAAAGTAACCCTTCTACTTTTTCTTCCTGTTTAAGCCCTCCTTGTGATTTTGGCTTGATTTTTCCTTAATTTAATGTTGTAATGTGGGTAACACATGTACATTAGGTCTTGGGCCCTAGAAAAATGAATAAAATCCATGTCTTGTAAAGATCTTGTAAAGTATTGTAAATTACTCTCATGATTTCCTAGAGCATCTAAGTCTAATGGACCTATCTTTCCCCTAATTCAATGCTATAAATGTATTTTCACATCAGTCTAGAAGACTTGTAAATTAAACTTAATCTTAATCTAGTGTTGCAATGTGTCTTACACATTCACATTGGATGTTGTGCCTTTCTAGGCTATGTGGACCTCATTTTAATGATATAAAGTGTATTTAATCACACTTTCACATTAGATTACCACTGGCCCTGATTGCCTTCATCATCATTAATGCATTCTGAAGCTGTGGCTAGCATCTTGAGAACTGAATTTTTGCTCCGACACCCAATGCAAAGCATCATATAAACTAAAATTTCTATACAATCTTAGCTGGAAAAAGAGGCCCTGTGGGATAGAAGTATTACATCTGGAAAGGTGGTCCCATCGGTGGACTAAAAGTCATCCAACAACCCGTCCGCCAGGCTCTGACCAGTTTGATGATCGGGAAAAAATTGGGTTTTGAGTTTATTTTTCCTTCATGTCGGCCTTGGGGATCAAATTAATAGGAAATTTAGGTGGATTTCCTATATAAACAAGATTCTAAACCCTAATTCACAACTCATTTATTATTCATTCATCATTCATCTTCTATCTCAAGTCAAGCAAGCTAGGGTTTTAACATTTCAAGCCATCAAGATAGCTTTTTTAGATATTCAAGGGAAGATTCTTCATTTATTGCTGCAAAAATTTAAGGTCTATCATCATGGAAATTTTCTAATTCTATTATTTCATGCTTCATTACATAATTTATTTAGTTTTGTTTAACTACCTAAAGACGGGTTTGACCAAGGCAAACCCCCATGCCTTAACAATCAATATTTTATCCTTCTCTCCTTGTGTGTTTGCAAATTTAGGTATATTGAGGACTTGGAGATCATTGAAGAATAGGTTAAAGACTTATTGGAGTCATCTTCTTCCTCGAAAGGACAAAATATCCAAAAAAATCCATTTATAAAGCCAAAAATTAGAGTTTAAGAGGAAGACACCTGTTAGGAACTGAAGTGCAGACTAAGGGCTTATGTTACCACTTTTGGATTTTTCATAAATTTAGAAGTGGACTATGTCACCAACAATCATGAATTAGTCCCACTGTACATGTCTATCAGTGATTTCTACATATTTAGACACCCATTTGGCTAAAACGAGCCTTGGTGTAGTTTTCCAGATCTAGGAATAAGTCACCCAGACTAGCGTGAGTGTCCCAATAGGCCAAAATTTTAGGATGAACAACATTTCCAGGTGCATGATTTCTATTTTACTTTTATATTCTATGTTTCTTTCATTTCTATTCATCTTTCTAGGTGTTTTTACATATCATAATGTGTTTTAAAACATCTTGCATTACCTTAGTTTTCATGCATTAGTCAATATCTTTTATCAGTTTATTGCATCTAGTGTTGAATCAAGGAAAACTGAGAGGAGGGGGGTGTATCAGTGTTTTGTAATATTTAACTTTATTAACCTGATCTTTAAGCCACTTACAACATTAAACCAAAAGAAAGATGCAATAACATAAAGCAATCAACCATAACACCATAACATAGGGATATTTATGTGGAAGGCCAATCCATAATATGAGTATACTCAGAATTAAGTGTTTAGAAATGGAATGCACATGCATTCAGGTGCACTGCCTAGAGCTCATTGCTTAGATACAAAATGAAGACTCACTGTCTTACAACAGGATTTGGATTGTACATCTAAAAATTTGAACTGAGAGAGTAGCATCTAAAAATTTTAGAGTACAGTTCTGGTTAGGCTCATCAATCGCATTCTTGACCTTCTATCTGATTCTTCTCTTCTACTTAGAAACTCTTGACGGCTTCAAAGTCAGATCACAAATCTTTTCTCTACGCAAGTGAAACTGTGCACAATCGCTTTATACTTTTACAACACATCAAAAAAATTCTTACATACTACCAAATGATATAAACAATTAGTTATATTATCCGCGACTAAAGATTTAATCACTACATGCCGACTTCAACAAAATAGAAGAATATTTACAAACCATTGGCTCAATCCATAAGTGAATTTTAATTCCCACCAACCAAAGTTGGCCATGACATAGTGAGGACCCAAATCAACATGTTCAAACACAAAAACACTTGAAAAATTACTCCTCGAAGATCCACAACACTGTATATTCACCAAATTGTCTTTCTTGCATTGATAGATAGAAAAATAATCAACTGGATCTTCTAACTTTCACACCAATCGATATGAGGTTGTATGATTCAAGGATAACATAGATAATACATAGAAAGACATTCCCTAAGATCCACAACTCAAAATGATAACAAAAAATTTGCATATGGATTGATAAGCATAACTCTATTGGATGCTTTGTTCTTGCTTGATAGTTAAACACAAAACTTTGATCTCACTTCCGGTATGATCAAATTCCAACGTGCGGATCGAACCATTGACTAGGGTTTCCATCAACGAAAACACTAGATGACTTGTGCAGTGTCTCTTGCCAACATCTAGAACATTACATTTAGGCATATTTCATTCATATTCGCTTTAGTTTTGAGTGGGGACATTGCATATTTTGGCCTACCTCTCTCCTTTTAGGTGAAAACCCTAGAAGTGTTAGAGAGTCTTGTGGTGCCAAAATATTTTTCCATGGTGATTTATCCCAATGTGGTGAAAAATGTAGAATCATATTAGCCTCTCATACAATACCAAAGTTATCTTCCTGACAACTTCGATAGGGCATCACAATGCTATGATTTTGAATTCTTTTGAATGTCATGTCTACAAGTTCTTGTTAAAGGGGATTTTTCTTTGTTCATGTAATGTTTTTTGGTTAGGGAACAACATTCCTAATGTCTCTAAGAGAGGAAATTCAAAGAGTATCAGATCACCACTTATGAAATACCTCTCATTTCACATCATGCCACCAAGGGAGATTGTATGTTTAGAAATATCACGCTCTTGGAGGACATCAAACTCAATGACACCACCAAGAAAAGGACATGCCACAAGAAAAAATAAAATCACAACATGAGATATGCCAAAATATGTAATTGATGGATTCCCCCACTTTAAAGCGGTTGCTAACACCATTACTGTGGGCAACAGCTTTAAAGTAGCTAAGGTTTTCTCCTAAGACATGAGATCTTTCCTCAGAAAACCCTATGCCAAGCCATATGTTTCTGAAATAAAGCTACATCTTGAAAAAGGAAGGAGGGGTTACCCCCAAAAATACAATTCTAAACCTAGAAAGAAAAGTATGTCACATGTGAGCCAAATTAAGGCATGTCATCCACATCCCAATATTTTTCTTACATATACATAGAAGGCGGTCAACTAGCCCAAAAGAGACAATGACAAGTGACATACGAAGAAAAATCTACCTAACCCCTTACCCCCACTAAGTGTGGGACAAGGGTGATCCGAGGATGGATGATGGTATGCCACTCCTTGTGATAAGGAAATGATTTATAATGAATGTAAAAAATGCAATAGTAAGTATCCTATGATCCTACAACTATCACATGGCAAGAAGCAACAACTATTATTATTGATTATAATGAGTAAAAAAAGTATCGAGTTGATGCCTATCTAATGATATATTCCCACATGTAATATCTATTAATTTAGGATGCACCAAAGTTAAACTAGGTTTAGAAGAATCTTTTGTAAAAAAATTTATGTTAAGTGAAGGCCTTTTTTATGCTTTCATTTCTTTTGAAGGGAAATAACCAATACAACTAGTTTTTTCTTTTGTATTAGGCTCTATAAGGACATTAACACCTTATTCTCTAGCACCACATCCTTTTCCACTATACCCAAGTTGCTTTATAGGTTTGTAACCTTTTCCATAAATATTTTTTATTTCTTTCAGATTTCGTGGTTGCTTATAATCAACTTCATCAAAGTTTGTTGTGTAGTTTTTATCTTCAAGTCCAAAGTGGTTGAGGTGGATTCTTCTAAATTTTGTGTTGAATCTTGTGTCGTAATTACCGCTTTTTCTTTTCCCTTTTTCAAACTCATTTTTTATTATCTTGTATTCTCCCATGAATGTTGGTGTAAAATCCAATGACCACAAACAATCCACTGATAGCATTGTGAAGGGTTTTGACACTTATCTTTTCATTCTTCTTTGATGAGTTCTACTTGTGTAGTTGGTGTCAGTGTTTCCAAAGGATTTTCCTTGTTTTTCTCAATGATTAAAGAACTTTAAGGCTCAGGAACAACTTTGATTGTATACACTTTGTTGTTGTAGATATACTTTATTTTACAATGAAGGGTAAAATGCACCCCATTCATTGGATGAATCCATCGCCTTCCTAAAAGAGTATTATATGAAATATCATGAGGCATAACATGGATCAGATTTTGTAAGGTTACCATCCTAAATTTAATAGGTAATGTGATGACTCCAATTGATTGTTTTCCTATATTATCAAACCCATGAATAGATAAAGAATCAGGTTGAATTTGTCTTTTGTCTACGTAAATGTTATCAAGAAGGATTACACTACAAAATTAAAGAGCCAAACCATTTTCGATGAGAGTACATTTAATGTGGGACTTATTATCCTTAATATCCATAATAGCCACTATCATCAAAGCATTATTTTGTTTTTGCACTTATAACAAAGGTAACTCATCTTGGTGGAAATTAATGTCCAAGTTGGTCGGAGTTATAGCTTGAATTTGGGCTGCCACATCATTTTATTGCACATTAGGATGGGTAGGGACTTATTGTAAAGCACTCTAAAGCATGTTATGATAGATAGGTGAGGCTTGAATAAGGTCCTATAATTATATCTTAGTAGAATTATTTTAAGTTGTTCAACAAGATCATACTCCTTTATGCTTTTTACAGGAAAATGGGGAGGACCAAGCAAGATAGGGTTAGGAAGTAGGAGAGATTTTTGAGTTTTTCTTGGTTGTAGATTGTTCCTATTATTATATGTATGAGCAACGGTATTATAACTTGGTTTTTGTGGAACATTATCAAGTTTTCTTTTAGGAGGATCTAAGATAAGCACTAGTTTCGTTTGAACTTGTGGTTGTTGTGAGGGTGGGTAAATAATTATCTAGAGGATTATTAGGATGTACCACAAGGTATTTAAGAGGTCCAATAATCAAGGGGGATCTAATGGACACTTGTGCATTCATAACCTCAGTGGTTTCAGTTTGATGTCTTTCTAATGAAGGAGATTCTAGTGTCATCTTTTCACCATCATCTAAGGATGTTACATCACTATTGTTAATGTTGTCATTTTCTTGGACCATGATATCCTCCATAGGAGGATATTTTTTAGGAGAACTACAAACTGATTTTCATGACATTTAAATTTTGGTTCTTCTAAAATAACTTCATCACAAGTAAGGGAGTTATCAATGGTTGTACTTTCTTGCTTGTCAAGGAGTGCATTTTGTTGTTCAATAATATTGTTCCAAGTGGAAGAGAGACAAATGGGATTTTCATGGCTCTCATCAATTAGATTTTATAACATCAAAATATCTTCTTTTCCAATAGTAGAGATATTAGGTGAAGACCCAATTTGATTGTTTTGATTGTTCATGATTTCATCCTTTTTCTCTAAGGTCTCATATTCTTGTACCATAATGAAATGTTGAAAAAGTGGTATAGTGCTATCATATGGTTTTAGGACATAGAGCATACCTACTTCCTAATTACATTCAAGGAGAACCCTAGAGATCTCAATGTAAAGGAGAAAGAGATCTTGTAGTAGGGATATCCTAGGTGTTTATTCTAAGCTAATAAGGGGTTCACCACCAAGTAAGAACTTGGAAATACAAATGTAATGCAAGATACAATACTCAATGCAAGGACTTACTAAATGACCTATAAATGCAAATGAAACAAAATAGAAAGCTACAAAAAGGAATGTGTGCACCTAGAAACCTAGAGATTGTTGAATGGAGGTATGGAACACTAGAATTTCTAAATTTAATATTAATTGGGACTCATTCGCCAAGATGGGAAAATTAGTCCAAAATTTGGGTTTCTATGCAGGAATAGGAATCTGTCAAAAGGGTATTCAAATCTGCAAAAATAGAAATTTTGATTAAAACTGGGACTCATTCGCCAAAATTGGTGAATCAGTACAGTTAGGGTTTTTGAAGCTTTAAAGTATGATCCCGCTATTCTCCATTTGTTCTATCCTTCCTGATTGATTTTTGGATCTAAAACCCTAATTTGTAACCTGTAGATGTTCTCCAATGTTCTCCAAGGCTTGATGAAAAGTTTGACAACTTTATGCACTTTGAAAAAATTTCTCCAATATTGCTTCTTAGGAAATCTACAACTTAGAAGTATAAATCACACACAAAGGAGAGGGAAAAATGTTGTTGGGTTAGTGGATAGGCGTTTTCCTTGGTCAAACCTTGTTTTTGTAATCAAACCTTGAAATAGAATGAAATTGAAATGGAGAATGATAAATGAAAAAAATATAATGTTGTAACTCACTAAACCCTATCAGTGAAGTCCTACAAACATGTATGAAGTGGCACCAATGGATGTAGATCTTGACTCTTTCTTGAAGCTGATATATCTTGAATGAAATGATAGCTTGAATGATAAACCCTTGCATCACAATTGTTAGCTCCAAAATAAACATGATGCATGAGGTCCTTGACATGATGATTGATGCTTAAATGCTTGTCTAAAATTCTTGATAATCTTCTCTTGAACTCTCTTGTGAACTGAAACTTTATATAACGATGAACACTTAAATTCTTGGGGCTAAAATGAGAGAAAAAACATGTATTTATACTCAATTATGCAAGAATTCCTAAAATTACAACACTACAAGCCGACATCAAATGTAGGAGGTTAAAATCCCACCAAAATTTGAATTAATTTTTTATTTTTGGCCACATGGGACTCATTCGCCCAAGGTGGTGAATGAGTCCCACTAGGCATAATTTTTGGGACCATTTTTAAAAATGCTTAGAAAGGTGTGAAATTAGGTTCGGGACCAAAAAATCTAGGTGGGACTCATTTTACCAAGGTGGTGAATGTGTCCCAGATCACTAAATCAAGGCCATTCAAGCTTGAACACCTAAATTATGATTGGGTACTGATTTGTGTCAGGATTATCCTTGAAAAGATGTCTAAAGTAGGGCTTGTGGATTCAAAATAAGGCCAAATAAAGTATATAATAAATCCCAATTCTTAATGACAACCATAGAATAGTGTGAAAGTGTGTTACAACACTTTGCAACACTTCAAAAAAGGAACCAATAAGCTCATTTAGTTCACAAGGGCCCAAGACCTAATGTGAATATGTTAGACATATTACAACATTAAATAAAGTCCAAGTTAGGGGGAACTTTTTCCATCATTACATCTAGCCCCCACTTTAGTGAGAGAATGAACTTGCTTCAAACTCACACTAAAGTAAACCAAATGCACCAACGCCAACAAGATAAGATCTAGTCATGCTAAGAAGGTGTTTGAATGGGCCAATGCTAGTAAGATAGGATGACCATGATCAAGAGGGTTGTGCAAGCCCCTAGGAACAAGTTTCTACGAAAAAATAACATAGGCACAAAAGGACACACATGAAAATGATATAAAGAGCGAAAAAAAGGCACAAGCATGCACTATTAAAGACATAAAGAAAATGAAACAACATGAAAAATAAAAAGGGTGGATCAAGTTTTGACCGTTTTTCCATCACAATGTGGATTAAATATAGGCTTTTTGTCCAAAAAATTCATACTCAGTCTGAGGCAACGAAACTTTAGGCTGTCTACTAGGTGAGATGTCCAAGAAGGTGAGAAACATACACTCATGGCTGGTATGCTCTCACATACACACGTGAGTGGCTAAGGGAAAGTCATGCCCTCATTCGAATTCCCATCAAACCATACCAAATTTATACCTCCTGATAACTTTAATAAGGCACAACACAAAAATGGTTTTTGAGCTTCATGAGACAAGCAAAGCTTTGTATGCTTTGAGCTCATGAATAAACAAGATGGCCCTATAGGCATGCAATTCTGTTATGCAAGGTCACCATATATCTAAAAATGTAAAAGGAAAAATTCAAATAATTTTCAAAGGAGTTTCTTAGTTCATACGAGGTCTTAACTTAGGGAACATTGTGCCTAATATCTCCAAGAGAGGACCAATAAAAGAATTAAAGATTCACAACTTAGGGGATGCAGTGTATCACATCAAGCCACTAAAGATAATGTAATATGCTAGGAGAGATCAAGTTCTTGAAGAACATCACAACCAATGTCAACCACAAGGTGGAAAATGCATCATATAAAGTAAGAAGATTGCACTATGAACCATGGAAAGAAAAAAAATGCAAAAGAATAATGCCAATGTATGCATCCACTTTAAAGAAATTTCTAAACACCATGTTGTGAGCAATTACTTTAAATCAGAAAATGATAAATTCTAACAATAAAGAGGACATGAGAGATTACTTGGAAAGCCCTATGCCAAGTCATATTTTTCCAAGTAAAGTTACATCATGCAAAAGAAAAGGAAAAGAAAGGGCTTTCCCCCAAAATAAGAATCCAAACACATAAGGGATCAATGGATTTGGGGTTAGTATGTTCTTGCTACAATGATTTTAGAGAGTTCGAAACTATCATCATTCCCTAAATACATATAGAATTAGAAGAATGACACAAAGAGCATTAAAACAAAGAAAAAAAATTCAGGTCAAAATGGAAGAGACATGAATTTTTGATGCCTTGTGTCATTCCCAAAAGGAAAACACAAGAAAATAAAAAAGAAAAAGAAAATAAAATGCCTTTTGGGTCAACATGGAAGAGAAATAAATGTCTCGACACCTTGTATCATCCCCAAAAGTAAAACACAACACAATAAAAAAGAAAAAGTAAAGAAAAGGCCTTTTGGATCAACATGGAAGATACACGAATGTCTGTATGCCTTGCGTCATCCCCAAAAGGAAAAAAAAGATAAGAAAAATAAAAAGATAAAAGATAAAAGATTTATGACATAGAGAAGAATGAAGGTACAAATAGAGGAATGTCACAAAGAGAGAGATATACATCAAACAGAACATCACAGGGTATCACATTATGCACATGCAATCATAAAAAGAAAAATAAAAAAAAAATGATGCAAAAGGCTAGTAAGGAACATGCGAGTCGACCTAAAGTAGGTCATCTAAATCCCAATCATGTTTATTATATACCAAAGGCGGGAAACTAGATAAAGGGACAATAGCAAGTTTCGAAGTAGGAACAATACCAAGTTCAACACTCTTCTTAGGAGAATTGTCATTTAAGCTCATGGAAGAGGAAAACAATGTATTCAACTCATTATGTACCTCTTCATCAATTTTAGCGACCTCATCATCATCGTCTAAATTAATCACAATAGGAGGTCAAATGATAATCTCCAAGGAAGGGTTCAACTCTTGTTATAGTTGTTGTATTGGATTTTTTTGTTTCAGAGCGAGGGTAAAGTAATCATGAATTGCTTCATTCAAATTTGGATTTTGATTTTCTTTCTTTATTTCTTCATGTAACCTATGAGCAAGGGAATGACATCTACGCCTATGCTCTCTAGCACCTTTTTTTATTTTAGTTATATTTTCAAGTTGTGTTTGTGTAGGAGTGGGTTGATCAACCATTGGTTTCTTTTCTTCCCTAAGGGGAGGAATGGAAGGAACCATGGGAGGTTTTTAAACCACTTTCTCTTTGACTTTATAATTTTTTTTATTCTAGGTGGTGTGACAAGATTGGTTTTGTTATCTCTTGGTATTTTGTAGGAAGTAAGTGAAAGTTTTTTCTAAGGTTGGTCTTAGTTGTTTGGATTTTCTTTATGCTCAATCATGGCTTTGTCTAGGATGGTAGGCTCGGTGGTGGGTGGGGATATGTTTGGAGGGATAGTTTTGCTATCTTCTTTGCCTTGAACTTTTGATAAGACAAGAAAAAGAAGTCTTCTCATGGTTTTATAAGTTCTATAAGCTTAGGAAAAAAGAAATCTAAGGAAAAGTTACCTTTGGAGGACAACGGGTTAAAGCCACTATGGATGGTGAAAACTTCATTGTCAAAGAGAGAATTTAAGCATTTATGCACAACTGAAGGGACAAATTTCATGGAGTGAAGCCATGGATAGCCTACCTTCACACGAAATTGTTCCAATTGTGGGATGACGAAGAATGAGATATCTAATGTTTTTGATCCTATTTGTAAGGGAAGAGTGATTGATCCCATCATAGGGCAAGCAAAACCATTATGAATCTTGATCCATGATTTCAATTTATCATATATATCTTGATAGATCTCATTCAAAAGTAATAATTCCTCAATGATCATATTCTCTCCACAGGTGGGATCTATTAGTATCCCATTAGTGGGCTTTTCATAGATTCATCCAACTATGTAAAGAGGACCATCGGGTGCATGTTTAAGTATATATTTAGAAGATAAAGCAATGTAAAGAGGAGTTTTAGGTCAGCCCTTACGAGGAATGACATCTATCACTACTACCATTCCATCCATAGGATCATTATCTATAGAATCATGTTGAGCAGTGTCATTGTTATCGTCATCCGTATCAACATTCATCACATCATTCTTTATAGTTTCACTAGATTTGAAAAATGAAATGTTATGATTAGGCATAGGGTTGATAAATTTTTTCAAATTTTGGATAGGAGAGGAAACAAAATTATTTCCTTGATCACTAACACCCCTAACGAAAATACGATCGAAATCAATGAGGTCTTGCACAAGATGTTTAAGATGCTTACAATGTTCTGTGTCAAGTCCATTTTGTCAGTGATAATGGCAGTAATAATTTGGTATATAGCTTGTTGGTAATGGCTTACAAGGATCATGTGTTTTAACAGGAGGTAAGATAATCATATTATATTATAAGAGTTGTGCCATTATGTTATGCAGGGTGTCAGGTAGGGGAGTGAATTATCTTTTTAGGTCTCCATAGCTAAAGGGTATCATGGTTTTAACAAAAACTACTTGGTTATTGACATTATGAGTTGTTTGTTGAGGGGAGTTGAATTGAAGGAACCCTTTGTTCTATTTTTGTAAGGTTTGGAATTATTTCAGTTCATGGGTTCAGATTCCTCAGTATAGCTAGAGGTGGACTTTGAATCATGACTACTAAGTGAATTTTGATAATCACAGAGGGTGGTACATAGATGCATAAAGGAGGTAAATTTAATCATGGTAATATTTTCTTGTATCTTTCTTTTAAAATCTTCTATGAACATCTTTTGAAGGTGAGGATTAGGAACCTTGACATCGATTTGGGAATAAAGAGATTGATAGCTGGTGTAAGGGCACCTTTAGGCCATATGGTCAAATTTGGTCAAATTTTGGTTTTTTTTTTTATGTTTTTGGTATAATAAGGTAATTTATAACCATTTTGGATCATTTTTATCTATTTTGGAATGTTATAGGTCCATTGGTCAAAAGTTGTAAACATTTGCAAAAAAGATGTAGAAGTTGTCATTGTGAAAGTTGTCAAAAGTGCATTAAGGTTACAACTTTGATTGGGAAGTTAGTTGTGGGTGGTTGGTAGTTCTAAATTTCTTGGGAAAGAATAAATACATGTTTTAAACATGAATCCCAAGGTTGGGAAGGTTGGAAGGAGATTGGAATGGAGAAATTTTAATTTTGTACTCTAAAAAACTTTATTTTTCTTACAAATTTAACTGTTCTTTCACATTGTACAAATTTTTACTTGCTGGTAGGAACCAAAAGTAGATTGTGAAAGTTTTTGGGGTTCATCACCTTTACAATTATTATTTTTTCACTCAAATCCATTGAGTTTTGAGAGAGATATGAGAATTTTTTGTGAAAATTGCTCTAAACCCTGCCTAGGGTTTCAAACTTGCAAAAAATTGCCATAACACAAGTTTCCTCCATGGGAAAATGCTCAAAATTGGTGGAAAATTATTTCTTGGTATCATTTACATACTTGAAAGTTTTTGGATCATTTAATATAGGTAGTAAGGAGATCTCTTCACCTAAATTTTTTGATTTTTTAGTGAAATAGTCCTGAAAATACCCTAGGTTCATTGTTGTTTTGAATAATCTATACATTTATTGTTAAGGGATGGAATAGTATTCATTATGAAATGATTTTAGAAGAATGTACAGGCTTGATAATTAATAGTCCAAGTTGTTTCCTTTTTTTGGTGTCATTCCCTTGCATATACCTAGTGTCAATAAGCCTAATTTATCAGTTTATTGGTGTCAAACATGTGTTTGGAGATGTGCACACTTGGAGACCTTCAAAATATGTTGATGTTGGTCTAGAAAACTCACTTTACCCTCATTCCATGTTGTCTTAAAAAATTGAGTACCTTTTATTATTCTTCCCCACCTTTTGGTATTGGGAAATCATTGTCTAGTATGAGAAAAAGTGCATGATTGCAGTCCTAGTATTGAAGTCCTATTTGAGAGTGTTATGAATTTTTTTTTTAGTCCTTCTTTCTCAACATAAAATTTGTATTAGAGCCAAAATATATGGACAAGAAAGTTTTGGGAGTTTGTGTATTGTCTCTTTTACAGGTTGAAGAGAAAAGCCTGGATACCAAAAGACTAGGGCAAGGGAAAAGAAAGAGGCCTAAGGTGAGGTATCTCAAAGACAAGAAGAGGCATTGAGACAAAGAAAGATGAAAGAGAATTTCTTGCAAAGGGAGAATGGAAATCTTGAGAATATTAGTCAGTGGAGACTTGAAGAGTAAGAAGTTACCAAGAAAGAAATAAGAGAGAAAAAGAGAGGAAAGGGAGATAAATAATAAGGATGAGAAGGTAAAATAAATTAATATTGAGCAAGAGAGAGTAAATCAGAGACAAGCCTTGGAACAAATAAAAAAATTTGAAGAGAGAATGAATCCTGAGATGCAACAATGTCTTGAGAAGGCAGAACAAGAAAGTGTTTGGAATTTACCAATAAGAATGAGGATAAAGTGGCCTATCAAGAAGATCATTTAGAAGAGAAGAAGGCAAGAGAGGAAAAATAAAATAGACATTGGAGAGTATTTGTTGATGGTGGAATAGAAAAAGCGATCTGAAGAAGAGGGAAAATATGAAGAAAATGGGTCCATTGAGACTCAATATTTTATTCCTAACAATATTTGTGAGTATGTGTTTATAGGTGCAACAAATGGAAATGAAGGTGGAAAAGAGTATAAAGAAAAAGGAGAAATGAATAATGTATGCAGATTCTTATTCACAATATAGTGAAGTAGATGTTACAAAAAGAACAGAGGTAATGGTTGCATTTTCTAAGTTTTTGGATGTTGAATATTCTGCCAAATTGTATTTGAATGATGAAGATGAAGACGTGGATAGTGGTAATGAGATATATGAATGAGAACTAGAGTTTTGGAACCTTGAAGATGAGAAGATACTAAGTAAGAGATGGTGTATGAAGAACAAAAAAGATCCAGGGAAAGTTAAGAATGTTGAACGTCAATTGAAGGACAAGTTGAAGAGAAGTGGAAGACCTAAGGAAAAAATGAAACATGCGTTTGAATGTTTGCAATCAGAGTAGGATTCTGCATATCAGGTTTTCTAGTTGTAGGAGTCCATGATGGAAAATATAAAAAATAAACAAAAGCTCAAAAACAAAACTTTTAATGCCATAAAATATAGTGCAAAATGTGCACAAGGATTGATTCGCCTAGGGTGGTGAATGAGTCCTAGCAGGGATTTTATTCAAAATTTTCAGAAAATTTTAATTGATTTTTATGCTTTTTATGTTGTATGATCTAAATCCTAAATGAAAATGTAGATTTTGTTTGAGTTTTAGTGAAATGAGATGCAAAAATGCAAGCTATATGATCTTCACTAATGATAAATTGGAAACCCTAGAATGCAAATCAACCAATGCAAACTATAATGCAATGTTAATGCAAGCCAAATCTAGGATGATGATGCACTCCAAATCAGAATTTTAACCTTCTAAATGTAGGTTCACCAAAATGAAATGTTGAAAAGTGGTTTGGTGCTATCATATGGTTTTAGTACATAGAGGGCACCCACTTTCCAATTCCATTCAAGGATAACCTTGGAAATCTAAATGCAAAGGAGAAATAGATCTTGCAATAAGGCTACCCTAGGGGCTAATTGTAAGCTAATAAGGGGTTCACCACCAAGAAAGAAATTGGAAAGAACAATGCAATGCAAGGTATAATACTAAACCCTAATTCAATTCAATGACTTACTAAATGACCTACAAATGGAAATGAAACAAAATAGAAAGCTACATAAAGGAACGTGTGCACCTGGAAACGTAGAGATGGCTGAATGGAGGTCTAGAACACTAGAATTTGTGACTTTAATCATGAGTGGGACTCATTCCCCAAGCTAGGTGAATCGGTCCAGAACCTAGGTTTATATGCCAGAACATGAGTCTACCAAAAGCGTATCTGAATCTATAAAAATATGAATTTTGACTGAAACTAGGACTCATTCACCATAACTGGCAAATCTGCCCAGTTAGGGCTTTCTGAAGCTTCAAAGTTGGATCCTTTTCTTCACTGTCTACTCTGTCCTTCCTGATTGATTTCTGGATCTAAAACATGGATTTACAACCTATAGGTGTTCTCTAATATTCTCTAAGGCTTGATGACAACTTTGACAACTTTATGCACTTTGACAACTTTTCTCCAATCTCACTCCTTAGGAAATCTGCAACTTAGACCTACAAATCTGTACCATAGAAAAATGTACCATTGAAATTTTAATGGTTATTTCGGTCTTTCTCCTGTGATGATTGGTCTATTTTTCTTTGATTTAAGGTTGTAATGTAACTTATGCATTCACATTAGGTCCTAAATATTCAAATTATGATTTCTTGTGAAGGTGTTGTGAAGTGTTGTAACATATTTCTACACTTTTCTAGACTCTTCTCATTATAATTCACCTAAAAATCACCTTTTTATTCATCATCAAGTCCTACTATAAAGTGTTGTAATGTCTTGTAACAAGATTTCACACTTTTCTAGGCTTGTCTTCATTATTTACACCTTTCTTATGCTTTATATGACCCCTTTATGCACTCATAAGACTTAATTAAGTTTATTTTTGAATGTTAATATGAAAAACAACATTAAATACAACTTAATTCCCGACACCCACTTACAAGCCCAAGGTGTGACCCATTTTCCATAGGTGCCGAATGAGTCCCTCTTGGCTCCAAATTTAAAATAATTCAAATTTTCCTTTGGGTTTTTATTCAAAAATACCTTATGTTAGCCTATGATAAGGTATTATTGGGTTATTAGGGAATAGATGTGTATAAATAGGTGCTTTTATCCTCATTTTATATCCCCCCATTCAATTACATTCACTCATAAAATATCAATTAGCATTCAAGCACTTTGCATCATTCAATCAAGCATTCATCAAGCATTTTGGAGCAGCCATTGACATATCTTTTGATTTCTTCAACCAGGTTGTGGTGAGTTTAGGACATTTGCATGTTATTTATTCATCATTCCTTACTTATACCATTTTATTTCTTCATTAAGGGTTTGATTAACAAAGTGGGATTTGAGCAAAGCAAATCCCTACACCCTAACCCTTAACCATTTTCCCCCTTTTTCATGTGTGTTTGTAGACTTTTGTATGCAGATTTATCAAGCAATTAGGTATTGAAAGGTGGTCAATGACTCAAAAAAGTGTTTCAAGTCAACTAAACCCTATTTCAAGCTTGGAGACAACCTATAGTCCATTTTTTGCAGATTTGACTCTGTTGACCCGACAAGAAAACAATTGTAGATCTGGAGCTACAGGATTTACCTTTTATTTCACAAAATTTTGGAGGAGGATTGATTCACCATCAGTAGTGAATGAGTCCCACCTTAAGGCTGAAAAAGGTGATTTTGTTAGATTCTAATTCCCCACTGTTGGAAAGTAGTTTCAGGTGTTTTTGTTAGTAGCAGGATTGATTCACCATCAGTGGCAAATGAGTCCCACTGGTGATTTGTATTGATTTCTGCCAAATTTTAGAGCATTCTAGATTCATCATCCAATTCCCAAGTTCACTCTATCCTTTTTCAATTATGTTTGCATTAGTTTTCATCTTTATTGCACTTTTTGCATATCACATTGTGTTTTCAAGCATTACATTTTACATTAGTCTTGCATTAATAGTCAATCAATTACATCATTTAGTTGCATTTACAACATTGAATTCAGTCTCAGTCGGTGAAAGATCCTAAGAGAGAAAGAGAAGTCTATAGAACACACACCAAAATTGTTGGTTCATTTTGGTGAACCTGCATATTGAACACTTTATCTTTCTGATTTCATTTGCATCTTGCATCCTAGGTTTCATTTGCATGAACATTCATTTATTTTTATTTTTATTTTTGCATCCTAGGGTTTCTCAAATTGCATTAGTGAAAGAATCATTTAGACTTCATTTTTGCATATCAAATCATTAAAAACCTAAAAAAATTAATATGCGTCCTCATCTTGCATCTGAAAAACATTTAAATCATTTTAAATTTTCTGAAAAACACAAAAAAATCTTATACCTGGACTCATTCACCACCCTAGGCAAATCAGTCCAGTTCATTTTCTGCATTGAAATTTCTGGCATTTTCATAGTATTTCCTGCATTTCTGTTACCTGTTACTATCTTCTTGTTTCAGTTTACATAATTTTTTTCATTAGAATTTTATTATTCCTAGTTTTCATTTGCATTCACACCCTATTTTTTGGTACTTTTATGAGTGTTTGGTGCCCCATTGATAATACTTTAGTGAGACAAAGTTCTAGACTCATGGCTTCCCGTGATAGCACTTTCATTGTGGACCTTGGGATCTCAAGATCTCCTACTCCTAGTATGGACAATGGTGCATTAGGAATGGATAATACCACTCATATGACTTCACCTTCCCATCCAATGCATGTTCACACACAAACTAGTTTCATTCCACAAGATAAAGTCATTAGTATTCATGAAGATTTTGCACATTTACAACAAGATTTATCCCTTGAAAAAATTTCCCCCACTGCCATACCTTCCATAGAAAAACTTCTTCATTTGAATGAAAGTGATGATGGCTTACAAGTCATGAAAATAATTACTGAGATATTCAACAAACATTGTTGTGAGCCAAGGAGGATCTCACATTCCTCCTCCTTCAACCATAGCATCCATACCAACCTATACCAGTCCTCAAGTTACAACAACCATGCAACAGGCTAGTCATGTGACTCCTTTCACTATTCCAACTAGCATTCCTAGTTCTTTTGTGGCATCAAATGTTCCCTCTTCCACCTTCACCCCTCTTAGTGTCCCCTTCACTTCTACCGACATTACATACACTCCATCACCATTTTCCCTTCCACCTCATACCACTTACATCGATCCCATCATTACACAAATATTTAACACCATTTCATCCATGCAACAACAAATCTCCACCATTAGCCAAAGTCAAAATGCTCCACCCACATATCATTTCTATAGTAGCCCGTTATCCCTAGAGATCTTATGCACACAGATGCCACAAGGAATTGAAATGCTTAGGTTTGAGAAGTATAGAGATAAAGGAGACCCTACTAATCATGTTAATTCCTATACAACATTGTGCAGTGATTTTGTCCTTGACGACAAACTATTAGCTAAAATTTTTCCTAGGACCTTGAAGGACACTACATTGGAGTGGTTAAGTCATCTCCAATTCCATATGACTCCCAAAAAGACAATGGCTGATTTAATGCGATGTAAAAAAATGTAGATGAAAAAGTAACTAATTTCATTTCCCATTATCAATCATTGTATGCTCAAATTGATGTCAAGATTTCCGATTCACATCTTCAAAAGATGTTTATCAAAAAAGTTCATACTCACCTTCAGGATAAGTTGAATATGATTAAATTTTCTTCATTCATGCATTTATGTACAACCCTTTGTGACTATCATAACTCGATTACTAGTTGTGATTCAAAGTCCACTCCTAACCGAGGGGAGAAGTCTAAGCAAAGAAAAACAATGAACAAAACTTTAGAAAACCAAATAGAGGCTTCTTACAGTTCAATCCGCCTCCTCCACAACTAACCCAACCCATTCCAAGTCAAGTGGTAGTTGTTAAAGTAGTGGTTCCCTTTACCTATGGGGACCCGAAGAGACAATTTACACCCTTACCCAATACTCTCCACAACACAATGAACCAACTGCTCTAGCAACAAATGATCACCTTTCTTACTGTTAAACCACTTGATACCACAAAGCCTCTACCACCCACCTTTAAACCAAATGCTTATTATCATTTTCATTGCCAAAATGGACATGACACTGAACAATGTAAGTGTCTCAAACACTTAGTCCAAGACCTCATTGATTCGGATCGTTAGTCCATTATGGGTGTCAATGATCAAGGCAATATGTCTATTGCACACCCTAATCAAAATTTACAAATCTTTACCAACCCTATTCCTAAACACAATATTTCATTTGTCAAGGCTAGTGAACCTTCAAACACTCATATGATAAACATTGATACAAATAATGAACAACATGATCTTACTCCTACTGTTACCCAAGTTAATCCTATGGATGAACTTGTGGGTACAATAGAAATTGTCCCTTGTAAGGGCCCAACCAATAAATATCTTGATATTGCTTTTTCTTCTCATGGTATACTTAAAAAGTTTTCAGATGGTCCTCTTTACATAGCCGGCTGAATCTATGATAAGCCCACCAATGGGATATTAGTAGATCCTGCCTATGGTGAGAATGTGATCATGGAAGAGTTTTTAGTATTACATGAACTTTATCAACATGATTATGATAAACCAACTGCATGGATTAAAACACATACTGGTTTTGTATGCCCTACGATCTAATCGATTGTACTCCCATTACAAATAGGACCCAAGACTTTGGATGTAACATTTTCTATTATTCCACAATCAGATCAATTTCATCTGTGGCTACGCCATTCTTGGCTTTGCACGATGAAAGCGGTCCCTTTAGTTGTTCACAAATGTTTGAAGTTTTCGCATGGAAATGAAATATTTACCACACACCATAGTGGTTTTCATCCATTGTCTTCTAAAGGTAATTTCTCCTTAGAATCCTTTTGGCATAAACCTATGGAGCCCATCACCCCTCAAAAAGAATTCTTTTTCATTACCTATCAAAAGTTCAAAGCCAAATGAATAGCCGAATTGTCTCTTTGTAACATGTCCCCATCCACTTCCTCTTCTCCTATCCTAGATGACACCATGCTTTAGCCTTACTCTGAAACTAAACAAACAATACAACCTCATGAGCAACCAACCATCGACACCTCCCCTTCCTCGTATAAACATCCAAGAGAAAATGTAATCAATCAGACCATCATGCCTCCTCACATTAAAAAAGTTTATAAAGCCAAAGAGAAAGTGATTGACCCATCTTCTTTGGTTCCTTCCATTCTTCCCCCCTCATGAAGAAAAGGAACCCATGGTGGATCAACCTGATTTTACACCTAAATAACTTCAAAATAAAATTAAAAGAAACCACGATGCACCCTCCACCTTTGACATAAGGAATAAATGATCACTCTCCTCCTCCTGACCTGACACAAGATAGTGCAGTTCAACCCTCAGAACAAAATGATCTGATCCAATTGCCCTAGCTCCTGATACATCCTTCCTTGGAAATTACCCTTTGTCCTCCCATCATAATCAATCTTGATGATGATGATGATGATGAGGAGATCACAAACTCTTTATTTTCATCTACCATGAGCTTAAATAATAAATTTGCTACACCAAGTGAAGAACTTGGTACTTCCCCTAGTTAAACCCTTGCAATTCTTCCTTTGGATAGTCAACCACCCTTGCAATATACTAAACATGATTGGGAGGCAGATGACTTGTTAGATGGTTAACTTGCATTCGCCTTGCTAGCGTTTTTGCATTTTCCTTGTTGCTTTATTTTTTACACTTTTATGTGTGTATCATGTTCCCCCATAATGAGTGTTTGGTGTTCTCTCTCTTTGTGCACTTCCATTATTCATACCTCTCTTCTTCTATATGTCATACATTTCTTTTGCATTTTTCTTTTGTTTTGTGTTTTTTCTTTTAGGGATGATGCAAAGTGTTGAGACCGCAATGTCTCTTCCATGTTGACCCAAAAGGTCCTTTTCTTTTTCACTTTCTATTTTCCCTTTGGGGATGACGCAAAGCATTGAGACACCCTATTTCTCATCCATGCTGACCCAAACAACCCCTTTTCGTTTTTTTTACTTTGTCTTTTTCTTGTGTTTTTCCTTTTGGGGATGACACAAGGTATTGAGCCACAATGTATCCTTCATGTTGACCCAAAAGTTTTTTCTTTTCGTTTGCCTTTTCATTTTCTTTTCGCTTGTGTTTCTCCTTTTGGGAATGATGTAAAGAGTTGATATTACAATGTCTCTTCCATGTTCACCCAAAACGGACTTTATTTTTTGTTTATTTTCACTCTCTTTGTGTCATTCTTCAAGTTCTATGTCTTTGGTGAATGATGACAGTTCCGAGCTCTTTCATAAACACATTGCAGAAATGAACATACTAACCCAAAATCCATAGATCCCTTATGTGTTTTGTGTGTTCCTTTCTAGGGGAAACCCTCCTTTTCTTTTGTTTTTTTTTCGTTTACATGAAGCAGCCTTACTTGGAAACATATAACTTGGCATAGGGGCTTTCCAAGTCAGCTCTCATGTCTTTTTTCTTTTTGAATTAATTTTTCGTTCGCTACTTTAAAGTAATTGCTTAGAGAAAAGTGTGTAGCAATTCCTTTAAAGTGGTGGGAATAAATTGGCATCATTTCATTTGCATTCTTGGTTCTTAGTGCAGCCTTGTCACTTCATACGATGCATTTGTCACTTTGTGGATGACATTGGGTATGATGTTTTTCATAAGTGTGATCTATCTTAACATATTACATTCCTCATAGTGGCCTGATGCGACACATTACATCCCCTAAGTTGTGAATATTCTATTATTTGATTGGTCCTCTCTTGGAGACATTAGATATAATTTTCCCTAAGTAATAAACCTCACATGAACTTAACAACACTCCTTCGAACATATTTTTCATTTTACATTTTTGCATTTTACATCCTTGCCACCTTGCATAATTCAGCTTGCATGCCTATAGTACCATCCTGCTTGTTCATGAGTTCTAAGCATACAAATCTTTTCTGGTCTCATGAAGCACAAACCAAAATTTTCCTTTGTGGCACTTTATTAAAGTTATCAGGATGCATAACTTTAGTATGGTTGAGCGGGAAGCCCATTCAGTGGAACAACTTTCCCTATAGCCACCTATGTGTTTGTGAGTGCATACCAACTAGTGTATGTTTCTCACCTTTTGGGACTTCTCAGTCAGCGTACCTCCATAAGTTCCATCACCCCAGAGTGAGTATGCATTCCATTTTTCTCACAAACAACCTACATCTAATCCACAACTACTTGGACAAATGATCGATGCTTGATATGATTCTCCATTTTCTTCTTCTTTTTCACATGTTTGTTCCTTTGTTCTTATCTTTAGCTTTCCATGGGATCTTTATCCTAGGGGCTTGATCATCCCTCTTGATTTTTGTCATTCCATCTTACTAGCATAACTACATTTGGATCCCTCTCGATATGCATGGCTACTTTAGTGTGAGTCTAAAGCAAGTTCATCCTCTCACTAAAGTGGTGGCTAAATATTCCATAGAAAAATGGATCATCGACATTTTCATGGTTATTTAGCTCTTTTTCCTATGATGCTTGGTCTATTTTTCTTTGATTTAATGTTGTAATGTAACTTATGCATTAACATTAGGTCCTAAATATTCAAATTATGATGTCTTGTGAAGATATTGTGAAGTGTTGTAACACATATCTACACTTTTCTAGACTCTTCATTATAATTCACCTAAAAAATCACCTTTTTATTCATCATCAAGTCCTACTTTAAAGTGTTGTAGTGTCTTGTAACAATATTATACACTTTTCTAGAATTTTCTTCACTATTTACACCTTTCTTATGCTTTATATGACCCCTTTATGTACTCATAAGACTTAATTAAGTGTATTTTTGAATGGAAACCCAACAAACAACATTAAATACAACTTAATTCCCGACACCCACTTACAAGCCCAAGGTGGGACCCATTCGCCATGGGTGGTGAATGAGTCCCTCTTAGCTCCAAATTCAAAATAATTCAAATTGTCCTTCGGTTTTTTATTCAAAAATACCTTATGTTGTCCTGAGATGAGGTATTATTAGGTTATTAGGGCATAAATGTGTATAAATAAGTGTTTTTCTCCTCATTTTATATCCCCCCATTCAATTACATTCACTCATTCAATATCAATTAGCCTTCACGCACTTTGCATCATTCAATCAAGCATCCATCCAACATTTTGGAGCAGCCATTGACACATCTTGAGATTTCTTCAACAAGGTTGTGGTGAGTTTAGGACATTTGCATGTTATTTATTCATCATTTCTTGCTTATTCTATTTTATTTCTTCGTTAAGGGTTTGATTACCAAAGTGGGATTCGACCAAGGCAAATCCCTATACCCTAACCCTTAACCATTTTTCCCCTTTTGCATGTGTCTTTACAGACTTTTGTATGCAGATTTGTCAAACAATTAGGTGTTGAACTAGAAAACTTTAAGAAAACTTTTAGTGGCAAATTTTTTCGTTTTTCAGGAAAAAAAATAATCTCAATTGGCTAATATTTTCTAATCGGTAGAAGTCTATAGAAAATACTTGCGAATTACAATTTTTTTAAAAATGATAAAATATTTTCATTGGCGATTAAAATATATTTTCAAACCTAGAAAAATTTTCCATTTCCAAATTAAACCTATTTTCAAAATAGAAAAACAATTTTGTTGGAGATTAAAACTTTTTTTCAAACCAAAAAAATATATCCATTGGTGAATTAAACCTATTTTCAAATGGATATCACAAAACATTGGCAAATCAATATAAACACGACCGTTCGATGAATTTTTGATGGAGGATTGTAGTTGCATTCTGGAAGTAAATCTCTAAAGCACTAGATTTTTGAATTGAAACCTCTGGAATAACACTAGAACCATTAAATGCAGACACAAGGTGAAATAAAGCCTCATTGCTCCTTACAGTAATGAACCTAATGGGTTGAAGGATTTTTGAGATGACTCATGAGTGATAGAAGAACTTAAGTGGAAGAATTATCCATGTGCAATATAAAGTTTGTTTTAAAAGAGGGTATGTTCAATGAATTTTTGATGGACAACTATAGTTACATTATGGAAGTAAATCCTTGAAGCACTAGACTTGCAAATTGAAACCTTTGGAACAACACTAGAACTGTTAGATTTTTAGAAATCAATTTGTATAAGAGTGAATTTTTGCCTCATGTGCAAATACCCTTTTTTCCTTAATCCACCTTAGAAAACCAAGTTCGAAGGATTAATTCCACTTAAGCCCGCTTCTTGCATCACACTTGGCACCTGTTTTGAGCATCGGTGGAGGCATTTCTGTCAGGGACACCTACGTGACATGTAGACATCTGCGCAGTGCACTTACATCTCTAGAAGATTCTTGCAACTGAACCTGTAGAGGTGTTACACTTCTCATTGGGAGTCAAGCTGTAATGCCCCCTTCGGTTGACTGACCTGAATATGGAAGTTTCTTTCATTCCTTCTTCAAATTCACTCCTTCAACATACACTTTGGCTTCTTCACAACTTCAAGCATCTTCTACAATCATTCCACAAGCTTCAACACACTCTTTTACATCCACTTCAAGCATTCTAGCAGCATTCTTGCATTCCATTGCAGCCAAAGCAACACTCCATCACTTGGTTGAGTTAGCACTTTACTTTTTTGTAGTGCTTTAGTGCTCTTTACTACATTGTCTTATTTATCTCCTTCTCTTGGCTATCCATGGAGGTGGAAACACCTAAACGGGGGTCTAACTAAGGAAAGCCCCTATACAGCCACCCAACATTCTCCTCTTTTTATGTGCACGTAAGAGATTGTGCTTTTCAAGGAACCAACTGCCTAAGGATTTCCTTGGTAAGATCCTTCTTTCCTTTCTTACTCTCACATTTCTGATTTATAATATTAGAGATTATTTCATTTACTTAATCACATCATTTTGGCCCTTTAGTTAGTTAGTTGGGTTAATAGCTAGTTTTTCTTGGTTTGACCTCGTCTTCACTATTGTCTCACCATACGGATTCCAACACACTTTAGAGATTCTAGTGCACTGTGTTGTCATCCAGAGACCGTGCTTTCATCCTTAGACAAAGAAATTCCTTAGGCATAGTGTTGGACCAAAAAACTGGCTCAGCTAGCTCCTTATTGTGTTTTAGGTCTGTAGAGTGACTGAGAGGCCTCACGATCCTCATCACTCTTGACTTTCATTTCCTAACATTACAATTAGTTGAGGTATGTTAGGGAACCCTCTCACATCTTGACCCTCTATGACCTAGGGTCTTGCATGCAATGGTCCCCCTCTCTTACATTTTTGGGAACCTAGTGTGAACCAACATTCGTTCATCTATTGTTGTTGAGACCTCTCTCATATACTCTGTGACTTGTGTTCCTAAGTGTTGTGAAGGTTTAAGAGCATCACAATCCAGTCTACAACTTCGGGGTATATCATTAGAAGTATACAACACCTCGTGATGGAAGGGATGAAGGTCTCGATTGGTCTCTTTGTGGACCTTTTCTCTACTCTTGCTGTTAGTTTGGCTGCATAGGAGCAATTGTCAAGGAACGAGATGGTATTTGATGATGAAACTGATCATGTTCCCACTCCCCCTGCATCTCCCATGCCATCATCAGTGGAAAATTATGAGGCTATTCAAATTCCTGTAAAATACATTGCCACCCTTACTAAGGGATTAGGAAACTTAGAAAACCACTTGGAAATAAATTCAAAGATGGCTAGAGCCACTCAGGTAATCAACAAGTTAAAGCATATGATGACTAAAGATTGAACATGCATATAACTTCTAACTAGCCTCCTTCACCTCGTCGAAGCATGTGCTCCTTCAAACAATCTGAGCTTTGCACAGGGAATCACTTTAGAGGGCGTGAAGGACAGTTAGAAGTATCGATACCTCCCAGATCCATCTATATGGCTGACACGGTCCCTTCTATCAATATCCCTTCCATCTTTGAACAACCCAAAACTAACAAAGTCAACAGGGTCCCCTTAAGCTTTAGCTTCACCCCTCTTGTCACCTCTACTAGTGGAGGCTTTGGAGGGATGAATGGTGGGGGCTTTGGTAGTGGTAGTGGATTTGGTAGTAGAGGCAGTGCCAATGGAGGGGGTTCTGGTGGAGGTCATGGTGGTAGTTCTGGCAGAGGCACTACTGGAAGTAGTGGCTTTGGTAGTGGTTATTGTGGAAGTCACACCTATGGTGGCTCTAGACGAGGCCTTGGTGGTGGTTCTAGAGGAGGTCCCTCTTTCCCTCTATCTTCTAATGACCCTATTTTGAACACTCTTCTTTAGAATATGGGTTAGATGTAGAGCTAGTTGGCATGTGTTTCCCAAGCTTCTGCCCAACCTATCTTCCATCCATTCTTTTGACATAGCCCATTATCAGTTGCGATCTTAAACACTCCCTTCCCTCAAGGAATGGAGATCCATAAATTTGAGAAGTATGGTGGCAAGGGAGATCCACAAACACATGTGTCTGCCCTTAATGCCCTTTGCACTGACTTCTTCCGTCATGATGCATTGATGGCTAAATTGTTTCCTTGATCTCTGAAGGATATAATAGTCGAGTGGTATTGTTCCTTGCTTGACAACTCTATTTTCTCATTTGATCAACTTGTAAACCAATTCCTCAGATAGTTTCAAGAAAACATCGAGCCGAAGACGATATTTTTGGATCTCGTCCTGTGTAAACAAAGAGATAATAGAAAAATCACTAATTTCATAGCACACTACCAAGCGCTCCTTTCACAAATATCATATCAGCTTCTCGATTCTGACATGTAGAAGGTATTTATAGGGAAATTACAAAGGAATTGGTAAGATAAGTTCACCCTTATGAAATACCCTTCTTTCGTGCACTTGTGTGCAACTTTACGAGAATACCAGCACACGGTTGTTCCATTTAGGAAATCCTCCTCTCGCTCCCGTTCTGAGGGGAAATCCATCATATCAATTTCTGGGAAAGGTAAAGATGTTGTGAATGTAGTAGCCGCTATCAGTGACAACATCCTAAAATGCAACTAGAAGCTCACAAAGTTATTGGAATCTTATACTTCCATCTTATAGAAGTTGTTGAAGGATAAGATAGTAACTTTGCTGGCTCCTAAGACTGTTAAAGAAACCTACCTTAATTGGTATGATGGGAGAAATTATTTTCAGTACCATCATGTCAATGGACATGATACCAAATGTTGTATGTCACTGCACCATGAGATACAAGACTGCATCAAGGATGGTACCATTCATCTTGATGGGAGTAAACAAAATGCTAAAAAATCAGTGGTGAAAGCTAATAGTGAACTATAGATATACACAGACCCGTTTCCATCACACTCTGCTAACATGATTATCAATCCCACTGATTCTATTACTCAACCCGAGGCTGATGTCAATATGGCCATGGTAGCTTCCACTATTCCACCTGTACTCGGTTCGCTAGACATTACATTCACATTATAGGATTTACCCTTAAACAAAAAACCTCGCCTCTCTATATTCCTACTCGTGTCAATGGTAACGTTGTAACAGGAGTCTTGATAGAGCCTGTGAGCCATGTGAATGTTATCACTAAGGAGACATTTGTATTAAGTTCATTAGAAAAGGAAAAATATGAAGAAATGAAATCTACCATCTATACACATGATGGTATGTGTCTTAGACCTTATGGCTCGATAATTTTGTCCATCCTGGTGGGACCTAGGGATGTTGACACAATTTTCAATGTTATCCCAGAGTCGGATTTGTTTAGGCTAAAGCTAGGCATACCCTAGCTCACCTCCATGAATGGAATTTCCTTTGTTATTCACAAATGCTTAAAATTCTCCCATGAAGGTGTCGCATGGTGGATATCCATTGGATCACTTTTAGCCCTCCCCAGTCGATCTGCTTCCTTTGAGAATAGACCTGCCTTACAAGAATTATGTAAAGTATAAAACTAGGGGAAAAGGGGATCCAAAGCTAATCCTTTCTGTGACAGAACAATCGGTCGCCTCCTCTTCCAGAGAGGAGAGAAGAAGCCCACACCGACTACTATCCCCTCCTAGAAAGGGAAGGAGAAGTCCATGCTTGCTCCCTCTCCTTCCCACAAAGGCAAAGAGAAGGCTACCTACTCCTAGAATACCTTTTCCTCTCCCCCTTCTTGGGAAGAGTATTGGTTGAGCCAGCCCAATGGCTACCCACTAAGTTTGATGATTCCTCCTTGGCATAGACCCAAGCTTAGGACCGCAAACATCCCTAATGAATACCCCAGACCATGGTACTACTTATATGGTAGAAAGAAAGGTTCTCATAGAGAATTCGATCCATGACCTCCTACTACTCTTGCTCCTAAGGTAGTGAACAAAAAGAGGCCCATTGTTGAGGCTCTTGAGTTGACCCCTCTTGTTGCTCCTCAACCCATCCCTATGCCAGAAACGACCATAATGGACATTCCCATGGTTGTGCAGGAACCTTATGTTCCTTTACAACCTTCGGCCTCTAACTCCAAGAGCCATAGAAACCACCTTGCACGTGAACACAAATGTTGGTGAAATGCTCTCTTGGCCAAGCAGGCCGCCTCACAAAACAAGGAGGAAGAAATGATCGCCCCTACTTCAAGGCCTCCCACAACATCTTCTTCATCCCTTCCTTTTTTTCCCGTTTAGTCTGGCTTCATACTTTTCCTGAATTATGTTGCAAGTACAAATGTGCCTAACCCTAAATGGGTATAGGTGTTCATTGCTCCTTTGGTCGAGCTGCCTTTGCTGATCTCTGTTACAAATATCCAGCCTTTCCTAAAGCCCTTGGATATGATTAATACGTTGGTTTTATCAGTCACAGTTCTTTCCTCCTCTTCTTTCACGCCTCTAGCCTAGTCTGTGGGGAGTTCATCTCCTTTGAAAAAAAAGAGGTGGAGTGTGGTTCTTCCATAAATGAAGGACGTAAGAGGAGTCCACCTTCTCCGCAAGGTAGCCCCGTGTTGACTTGTTTTGTCTTCATGACAGAACCAGTCTCAACTTCCCTTGAGTTTGTCACCACTCTTGAATCATTCAGTGAGCCTAGCCGTGAATCTCAAGTGCAACCTATCCCACCCATTGAAATTAGACATGGCACTCCTATGAGGTGCATGCTTAACTTTGTGGATGAGGTCTTGTCCTTGTCAGCGATCTTCATGAAATCATTGACCTTAGCTCCACAAGAGCTCAGTGAAGACCTTGCGAGGGATTCTTCCTTATCCCTTCTTGTGGGAGGGTCAAATGCTCCTCCTCTTAACATCCCACCATTGCAATCTCATCCTCCTTCCTCTTATGAGGATTTAGATTGGGAAGTAGATGACCTCTTGGCTGATCAATGTTAGGAGGAGGCCCCTTTTCTTGATCTTGTGTGTGTAAGTGTTTTGTGTTGTGTTCCTCCGTAACTCATGCTATGTGTGCCTGGATGACCCTTGTCACCCCTGTTGGTGCTAGATACATGTGTGGTTGTTGTGTCATAAACCTTCTTCTATTTGCACCATCATTCTTCCATGTTTGTGCCTGACTTTCGATAAATTGGTGATGATGCAAAGCATTTGGAGAATTTAGCTTCCCTTCCATGTTGACCAATTTTTTTATTTTACTTTGTCTTCTCATGCATTCTTCTTGATATGGTTGGGGATTGATGATATTTCACCTTGCACTGTGGTTACCTATTATTTATATGAGCTCAGACAGATCTAACCAAACTAAACTAGATCCCCTTGTGTCCTTTATTTATGTTTTTATTTCTTTTTGTTTACCTTTATCTTTTTCTCTTCTTTCCTTAACTTGTCCCTCTCATGTGTGACAACGTTTTTCTTTAACATTTCAATTTTTAGAAAATGCATTTGTTTCCAATGAATCTTTTCACAAAAATCTGCACAAACTTTTCTTCAAAATCATATTCTCAGCTTGGAACCCTAACAAAATGTGTTTCCTTCATTACAGGTTCAAAAAGAAAGGACTTGAAGACCTTCTTCCAAAGTGGGAACAACTTTAACCTTCCCCTCGTATGGGGGCATATCCTTCCTCAAATTCCATGATGAAGTGAACATTTTTCAAAAGGATTCTTTGATGATGGATCGCTCTGAGAAAATAGCATCTACTTTCAAGTTGTGTGTCCTTTGAAGTGGACCCCTTTTTCTTCACGACGGGTTCCCAAGGGACCCTCTTTGAGAGTCATTATCTTGAATGGATTCCTTTGTGTCTAGCCTAGGGGCAGCTCAACTAGTCCTATTCCATTATCCTTGATGTATAGCCTGGGGGCAGCCCGACTAGACCTATTACATTGTCTTTCACATCTAGCTCAGGGTAGCCTGACTAGACCCGTTTCATATCTTCATGTCTAGTTCGGGGGAAGCCTGACTAGACCTCAACTTTCAAACAATGCGTCCCTTGAGTGGACCCCCACTCCTTTTGAAGGGTTCCCAAGGGACCCCTTTGAAATATTTATGGATCATCGATGGTCTGCATGACTATCTGCTTACTTGCCTACTTGGTTGCTTCTTGACTCTATGGAGTCTGCTTTCTTTGGGTTTCCTCCATGCTAGAGTTTTTGGGAGATACCTTCCTTGCAAGTCCGCGACCCTATAAGGTACTTACTTCACGGGGCTACCTTCATGCGAGAGATCTTGGGGGTTGCCTCGTTGCAAGTCCGCGAGCCTGTAAGATGCTTTGCTTTTCCAACTTCATAGTTCTAAGAATCTATGGACTCCTTCACTTTCCCTGCACTTTCAGGTTCTTCAGATTGAGGTCTACTTCCTCGATGGTTCAAGTATACATTTCTAAACTTTACCTCTTTCTTGATCTACTTTACCAAGCACTCATCAATATTTTTGCTCGCTAAAGTGGGGGAAAAATGCATAAGAGTGAATTTTTATCCCATGTGCAAATCCCCTTTTTTCCTTCATCCACCTTAGAAACCCAAGTTTAGAGGCTTAATTCAACTTAAGCCCACTACTTGCATCACACTTGGCACCTGTTTTGAATGTCAGTGGATGCATTTTTGTCAGGGTTTCCCACGTGATGCACAGACGTCTATGAAATGCACTTACATCTATGGTAGATTCCTATGGCTAAACCTGCAAAGGTGTTACACTTCCCATTGGGAGTCAATTTTTAACACTGCCTTCGACTAACTGACCCAAATATGGTCATTTTTTTCATTCGTTCTTCAAATTCACTCCTTGAACATATAGTCTGGATTCTTCACAACTTCAAGCATCTTCTACAATCACTCCACAAGCTTCAACACACTCGTTTGCATCCACTTCAAGCATTCTAGCAACATTCTTACATTCCATCGCAGCCAAAGCAACACTCCATCACTTCGGTAGAGCAAGTTTGGGACCACACCATTGCAGCAGAGGCTCAAGTACTCTCATATTCTCCCCCAAGCAACCTTGAGTACTCTTGGTGGAGGTGGTAAGCTTCCCTCTCCTATCCTCTATCACTTGGTTGAGTTAGCACTTTATTGTTTTGTAGTGCTTTAGTGCTCTTTACTACATTGTCTTCTTTATCTCATTCTCTTGGCTATCCGTGGAGGTGGAAAAACTTAAATGGGGGTCTAAATGATGTAGTCCCCTACACATACACTCAACATTCTCCTCTTTTTCTGTGTGTAGGAGTATGTGCTTTTCAAGGAACCAGCTGGTGAACAAGTTCCTTGGTGAGATCCTTCTTGCCTTTCTTACTTGCATTTTTTCTTTATAATATTAGAGATTATTTCATTTACTTAATCACATCATTCTAGCCCTTTAGTTAGTTAGTTGGGTCGTTAGCTAGTTTTTCTTGGTTTGACCTTGTCTTCACTATTGTCTAGCCATATGGACTCCAGTGCACTTTAGAGACCCCAGTACACCACGCTGTCATCCAGAGACTGCGCTTTTGTCCTTGGATAGAGAGCTTCCCAAGGCATAGTGTTGGACCTGAAAACTAGCTCACCTAGCTCCTTACTATGTTTTGGGTTTGTAGAGTGACTGAGAGGCCTCATGGTCCTCGACACTCTCGCCTTGCATTTACTAACATTACACTTAGCTCAGGTAAGGTAGGGAAGCCTCTCACATCTTGACCCTCTGTGACTTGTGGTCTTGCACGTGGTGGTCCCCCTCTCTTACACAATGGTTGATGTTTTATTCATTATATTTAGGTCTTTTGGTCATCGTGTTCTTTTTTATCATTTAATATTTCCTAAGTCAAACCAAAATATTTTATGACAAAGGCTTGAATCTTAAGTCTTTAATCTTGAGGCTTGAGTCTTGTCAACCTAGTGATGTCCCAATTTTAAATTATGCATGTGCATAAAGTTTTTTTAAAAGAGGGATCGTTCGATAAATTTTCAATGGATGGCTATAGTTGCATTTTGAAAGTAAATCCTTGAAGTACTAGACTTGCGAATTGAAACCTTCAGAATAACACTAGAACCGTTAGATTTTCATAAATCAATGGTTGAGATTTTATTAATTATTTAGGTCTTTCAGTAATCATGCTCTTGTTTACCATTTAATATTTCCTAAGTCAGACCAAAATATTTTATTACAAAGCCTTAAATCTTAAGTCTTTAATCCTAAGGGTCGAGTCTCGCCAACTTAGTGATGTCCCCATTTTTTAAATAACTTTATTTGTATGTGCACTATGCAGCCATCTTGTCATCTATCATGTGCATACCTTTTAAGTACTTGTTTTTAAGGATTCAAGTGTTGAAATAAATGTTAATTTTCACATCAATGATAGTGGTGAATTTAAAAATGATAAGTGTGATGTCATACTCATTGTGTTTGTGCCAACTTCTATATATACTTCACCAACTTGATGTTCATATTATTTATAATATATTTGGATTTGATTTATTTCTTCTCCATTCTCAATTTAACTAAGATATTATGGAGTCTTCATGGCGTGTCATGCTACCCAAGTATTTTTGGGAGAAAAGAAGGGACGATGCACAAGATAGATGAAAGTTGGGTATGTTTTTAAAATTCCTTGTGTGTAGGTTGAGGATGCTATAAAAATAATTGTGGGTAGGGAATGGCTTCAGAACAACCCTCATGCTCTATATTCTGAGGTAGCTTTGTATTTCTTATCCAGTTGCATGGACTTTTTTCTCGATAAAGATTTGGTGAAGAAAGTGGCAATATGTTATTTCCAACCTTTCATTTACTCTATTTCTTCATTGGAGTTGGCGCTGGAGTATTATAATTTTGAAAGTTAGTTAGTGCTTGTTGGTGGAATCTTCAGGAAAGTGTATTTTCATGCTTCTACAGCACATGATCTTGCCTTGGTTAATATGAGATGGGGTCTGCTATGTGATGAAAACTGAATCATTAACAGAGTCTAGAGTTTTGGAGGAAATTTTTGGGTGATTCACTTTTATTCTCTGCTATTAGAACTTGTTAAATTAAATTCACATTCTACTCAAACACCTAGTTGATGGCCTTAGCTAATGTTACAAAAAAAAATAGTAATGAATTGTGTGATGTGTCACATGTCTATATTTTAGTGTACAATGTAACAGTTCTTGTAATATGTACTTTGTGACTATTTTTTTTCACAATTAGTGGCTTTTTAACTTTTTTCCATGTTGGTTATGTACTATGGACTTTAGTATTTAGAAATAGCTACTTAAATTAAAATACTTTTCATGGCTCCATTCTTGTAAATCCCTTTTTCTTTGGTCAATATAAAAATGTGTAATTATCAACATATAGTTCTGATCATAAGTGAGAAAAAATTATTGTGACTTATTAGTGGACATTGATAATGATTAAGGTAAAATGATACATTTAATTCTCTCTTTTGAATGTGTTGAATTTCTCTACCTTTCATTTATTCTATTGAAATTCTCAATCTTTTTAAAGAAAGTTTTGTTGTGGTATTGCCGGCGGTGACATGGATTAATTTCATATGAATAGCTAGAGAGATTGATTGGATAACTTTATATTAAAAAATATATGATGTACTATAGAATCGTAGATGATGAAATTTGTCAATAATCCAATGATTTAGTGAAACAAGATTTGTAATGATTTCATATCATTTGAGTGGCACTGGTGATTTTGAAAATTGACAACTTGTCATCTTGAGGTACAATTTGCATGTAGCCAAGTTGTCAGTTTGTTAGAGCCTAGACGTCAATCAAATTAAAAATTTAGGTAAATTGTAAATGTTAGGCTTACATTACATGAACCGATTAACTTGGATTTTTGGTTTGCACAAATCGCAATTATGACCTTATCCAACCTCACACTTGACACATGTGAGGTGTACATAGGGACCAGGATGGTAGTGGCACTATTGGCAACACTTTTGGCCCATAAATAAGGATAGTGAGCATACTTGAAATCATTCGTTGAATTGTCTTAAGGGTTTTCATTTTGTAGGGTTAATAACTTAATAATGATTCAAGAAGAAGATGATGTATTATTGGGGATACTCTAAATTCTCCTACCTCCAGTTATGTAGTTATAGAGTAAAAGACCAATTTCCTTCAAGTTCAGAATGTGTGGAATTGGAAAGAAGTTGATTTCATTTACCTAACTTCTCAGACAGGTTTTGAACTAGGATGAGGAGCTCTGGTGGATATAAGTGCTATCCTAGTGCACAGAAGGTGCAAGTAGAAGATGGCTGTAGTTTTACTACCCCTATCATTTGTATGATTCTGATTCTCAAAGGGGATAAGTAAATTTTGTATCTTCACAACTCCTGATTCCCTAGCATGGTTGGCTAGGCAAGCCCCTTGCATTTATTTTCAAACACCATGGCCTACCAAGCAAGCCCCATGCATTTATTTTTAGAGCTCATCTTTTGCATCAGTTTGGTTTTGAATGGGGCTAAGTACATTTGTATCTTCATAGCTCCCATTTCCCTAGTCTGATTGGCCCCCCTTTCCCCATGCATTTATTTTCAGAGCCCATGGTTGACTAGACAAGTCCCATGCATTTATTTTTAGAGCGCATGGTTGACCTGGAAAGTCCCATTTATTTTCAGAGAAACATGTATTACATTTACGTTTTCACCAGTGGTCTAGCAGAAGCTTGGTGCTTACACTTACATTTGTATTTGTACTATGTAATAATGTGACATTGTAATTCAGTTGTAATAAAATAAATGGTATTGGTTGTGCTATTAATGTTACATTGTAATTCATTTTATTAAGTCCTTTGCATGTTAAGTGCTATTAATGGTTGTTCTATTAATGTGACATTGTAATTCATTTTATTAAGGCCTTTGCAATGTTAAGTTACCGACCCCTTGGCCTTGATGTTAATCCTAGCGCATTAAAGTTTAAAGAAACTTTAAAACACATGTTTATTATTTATATGATAATTCATAAATTACTCAACTGTTCAATGAACATTTGATGTACGGTTGTAGTTGCATTCCATAATGAAATGCACAGAGTGCTAGGGTTGTGAACTTAAACTTCTAGAATCACCCTATAACCATTAGATGAACAAAGATCAATGGTTTAGAATTTTTTGTCAATGTAGGAGTAAATCATAAATGGCTTGTTTTAAATGTTGTGAGCCATGTACTAATTGTGTACTGTGTATTCTGGAAGTAACACGTAGATGTTTTAGTTTCATTCACTTTAATGTTAAAAAAAACAACACTTTCTATTGCTAAGTGATTTTATTTTGAAGTTAGAGGGTCAACACACGGGGATAGTTTAGTCTTCAGTTTGCTCATTGCAGTGCACCACCCTATTTTGGGTTCCATGGTTCCACTTCCAACAAAGCCATTCTAGTAACCCAGTTTCAAGAATCAAAATTTGGGTAAGTTAAAGAATTGTTGCGGCTACGTTTCATTGTTTGAGTATTGACAATTCTTAAAATCTTATTTTGTCAAACTTTGAAGTTTAGGTTTAGGGTTCAGAGGCTTAAGAATTAAGAAAAATTAAGGACTAATAGGGAATTCACAATTTCACATTGTTTATTGTATCAACATGTCTACCACCAGTAACACTAAAGCAATGTCCGATGGAAAATAGATTATGAAAAATTGCTTAAAACCCTAGGTTTCACTGATGAATACCATGATATTTATGATCCTGAAACCTGTGATACGCATACCTCATAACTTATATTTTCATCTCAGAATAAGGTTTCAAATCAAATGTAAGTTAATATTATCAATGCACCATGGGTAACTAGATTAGGGCCCATGATGTTACATGAGGTTTTCCCTTGCCCAAAATTTATCATGGTCTATGCCCTAAATTATGATGATAACAAAGGAGAAATTCTTAGTAAAGAAATCAAAGAAGAATTGTTATCCATTAATGTAGAAGAACTTGGAAAAGTGTTGGGGTTTACAACCGAAGAATTTCTAAATGTCCACATTGACCTAGAAAAGCTTGCTAGTGATTATGAAGCAGTGGATGAAATGGAGAAAAATCCTTTCTTAAATAGAATAGTTTAGGATAGAAACAAATTGAAAGGTGATCATAAGCCTCCTTATGATTTGGATATTTTTAAACCATGGGTTCATGATACTATTTCCATGCTAGCATTTTTCCTTGGGCTGGATAGCAATTTGGAAGTGGGTACAAGCCTCTTTTAAATGGTATATAATATCCATTATCGTGTTCCACATGTCAAATATAATTTTATTGGGCACATTGTAGAATTCATGCATAAACAATTTTTAATGATTAAAGGAGGTTCCACCAAGACATTTAGGTTCACAACCTACTTGTGCTATCTTTTTCTATTCAAATTTAGTGGAATGTTTCAAACCAACAAGCTTCAGATTCAAACCTATAGTAATGCTGAGGAAAAGAAAATGGCTCTAGTATATGAATGGACCATTGTGATAAGGATGCATGATTCTCAAAGGAACTACAATCATTTTGTAGACTACTTTTCGGCTCCATTTCATCAAGCAATTACAAATACTCCAATGCCTAGATTTCCTATGTCATGTAGACAGTACATTCAACTAGGAAACAAAATACAATTGGTTGATTGGTACTTAATGGAAGAATATATTGTGCTAAGATTTTATGGATCGGGAGCACAACCATACAAACTTCTAATACATGTGATAGAAAGGGTTTTTGCTTTGGAATATGTAAGGAAAATGCAGAGTACTAATGAACTACACTTTACTGGTTAGTAAAAGAAGACCTTATTTCCTTCTTTACCTATTTCATGTGGAGGGATCACATTCGAGAGAAAAGCATTTAGTGTGGCACATAATCTTTTGAATTTTTTGATTTTGATGTTATTTTTCACTGGCAGTATGATCCATGTGACACCATTAAATAAATGATTGTGCTCAATAAGAATGTTGCAAGTATAATTCAACATCAAAGTAAACCCTTGCTTGAAAACTTGAGAAACAAGGATTCTTGGGATGAGGTCAAAATAGCAATGGAGAAAAGTGTTGCTAAGAATGGTATTTCTTTTGAACAATTGTTAGTAGAAATTATGAGGTAAAACATTTTTTATGAAAAAAGTCATAAACCATCTAGTAGAGTAAAAATGCCAAAATCTCTAGAGAAGGAAGTTATAGAAAAAAAATTGGTCACGATAAAAAATTACTACCTTTTGGTCTATGAGGAAGGAACTAGGTGATCCAAGAGCTCTTGTAGAGTATGGAGATAACGAAGAAGATCACGAGTTTAGAAAATTGTGGAATATAGAGCATCTAGATGAACAATAAGATAAAGAAAGTGATGATGAATCTAATGATGATAGGGAAGAAGAAAGGCATTTCAATTTCAAGTTTGGTTTAAGTGATGCAACAAAAGAATCATATACTACAAAAGTAGCCACAACTAAAAAAATGGGTTATGAAGGTGGTCCTTTGGGGTACCAAAGATAATGCCCTTGGATGGTAACAAATGTAGAGCATAGAAAACCAATTGATAAATATGGCCTTGGGGTTGGAGGTGAAAAAGTAGACCTAGGGCATATAGGTCAATTTGTTAGAGCTTTAAATCCTCATCCTCATGGTCAGACACAATCACAACTAGGACATGCCCATGGTGGAGATATTAGTGCAATTGGCACTACCTTTGGTGGTGATGGTATGGGTGGTAGTACTAGTAGTGGTCAACATGTTCTACAACAAAAAATTACACACAAGAGGACTACAACACAATATACCACAGAAACACTAGGTGATCAAGGCATACAAAAGAAGCAAAGGATTTTGACAGGTCCAAGTCACACTACCAATGGATCCACCACAAAGGAGTTATTTCCAGGAACTCCCACACTACCAATTAGTTTGGATAAAACATCACTAGCAACTGCAAGTACTCATATTCCTTCACCATTCAAGCATTCCATTGTTCCTATGTCCCTAGGATTTTATTACATTGAAGAGTTTAAAAAGAAATCAGAATTGAATAAAAAAGAAAAGAAGCAATTGATGGAGAGTGTTTTTGTTGTAACTTTATAGCCTACAACAACCATGGTATTACCCACATTTGACACAGATAAAGAAATCATGGGAACACAATTCTTGTTCCCATAGTTAAAAACAAACCATAAAATCGGATGGCTCCACTGAATTCTAGCTGAACAATATTCAATTGGATTTTTCTGGACTTAGAAATACTAACAAAATTAATGTATCAAAGAAGAACAATGAATTGGTGTACACATCATTGCTAAAGAAAGATAAAGATAAAAAAATTTGCATAATCAAATTGAAAAGTTACAAGAAGACCTAGAAAATGAGAAAGCAAAGAGGAAAGCAACAGATAACAAGAGCAATGAATTAGAAAAAAGAATAAAAAAATTTGCCTCTACATCAACAAGCAAAGAGGATAAGTAGAATGAGACTGCAGTGAATGAACTGAAGCAAAGGCTAGATGAGAGCAACAAGAAATATGATGAGGAAAAATCCACTTCAAATTTAAATTAAGACTAAGCATTGTGAATGGAAATGTATAGTGGGAACAAAAATTGGAGAAGGAGAGAAAAAGAAATGAAAGATTGGAGGTAGAGTTGATGGAAGAAAAAAATGAAATTAAGTCTTTTCAAAATAAGTTATCTGAATTTTGTAGAGAAATAATGAGGCATATGAAACAAAAAATCTAGAAAGAAATAATGTAGAGGATTGATCATTTGTGTGACATGTTTCAATTGATTGATGCTATCAGACAACGCCATAAGAAGCTCAACAAATATTTAATGGACAACAGAAATGTGAGCTAGCATTAGAGAAATCAACAAATCAAATTCAACAAATAGTCTACAAATCCAATGAAAATGTTTTGAAATCAAAAGGGTTTACTAATTGTCTTGCTACATCAATGACATTGTCATTTGTCATTGAAAAGTATTTGAGAATGCACGAAACAAAGGAATATTTGCATTTGGATGCAGACAAGATGAAGAAGGTGGATGAAAAGGTAAGGAACTTCACAGAGCTTGGTTTACCAGAGGATTTTGACACAAATGAGCGACTCATTGGAAAGAAATATTTCATAAAGAAGATGGAGGATGGAAGGAAGATTGATTTGGACCAGTTTCCTCAGAACCCAGATGTGGTGAACTATTTAGATTCCATCAAACCATTGCTAACCCTGAATGAAAAATTTACTGAAGAATCCAAGATAGGTTCCAATTTAAATCATGAATTTTTAACAAATATTCAAGTCTAACAACATCAGTTAGAACAAATAACAATTCTACCACCTGAAGATTGGAAGTTTCAAGAAAAGTTGATATAGTGAATTGATTTTTGATAATATGAGTTTCCAAGTTCCAACTCGGCTCTATGTAGAGTTGTCTTTGAGCAATATTTTGCATTGCCAATGCCTCTATGTATTCATTCATGTGATAATTAATAAAAAAGCTCAAATTTAGACTTCAGTAATGTGTTGATGTTCAATTATTTGTATTATTTATTATATCATTTGAAGAAAAAGTCTGGTAGTGGTTTCAACTACTAGATACACTTTAAATGATTCTTGATGTTCATTGTTGTATATGCTACTAATACTATTGTTAATATGTTATTAAGCTAATAATCATTGAGTTGAGTGATGAATCACTGAGTACATGTTCTTGTTTTACTTTTAACACAAATAAAATATGAACTATAAGGTGATTTTAATTCCAAGCATCCATAATCTTAGTAAAAATGCATTAAAATTCACACATCAATACTTAATCTCCATGAATAATTAGTAGATACACTAAACATTTATATGAATTCATGCTTTAATAAAGGTACTTCAGCTAGTTCATTAAACCAGAGCTAGAATTAAAACATACATCAATGCATAATGACAAAGAAGATTAATGAAGGATCATTGATCATATTTCATTAATAATTCATGTAAAATGTTACAGCTGGTGAGATGATAGACTCAAAATAAGGGAGCAAAACAAGCTTAGTCGCTAGTCCTCCAAGTTTTATAACCTTGTTGTGAAGTTCTAAATTTTCATAACTTCTCGATTCCCTGACTTGGTTCACTTTGTTGAGTAACTGAGTTGCAAGTATTTGTTGGTAATCTTTGTATTCAATGGAGGATGAGAGAGTTATTTCAATATAGAAAGACAATGTTGAAGTTCATGCATACGTAACCTTTAAGTTATGGTGTGTAGATTTGTTCTTCTTTTGTTGAGTAGTTTGTTGATGGATTATCTATTATTAGAATTGGAATGATGTATTTTTTGTTAGTTTCATTATTGTGGTTACTATCACTCAAAGTCATGGTTTTGGTGTTGTTCCTAACCTTATTCGCTAGTCCTTAGAGTTTTATAACCTTTTCATAGAGTTCTAAATTTCCATAACTTCCCGATTCCCCGACTTGGTTGATGGTTCACTTTGTTGAGTTGCAAGTCTTTCTTGGTCATCTTTCTAGTCGGTTGGTCGTAGGTTTCAAAAAATTTGAAACTTCAAACTTTGGTTCTAAGGTTCCAAGTTTTAGTGAGCACATGACATTATGGACTTATCTTTCCTTTCAAAGTCATCATCATTTGACATCTTATTGAATGTTGTGTATGAAATAACCTTGAGTTGTCTTTTCAAGAATTTCAAAAAGCATGTAGGTTTAAAGGCTATGTTTTCGAGGAATGAAATTCAATGTCACATTTAATGCGCATCCTATAAAAAATGATGGCATAAGTGGGTGGAAAATTTTTACTCAGACATTTATCCTGCATTCCCATTCTTTACCAAGGCCAGTACTTCTCAAGTGCAAAAATTCTATCTCCATGCATTTGTGCTCATGTAGAGTGGAATTGAAAATAACTGGTCTGGCATTAAACACATGTCTTGTTGATGACATAACTTGAGCTGGTGAAACTTTTGCTAAGTTTTTCAACTGCATTTCCTTCTTCTGTAATCTACTCTTCTAGGTTTTTTTGTGTTTATTTATGTTTTGGGTGTTCATGCAGTTTGGAATTGGAAATTATTGGCTCGGTGTAAGGGATACATAGCTCAAACCTTTTATGTTAGAAGAGTTTTGGGCGTGCTTGGAGAGTGATAAGAAGTATGAGCTAGATAAAAAAATTATTAGAAAGTGGGCTAGTTCACACTAGATGGTTTCCAGAAGTTGTGTTGAGTGTGGAATTGATAAGTGCATGTGCAAGAAGGTGCATTCTAGAGACATGGGAAATTAAAGCCGTGGATGAGACTATAATTGTAGTAATTTCTCTTGAATTTGTTTCCCACGCACTGAGGATTCCAGAAAGAGAACCTATAGAATACATGTATGTTGCAGTGGCACATGAATTTTTCAAAGTGAATGAATACTGGTGTAAGAACTCCATGGCCAAAACCTGGTTGAAGTTTGAAAGGAAAGGTAAGTCACAACTACTGACTAAACTCAAAAGAGTGCATTTGAAGGAAGAAATTGCAGATGCTATTGCTTTATTGCACCACATTGTTGGGAATACATGAGTTGAGTTATTTGGGGATTGGATGTGCCAGTTTATCTTGATAATTTGTGATGAGAACATTTTCATTGACTGGGCTAAAGTTATTTGCTTCCATTTGAATGAGCAATTAATTAATTTTCATAAGACTACTACTTTTTGTGTGTTCTTTCCTGAAGTACATTATAGCTAGTCAGAGGTTCTTTTGGCCTGGGTTGGATCTACAAGGAACCCCAATTTCTGATATTCCTATGTATAAACACTTTCCTCAGTTCACTAAACAATTTGGAATGGGTGATTTTTGTCGTGTTAATGATGCATTTTTAATGGAGGCCATGAGGAATCTAGATGGAAATCCAGAAATGCACCTTTCCCGTGAATCAATTTCTCTTGTATCAAAATTTGGGAGTTTTTATATCCAATTTGATAAGTGTTCCTATTTGAGAATAGTGGGTTTTGAGAAAGCCCCATTGAAATTACCTCGGTATCCTAAAGATTTACTGATATTTTTGGAAGTTTATCGAAAAGTGGCCATGGTTAATATTAAGTATATGAGCATAGAAAAACAAGGGTATGTCTTCCCATTGAAGTCCCCTTCTTTTATGTGCAAAATAAACTAGGTTGCTAGGGGAGATGAAGGATTTCTCAAGGAATATTATTGCAAGGTGTGACCTTTGGTCTTCCTTGCAACACTAGTGCTTGGGTTTGTGACATGGTCTAACTGTCTCCTGTGGTTCTTAACCAAAGCTTCTATCAAGCATTGACAGGTCGATATTTTGGTGCAATGACAAGTCCAACAATTGGTATCAGAGCTAGTCATAGGTTCAAACTCCACACTTGTGCTCAGGGGGGATTGTTGCAAGGTGTGACCCTTGCTCTTCCTTGTAGCACTAGCACTTGGGTTTGTGACATGGTCTAACCGCCTCCTATGGTTCTTAACCGAAGCTTGTATCGGGCATTGACAGGTTGATCTTTTTGTGCAATGGAAAGTCCAGCAAATATAACCTCCAGTATCTATCTATGAGAGCTAATTTTGATAGTAAGGATTTTGTGAAGCATAATCTCTATGGAGGGACCTTATATCGACATCACCCATCTATCAAATATTTTTGGGAAGATTGTGTCGATGAGATCAAAGTTTTGAGAAGAGATTATATGAGGCTAATGCTAAAATAGATACAGGATTTTGGTTTGTCATTTCAAATTCTTGAAAATGTAGCTGAGGATTCAACAATCATAGATCCTAGATATTGAAAATTTCTTGATAAATCCCACCCTAGGGTTGACTGGAGCCAAAGTGAAATTTTAGATATGAGGGTGTGTGCTTCCCCAGTGCTTAAAAGAACCTAGGACTGGTTGGATGGGAAATGGCGGCAAGTTGTTGGATCTGTTCAAGAGCCTAAGTCATCATAGAAGAATGAACATGGGTCAACACAATCATCTGGTGCAAGTATATCATCGAGGAAACCCTTTGTTAGGTCCTCTAGTGCAAATTATCAGTCAAGAAGTGATGGTGATAGGCCAGAATAAATAGTCAAGTTGAAGACCATCTATGAACAAGATATCATTCTTTCTCCTACCCTTAAGAAGAAGACCAATCAAGAAAAACTTGTGCCTGTAGATTATGATGCTATCTTTAAACAAATTCCTAAAGATAATATCTTTGCTCCTCTGTTTGAATTTCCCTCTTCTCCACCTCTGGTTGATAATCCAGCTATCACTCCTAATGCTCCTAAAGAAACTATTAGTGGAAATGAACATTCTGGTCTGGTAGTAGCCTCCCTGGCTAAAAAAATGCAGTGAGAAGAAGAGAAAGCATATTCCTACAATGACTGTTGGAGTGTATATAGTTGCAAAGTTACTTCAAAGCTCTTCAAAATCTAAGAAAACTAGGAGGATGTCAAGGATGGTGACTAATGCTACTTCTGGAAATAAAATGTTAGAAATTGTTGATCCCATGAAGGATTTAAATGAACATGAAATAACAAAAGTAGACTAAAAAGTCACACATGTTGATATGGGGCCTCCAAAAATGGAAGGTGATGTGTACCATGCCAATTATTTTTTCAATGCCTTGATTAAAAGAGTGAAAGAATAGAGGAAAGAAAATATAAAACTACAATCTCAAGTCCTCGCATTGGGTAACTGTATTTCTTCCATGGCCACTCCTCCTACATCTGATGAAGCCTCAAGTTCTTAAGTAGAGCTAGAGGGCATCACTGTGCTCACCATACAACAAATTAAAGATAATTTGAGCTATTTCAGAGCTGCTTGTGAGGGGATCAATAAAATATCTCAAGAGGCTATCTTCTTTCTGAATAAATTTGTGCTCTTTTACACTCAAGTTATTAACAAGAGGAAGGAGTTAGTAACAAAATTTTAGTAGGTCAGAAAAGATCAAACTAATCTCTATATGCTCTCTCACGAAATGAAAGAATTGATGTTTATGGATCTGAAGATATTAATTGGTGAGAAAATTGTGAATAATCCTAAGGAGCTAGAACCTTCCTGGTCCATTTCATTGGAATGGAAATTGAATATATATGATAATCTAGTGAAGGAAATTCATAAAACACTTGATCAATATTTTGAAATGTTGGGGGAAACTAAAGAAGATTGTCATATTGTGAGAGTGGATTCTCAATATAAAAGAGATCTCTCTAACATTTAGAGAGATATTCAATAAAGAAATAGATGATCCTGCTACAATGACATGGGAGTCCTTCTCAAAACTCAGTGCAATGTAGATCCACCTCAAGTCTTATAAATTTGGAGAAGAGAAAAGATCTCAGATGTTGTTTGAGTATGAAATTACTTTGGGAAAATGGAGAACCATGTTACAGATTACTACAATGCCAGGGAGCAAGGACATATTTGCAATTGTCACCAGATATCGAGATTACAGGTCTAGGATGAGGGCATAGGAAAAGGCATTGGGACATGAAGTGGTTGAATATCTGGAAGATGAATCTGAAGATGAGGTGGAAAAGTGATGCATAGTTATTTTTAGCATTTCATGATACTTTCTTTAATTTTAGTTCTTTTAAGTTGAATACTATTTTAATTTTTGGGTGTGGTTGTCTTCAAGAAACCGTTACTATAGAAAATTGGTTTATGCTATAACTATGGGTTTGCCCGATGCAGTTAGGATATTTTGGGAAAATTTTTGATTTTTCTCATTAGAGAAAAAACTCTTTTATGATTTCAAGTTTGTTTTACAGTTATATTTCAATATAGAAACTCATATGGTGAAGTTCATGCAGACATAATCTTTGTGTTGTGGTGTATGGATGTATTTTTTTTAATCTGAATATCTTGCCAATGGTTATCTATGTTGGTGTTCTGGATATTTAATAGATTGCATTGATATTGGATGTTTATCTTTGAATGAATCCTTATGGCAATGGTTGAGTTCAGTTAAAGAAATTTATTAGTTCTGAAGTAATTCAACTCTTTGTGCTTTAGTTTATAGTTTGATATTGGCATGCCTTTCAAAGATTTTTGGTTAAAAGCTACACCTTTCTTTGTTTTCTAGTTAAAAGAAGCATGAATTTCTATTCATTACATATCATAAAAGGTAGCTGCCACCTTGTAAAATAAGCAGAGAATTGGTATGAAATTTAGGTGATTTGGTAGTTTAAGATTTTATTGTTTAAGTTGTGTGGATGCCTTTATAAGTTATTTATTTTGAACTGTTAGCTTTTGTTAGCTTATAACCTATAAGTTATGGATGTTGAACTCTTAGCTTCCATTCAAGGAATGGATTAATAATATTCCTTTAAGTTATTTATCAAAGATTGTGTGAATGACAATGCAATAGGAATTTATAAGTAGTGTGATAAGTGTTGTTCTTTAAAAATGATGTAGAATCACATATCAAATTCAATACCATGGAATATAATATAAAATATAAAATATCACAATTTCATGGAATACAATATAAAATATCATCAACTACAGTTTGGAATATGATTTGTAAAGTACAATATAAAATAAAATATCATGAAGTGCAATGATTCACAATTTCATTGAATACAATATAAAATATCATCAACTACAGTATGGAACAATGGAAACTGGACCATGAAGTGTAGTATAAATACCTAAAAGCTTCTAATTATCTTCCATTTCCCAAATGGAGTCAGGGTCCTCAAACTGACGTTCCTCTTTAGATAAAGTAAAAGAGTCATCTCAAAATTGATTCCAAGTCTGCTCCTCATTTTCTTCGGCCTGTGTCTCAAATTCAACATTCATTGTGTGATTTGTGTCAATGTCATCTCTCCCAGTCCCACTTCCACTGCCACTGCGACTAGTACCGGCGTTTAGAATTGGAGTGTTGCACAACCTAGTCCTTTCACATGTGGACCTCCAAATTGTGAGTACCCTTTCAAAATGAAAATTAAAGACATTATACGTAGTTCCTTTCAACCTCGAGCAATTTTCCAAATTCTTGTCTAGTTTGTTTCTTAACTTTGATTTAAAAAACCCCAATGTACTGAAAAAATCTCTCATCCTCCACCGACCCCAATATCATTGTTTGACATAAATCAACAAGTTTGAAATATTCTGATATCGAACCATGCAATATTTCACTCTAACCTAAGTTTTTCTAAACCTTTTTATTGATCCTGGTTCAAAGGAATTATCCATGCCCATGAATTTATACTAGTCCCTCATAGCTATTGCAAAAATCCTAGATTGTTTTCTAAGCTTAGCTTCATTTAAAATTCCTTCTATTTTCTTCTCATTCTATGCTACACTTTTAAAAAATTGTTCGTTCAATATTTTTACTTGATTGTGAAAATATTTTGGGTTCTCTCAGTTTCCCCAAATTTTAGGATACACAATACCCATGGATTCAAGTATTTCATGTTGAGGGAATCTTTCATGAATCTCTGAGGATAGAGATTTTACAATTTCCCTCAAATTATCACTAACATATTTAACAATGTCATTAAAATATTCCTCCTTAAGGCTACTTCTCTATTAGAGTGTCTGGCTGTCTTACAATGGTACATTTGTATCTCATATCCATGTACATAGATACATAAGTGCCTGCTTGCATTAAATGGTAAATAATTATCAAGATTATTCAAATCAGTAATTTTCTGCCACATGAAATATTTTGGGCCATCTTGTGTTAGATCTAAATATAGATGATCGAGGACCAAGCATGTATGTTTACATAGATTGGAATATTCATTAATATACATAGTTTTGTCTTGGGATTTGTTCACAATATTTTTCCTCACATCCATCATGGGGAGAAGATTAGGTAAATTCAAGAGTGTCTCTATATCACTTAACCTATGTAAGAGGTCAGGAGCTTTGTCTATTTTGTTGCGATGCTCATACATCACTCCAATCAAGGATTGATATTTTGAAAGAACTCGTTGCACTGTTCCATGCAGAGAGATCCATTTGGTATCGACATCTTGGAGAAGCTTGTTTCCTAGTGTTATTCCCTCGGCAAAGTTTTGAAATTTTGTGAAACATTTGGGACTTTAGAAGAAGTATGCATGGATCTCGCAAACTAGATTTTCAACTTTTGATACTGTAGCAAACTTTGCTACAATTTTGACTGCTCAATTCATTATGTGGGCCATGCAATGAATGCCAAGCATGTATGGTGCACAAGTAGTTTGTAACTTTGTGCAAACATCAGTCCTTTGACCTTGCATCATTGCAACTCCGTTAGCTCATACACACACCAACATTTTTTCAATTTTCAACTCATCCATACCTACAATATCATTCAAAGATGTATTGACTAGTTCAAATAGATTTTGCGATGTTGAATTGTCCTTAATTTTATGAACATAGAGAAGATGGGCTTGGAGAACATGTCATTCTATAGTATAAAAATGCATATAGACCCAAGAAATATTGTCTACCGTAGTAACTTCATCTAAAGATGATGTAATGAAAATTGACTCTTTTAATTTCTCCTTTAAATCTTCCTTTTCAACTGCAGCAAGATAGTTTTCCCATTCCCATCCAGAGTTTACTGACCAATGTGAGAAGGGATAGTGAGGAACATTGAAAAAATATAATAAAATAGAATATTCTAGGTAGTCTATCATAGGACGCCCTTTGGACAAAATATGAAAAACAACAATCGTCTAAATAGTTTTTGACATATTTGCTACTTCCATTGCTTTTCCAAATTGAGCCTCAAGTATAGCTCTACATGCAACAATGTTCAACATTCTTTTTTCATTCTCTTCATAATCCATGACATACCTAACATGAAGACTTTCTTCCTTTGATTTTCATCTTATGACTGATTTTTCCTTTCTGTCTATGATTTTTTTTTCATAAACTTTACCGATATGCTTTTCTACAGTGTCAATCTTTAGCTGCAACATCTTGGATCTTTCTTCTTTTCTTGCTACCAACATCATCATCTACATCCAGGTCAATTATCTCACTCTAGCTAACCATACCCATGGTATCCCTTTAAACATCTTCTATGGTATTTCCATCCTCATTTGGTACATTTTGATTTAACTCAATGGCAATCTCAACTTGACCTTTCGGTGGTGGTGGGGTATTGTGAATTCTACCAATATTTGGTGGAGGAGTTGATGATGTAGCTCCATCTTGACCTGTTAGATCAAAAGATTTGGAAATTCCAAAGTAAGACTATATCGTAAGTCTAAGTTTTGGGAATTTTGATGGCCTCCCAGTCTCCTTACCACCTTGAGGAGGGACATGAGTCTCTTCACCACCCTAAGGAGTGGCAGGAGCCTTACCCTTGCTTCTCAAGTCGCTTGACATATTGATCGCTCACTTTGAATAAAAACTGGAAAAAATGTCTTCTTGTTTAAGAAGGACAGAGAATATAGATCCCATTCCCTACTCAATATCATCTTTAATATTAAAGCAAGAATGGAAAAGAGATAAAGAAAAATTATTATTATAACTAATAACACTATGAAGAAATGATCACTCACCTTTAAGTCTATGTTTTCGGCTTTCGTTGAATCCGAATCAAGAAGTAGAACCGCAGAACTGAACAAAATGTGTAAGAATAAATGATAGTTTCAATTTTATTTATATCAATCCATATTTGGAGAATTCTGGAGGATTTTTAAATGGTATATTAAAAAATTGGTGAATCTCACGTGTTTATACAATGATACGTTGTAATTTTCAAGGAAAAATGTGTCCTCTAATGTAATTATTTTCTAATGTTATTGGCGAAATGGGTCCTCATAAACAACTATTTATAAAATTTAATTGGTGAAATGGGTCTTCACAAGCAACTATTTGTAAATTTTAATTGCAAATCTGGGTCTTGATACAATGTTGTTTTAGTAGTATTGGCGAATATGTAGGTGTTTTATTACATGCTTCTGGGATTCCTGGTGAAAATAATAGTTGGTCTAGTTGAAACGCGTATTTTGTTATGGTGATTTTTTGCTTAAATATGCCTCATAAAAAAAATGGTTGGTGAATGGAAATGCATTGGACTGATAGTTCGGTAAATTTGGGCTATTTGGACACCCTATTGGGTGTGAATAATTCGCCAATTTCAACTTGGCCAATTTCTAGAATTTGCCAATTAGCGAAGATTTTCCACTAAAGTTTTCCCTAGTGTTGAAATGTGGTCAAAAGTAAAACAAAGTGTTTCAAGTCAACTAAACCCTATTTCAAGCTTGGAGACAACCTACAATCCATTTTCTATAGATATGACTCTGTCAACCCGACAAGAAGACAATTGCAGATCTGGAGCTACAGGGTTGACCTTTGATTTCATAGGATATTGGAGGAGGACTGATTTTCCATCAGTGGTGAATGAGTCCCACCTTAAGGTTGAAAAAGGTAATTTTTTCATATTCCAGTTCCCGACTGTTAGAAAGCAATTTTAGGTGTTTTTGTCAGTAGCAGGACTGATTTTCCATCAGTGGCGAATGATTCCCACTAGTGATTTGTATTGATTTCTACCAGATTTCAAAACATTCTAGATTCAACATCCAATTCCTAGATGCACTCAGTTTGACCTTGTTCAATTCTATTTGCATCACTTTTCATCTTTATTGCATTTTATGCATATCACATTGTGTTTTCAAACATTACATATTACATTAGTCTTGCATTAATAGTCAATTAATTACATCATTTAGTTTCATTTACAACATTTCATTTAGTCTTAATCACATCACACAATCCTCTATTTGAGTGAACCACCTCAATTTTGGGATTCTATCTCTCTCCTTTTAGGTGAAAGATCCTAAGAGTGCAAGAGAAGTCTATAGAACACACACCAGAATTGTTGGTTCAAAAACACACACACAGGAGAGGTAAATAATTTGTTGGGTTAGTGGATAGGGGTTTTCCTTGGTCAAACCCTATTTTACTAATCAAACCTTGAAATATAATGAAATAGAAATGGAGAATGATGAATGAGCAAAATATAATGTTGCAAGTCACCAAACCCTATCAATGAAGTGTTGTGAACATGTATGAAGTGTCTCCAATGGATGTGGATCTTGAATCTTTCTTGAAGGTGATAGATCTTGAATGAAATGCTAGATTGAATGATAAAACCCTACATCACAATTGTTAGCTCCAAAACAAACATGATGCATGAAGTCCTTTACATGATGACTGATGCATAAATGCTACTCTAAAATGCTTGATAATATTCTCTTGAATACTCTTGAATGATCTTGTGAACTCAAACTCTCTATAAGGATGAACACTTGAATTCTTGGGGGAAAAATGAGAGAAATAAACTTGTATTTATACTCAATTATGTAATAATTCCCAAAATTAGAAAACTACAAGAGGACATTAGATCTAGGATGATAAAATACCACTAAAAATTTAAATTAGTTTTAATTTTTTACCACACAAGACTCTTCACCCAAGGTGGGGAATGAGTCCCACCAGGCATAATTTTTGGGACCATTTTTAAAAATGCTTAGAAAGGTGTGAAATCAGGTTCAGGACCAAAAAATCTAGGTGGGACTCATTTTCCCAAGGTTGTGAATGAGTCCCAAATAACTAAATTTGGGCCATTCAAGCTTCAAACACTTGAATTATGATTGGGTATTGATTTGTGTTAGGATTATCCTTGAAAAGATGCATAAAATGGGGCTTGTAGATGAAAAATAAGGCCAATTAAAGCATAATAAATCCCAATTATTAATGATAACCCTATAAAAGTGTGAAAGTGTGTTACAACACTTTACAACACTTCAAACAAGGCACAAATAAGCACATTTTATTCACAAGAGCCCAAGACCTAATGTGAATATGTTAGATATATTACAACATTAAATCAAGGCCAAGTTAGGGGGACCTTTTTCTGTCATTACACAAAATATTTACCCTAGTAGAGGATCTTTTAAGATGTTCATCACATTCCATGGTTATATTTTGTATGTAGCTTCATCACAAATAGGGGAGGCATGAAGAGAAGAAAAATTATGAGTTTCATGCTTACTAATGATTAAATCCTTTCATTAAAATATATTTTCCCAAATGGTAGGAGCATTAGGGAATGGAGGAACAAGATTTTATTGACTCTTAATAAGTGTATCTTATAACACCAAAGTATCTTGTTCACATCTAGGAGGGATATTAGGAGAAGAAAAAGGTTGATTATAATGGTTATTTACAACTACATCTCCATGTCCTATAATGTCCTCCCAAGTAGGAGAGGTAGGATTGTCATAGCTCTCAATCATTGAATCTCTTAAAACCAACATATCCTCCTCACAAATACTATTTTCATGATTGTCTACAATTGTATCCTCTTTCAGTAAAGCATTCTCACAAGTAGGGGAGGTGTTGGGAGATGAGTGGACACTAGGTAAAGTAGTGTCAATGGTCTCATCTTCTTGTATCATAATATCTTCCCAAGGGAGAGGAGGAAAGGAAAAAACAAGACCTTCATGATTCCCTCCAATTGAATATTCTTTCACCAAGATACCTTCGTCACAAATAGGAGAGGTATCAGGAGAAGAACAACTATGATTATGATTATTTTCTATGCTTACATCCTCTTTCACTAAAAACTTTTGAGAAATAGGAGAGATATTAGGGGATGAAGGGATGATGGGTACTATGGTAGCATGGAATATGTTAGAAAGCTCAATCTCTTTCACTAAGATGTTCTCATGAATAACATGCTTGCTAATGTATTTTGCTTCACAAACATGAAAATGAAAGATACTAGCATTTGTGAAAAGTAATCTATACAAACTCAAAATGGAAAGAGACTTAAAATGCAATGTAATGAACTAGAATGAAATGTGTAAATGCAATTTTGAATTTTGACAATGAACTAAATGAATAAAATTAAGATATATCTAATGAATTTAATGAAATAGAAAATCACAAAATTGAAACAAAAATGTAATAGCAGAACATAGAAGCATAAAACAAAATTTTATATTCCAAAGAAATTAGATCAGTACCTAATAAGGGACTCATTTGCCACCTTGGGTGAATGGATCCTAGATGAGGATTTTGGAAATGTTTTTGACTGATTTTTAAGTTCTTTTCAATGAGTTTCAGATGCCAAAAGATGCAATTCAGATCTGATTAGGGGATCATTCGCGACCTTGGGCGAATGGGTCCCAGACCAAGGTTTTAAAAAGGTGAAAATTGTAATTTTTAAGTTGTTTTATGTGGTTTTCGTGCCTAGTTTCAAACTATAACTGTTGGGATAGAAATTTCCAGAATTTGATGACCTAATACAAGTGAAATGAAGGGTAAATGATGACCTTTATGAAAATTTTTGAAATGCAATTTTGCTTTAGTTTTTGAATATGAATGATGAAATGTATACTAATATGCACAAACAATATGCAAAATCAATGTAATACACATGCAATTTTTTGAATTTTTTGGATTTAAATAATGCAAGAATGGAAATTTAGGTCCCTATATGTAATGCAAACTAATGCAATTTTAAAGAACCCTAAATGTAATGCAACTAGTGAAAACCTAATGCAAACTATTGTAAAACTAAGATCTAGGGTTTAAACACACTCCAAATAAGAAGTGAGAATGTTCAAAACTTGGGTTCACCAAAATGGAACATAGAAAAAGAGGTTCATCATCAATAGGGTATCAATGATGAACCTAATTTTCACTAGGGGTGTCTTTAATTCAATTATGTGTGCAATATGATGTAACTAAGGTGTATAAATTAAACCTAACTGTTATAATAAAAAAAGGTAGGTTTTAAGAGGGTCAAATGATATGTACCTTCTTCATAAAGTGTTGTTTCAGGGGCCACTAAGGAATCATTCACCTTTAGTGGTGAATGGGTCCCTGTTAGGGTTTTTGGAAAGTGCTTTCTAGGTTTTTTCTTCTTAGTTTGCAACTCCAAATTCCACATGTTCACTACTTCAGGCCTCACTAACGACTCATTTTCCTTTAGTGGCGAATGGGTCCCTATTAGAGTTTTGAAAAACTAAATTCTTGGTTTTTTACTTCAATATCTGCACTCTCATCTCCTTGGTGCTCAGCTCCCAAAAACTTGAAACAAAATTTTCAGCCTTGTGTTCGTGTTCTTGCAATATAGGTGACAACTTTGAAACTTGACAACTTTGACAATTTTTGCTCCAATATTTTTCTCCACTCTATATTCAACGTAGAAACCTTGGAATGTAAATATACAAAATAACATGAAGTGACCTTGTAGAATGTATATCTTGATCTTGAATTAGATATGAAAAATCACTTGCAAATATATCTTCAATTCTACATCAACACACATTAGCTCAACCACATGTTTGATTCACTATTCCTTTGACATGATGATATAAACATGAATTGATCCAATAAAAGTTCAATAATCTTCCTTTGAATTCCCTTTAAATTCTCTTTAAGTGCTCTAATTATCTTGTGAATGTACTCTTATGATCACTTGAACTTGCTAGGTGAAACATTGTGAATTAACCTTATATTTATACTAAATCTAAGAATTAACCTTGAAATTCAAATAAGCCAAGCCGACATTAGATCTAGGATTAAAAATCATTAAAATACCACTAAAAATAAATTAAAAATGGGGTTTCCTAGGCAAGGAGGACCCATTCACCACCTTGGACGAATGGGTCCTAACATAATTTCCTAGGACCTAGCTTCGATGAGGTGAATAAATATCAAAAACCCATCTCAAGTATGCCAAGACAGGGGTGTCCTAAGTTAGGAAGACCCATCTCAATAATTTATAGATTTATAGGACACTAAATTTTCCTATTTAAGTGTTATGAAATCTCATTAATGGGTGTCAGGATAGATCCTTGAAAATTGCAATTAATAAGGCTTGAATTTGAATTAAAGGGCTAATTAAGCTCAATTAACCATAATTAATTAAATAATCCCTATAATAGTGTGAAAGTGTAATAAAATGCTTTATAACACCCTAAATAAGGCACACTTAAGTACATTTTATCATTAATTATACATTCCCAAACTAAGCGTGAAAAAGGGTTACTTGTTTCGATACTACATCAATGGAGGAGTTGCAACAAACAATTATCAGCTATGATTTTAAAATTATTTTTTTCATTCTTATAACATTTGAAAGAGTGAATTAAGGTAAAAATTAGGAAAAAAATACTTATAAATCTATTGGAAATTAAAACCAAATTAGGTTATGTGCATGATCATGGAAAAAATAGGCCCTTAAGTGGCAATGAAAATTTAGAAAAATCAAAGTTAGACAACTTGACGTAAAAATTTGAATAAGTTATCTATATTATTTCAAAAATATGTAAAAATAGAATCTATAGAAAATTGAATGTAGTTTCTAAACTACTAGGTTTATTTAAAAAATAAAATTATTTGGTGAAAATTTGAAATTTCAATGTAGTAGACTTAAATTTTAGGGAAAAAATAAGTAGGTGTCTGTCTGACCACCCTAACCACAATAAAATGATAATATTTTTTTATAATATTTTAGACATAAGTAGAGGACTCATGTCCCGATGTGATGCATATTTATTTGTAATTTTTTTCCAAGTAAATAATTAATTATGATTTTTTTTTTACAACTTTTAGAAAATATAAAAAACTCGTATGTCTGACCACCTTAACTTGGTAAAAAATTCATGAAATTCATTTTTTTTAATCCTATAGTATGTGAAGCATAGAATGTGACACATGTTTTAGATTCAAAAAATGCGATACCATTTGAAAGCTATAGATGTTTTTTAATCAACCTATCAATCGGGACTTTTGTCATAATTCAAATAGAAAATGAATAAAATTATTTATTAAATTAAAAGGAAAGCATAATTTATACTGGTGGAAAGTTGAGAATCTCCTTTCAAAACCCTTTTTGTTTCATCAATTTTGAGTTAAAAAATTTCATTAGCCACATACCCTACACATACCCATCATGTCACCACTTTTTGGCCCATCATGATCCTGCACATACCCATTAAAGTTGTCACTTCCATGTGCATTTATTTCACATTATAGAATATAATTTTTTATTAAGAAAAAATAAAATATGTAATTGTAAATATTATTCATTGTATATTTTATTATTATTCTTCACACAAAGTCCTTATAAGATTATTTTTAGCCAAATATATAAAAAATGCTATGAATTCTATTGTAACCCTACACATCATACCAATACATTCCTACAATTGCATTTCTCATGCAAGGCTATAAATTTTCACACAAAAGGGAAATCCAACATATAATATTATTCAGAACATAGTTTATGATGAATTCACATAAAAATGAAAAGATATTAGATTATTTCTAGACCATGTTACATTAATCCCTATTGGTTTCCCTACCAACTTAAAATATGTAGTCATCACTTTGCATCATTTACTTCATTAATATTTTGCATATCATTGCATATAAGATTCTTACCATATATGAAACCTAAAAAAATCAATCTCAATATGTTCCTCCATGTTTGGTTGAAATAGTCATCTATAATCACAATTCATTTATATCACTATTCACTTCATGCTAACTGCATTGTTAGGTTTAACAAGAATAGAAAATAGGTTTATTTATACACCTACATAGTATTAATATTTATAACACATGGAACATTACACACATTTTGATCAATAATCACATGTAATTCAACCACTAAACATTAGCTCATGAATTAAAAACATTAAATAAATAGTAAAACGTGATATAATCATAAATTAAAATAAAGTACCTAAAATTGTGCCATATATTACCACATAAAAATAATTATGTTGTACATTAAATATCTACTCATATATGACCATGTAAAGAAGTATAATTTTTCATCACAAGTGATTCTCAAATAATTTTTAGGTCATATCCTATTTTCCAAAGTTGTCCTTCATACCACATAAAGCTATAATATTCTTATTGTACTTATATGCATGTATATACATGTATATACATACATATATGTAATGCTAAAAAATGTCGTTGTGTACATTTTCACACTTAATTTGGGAATAATTAGTGATAAATTGGACTTGATATCACCTTGATCTAGTGTTGTGATGAGTTTTCCACATCCACATTAGGTTTTGGGCCCTTCTAAGCTAAATAAACTTAACTTTTCCCTAATTTAATGTTGTAGAGTGTATTTAATGACACTTTCACATTAAATTTAGGAGTCTTGTAAATTAAGTGGACCTAATCTAGTGATGTAATGTGTTCTACACTTTCACATTGGATTTAGGGCCCTTTTTAGCTAAATAGACCTATTTTTGGCTTAATTTACTATTGTAAAGTGTATTTACTTACACTTTCACATTGTATTTTGGGCCCTATTGCATTTATGACCTTTATATCATCATTAATATGCCGCTAACACCCTATATTGTGCATCCCAATAAAAAACCCAACAAAATCAACAAATAAGCTTAATTTACACATCTCCCAACACTTTAGCAATCAAAATAGTACCTTTGGGACCCATTCACCACTTTGGGTGAATGAGTCCCATCTAGGTGGGACCCATTTTCCATAGATAGCGAATGAGTCCCATTTGGCCTATTTTCAAGGTTTTGAGCAAGAAACATTAGGTTTTAAGCTTAAATTTTATGTATCTCAACCCCTGGGATCTAATAAATGAGATATTAGATGGATTTCCTATATAAATGATCTTTAAAATCATTATTTCATCAAGCCTACATGATATCTATCCAAGCACTCAAGAGCTAAGCATTCCAATACTTCATAAGATCATCAAGAGAGCATTCAAGATCATTTTTAAGGAATTCAAGAGTAGAATTCTTCATCAATTGTTGTAGCAATTCAAGATCCATCATCATGCCAAGAATGTTATTGAGCTAGTGTTGTGATGTATCATTGAAGATCCAAGATCAAGCATTGTTCTACTCCTATTGTCAAGATCAAGATCTACATCCTTCATGGCCATTTCATGTTGAGTTGCAGATTTACAAGACATCATTTACAAGGAATCATTCAAGGTATTATTATCCATGATTCATGTTCTTTTTTTCATGTTTCATGCCTTCATTTCATTGTCTCATCATTTTCTTTAATTACCTACAAGGGGTTTGACCAAGGAAAACCCCTATTCCATAACAATCAACACTTTCTCTCTCTCTGTCTCTCTCTCTTTCTCTCTCTCTCTCTCTCTTTGTGTAATTTCAAATATAGATGCTTTGAAGACTTGAAGGAACATTGAAGATTAGGTTACAAGCTTGGATAAATTTTTCGTAGTTTTCTCCCCATTTGCAAGTTCATAATCTTCACAAAAAGTCATCTACAGGTCTAAAATTAACAGTTTCAGATCCAAAAAAAAGTGGAATAGAAAGAGCAGACATTAATGACAAGATTCAGACATTGAAATTCTCAAAAACCCTAACTAGACTCATTCACCCAGATTGGTGAATGAGTCCCGATTTAGGTCAGTTTTGAGATTTTTGCATATTCGTATACCCATTTCCCTAAAACTTGTTCTTTTGCAGAAACCATGATCTAGAACTAATTCACCTAGAATGGTGAATGAGTCCCAGTAGGCCAAAAATTTAGGTTATTCAACATTTAAGACCTCCATTCAAGCTCTATCAGGTTTCCAAGTGCTCCTTTGTACTTTTCCAGTTTGTTGTTATGATTTATTTTCATTTGTAGGTAATTTATTCATGTTTTATGGACTACTAGGTTTTTTCTTTAGATCTTACATTTTATACATATTTCCAAGACCTACCTTGGTGGTGAACCCCTCATTTGCTTACAATCAGCCCCTAGGACAACCCTATTGTTAGATTTCTTTCCCCTTTCTTCATTGGTTTGAGATCTCTATGGTTACCCTTGAATGAAATTGGAGAAGTGGGTGTGCTCTATGTCCTAAAACCATATGATAGCACCATACCACTTTTTCATCATTTCATTTTGGTCAACCTGCAATTAGAACATTATAATTATTATTTGGAGTACATCATCATCCTAGATTTGGCTTGCATTAACATTGCATTAGGATTTGCATTAGTTAACTTGCATTCTAGGGTTTCCAAAATTTTCATTAGTGAAAGTTCATATAGCTTACATTTTGGCATCTCATTTCATTTAAATTCATACAAAATCTGAATTTTCACTTAGGATTTAGAGCATACAACATAGAACTTAGGACAAAAATCACTTAAAATTTTCCATTTAAAAAAAAAAACCTGAACTGGGACTCATTTGCGCCTCTAGGAAAATAAAACCCAGTCTAGATTTTAAACTTCCTTTTACAACATTAAAAACCTGATTTTTGTGCTTCCTAAGCCTCTTGGTAACATATACTAGAAGTCTAGAAAGTTTTGGTAACATTTTTTTTATGCGTCTAGGTCAAAAACATCAATTTAGGGTACTCATTTTTGAAATCATTTCAATTAAAAGAATCATTAGATCTGAAAATGTTCACATTTTTAAGACTTTGCATCATATGGATAAAAGTACTTTTCCCTTTTTCATATACAATGTTTATATTCATAAAATTTTGCATAAGTTTGATAAAAGTGCTTTTCATTTTTAGATACACATTGTTTGCATTCTTAAAGTTTTGCATACATTGGATAAAAGTAATTCTCATCTTTGGTATTCAATTTTTACATGCTAAGAAAAAGTTCATATCCCCTCCCTATGGGAGTGTTTTAGTGAAAGAGAATACAACCTTGACATTTCTAATGATCATATTCATTATTCTCCCAATATCTCTCCTATTGGCGAAGAAGATATTTTAGTGTTAGAAGAACCAATCAATGAGAGTCTTAAGAATCTTAGTTTTTTTTCTCTCCTTCTACCTCTCTTATTAGGCAAGACATTGATGAAAAATAAGAAACAACCATAGGTAATCATGATGATAACATAACACAACAAGAATCCATTGAAACTTCAACTAGCTTATATTCATCTACCAACATCTTCCCCTCATATGATAATGTTTTATAGGATGAAAACATAAGTGAGGAGGATATGTTGGTGTTTGATGATCAAACCTTTAAGGTCTATAACAACCCTCTCTATGATCATTCTCCTACCTTTCCAATTTTGGAGGACATTAGGGAAGAAATGAATGAAATCATAAATGATCATGACAATCACATTTGTTCTTCTCCTAGTATCTAGATCATAGTTGTGAAGAAGATAGTGTGATGTTAGAAAATACAATCGATGAAATTCATGGGAATCTCTATTTCATATCTTCCCCTAGAGGAAACATTAGTGAACAAGGAAACACGATCATTGACAAGCAAGAAAATCCAACCATTGATCATTCCACTACTTGCGATGAACTCATTTTAGAAGAACCAATCCTTGAATGTCAAGAAAATTCGGTTAGTAGTTCTCCTAAAAACTCTCCCCCTAGGGAGGATATCATGGTGCAAGAAAATTACAACAATAGTAATGTGACTTCCTTGAATTATAGTGAAAATATGATACTAGATTGTCCTTTATTGGAAGTACATCAAACCAAGACCACTGAGGTTATGAATGTACAAGTGTCCATTAGATCCCTCTTGATTAATGGACCTCCTACATATCTTTTAGGACATCCTTTGAACCCTCTAATTCTTTAGCTCCCTCACAACGATCGTAAACTCAAAATGAACCTGAACTTATCCATTACCCACCTAAGAATAATCTATCGGAGCAACCAAGTCATAATACTGTTTCTCATACATATAAAAATAGAAACAATCTGTAACCAAGACAAACACCTTCAACATCCCTTCCATTTCCTAATCCTATCCTACCTAGTCCCCCTCATTTTCCTACACAAAGTGGAAAGGAGTATGATCTTGTTGAACAACTTACGAAAACTCCCGCTAAGATATCATTCTGGGACCTTATTCAAGCCTCCCCCAACTAGCATAACATGATTCAAAGTTCCTTGCAACAAGTTTCTATCCCTTCTAATGTGCAATTGAATGACATAGTAGCCCTGATTCAAGGAAAAAATGCACATTATTTTCCACCAAAGTGAGCTCCCTACTTTAGAAGTGAAAAAACAATGTGACACTTTCATGATAATAGCTAAATATAATCAAATGGGAATAAAAACAACCCTTGTAGACAAAGGCTCTACTCTTAATGTGTGTAGTGTAAATATTTTGGATAGGCTTGGTGTGGATAAATCAGAACTTCAATTTGATTCTTTATCTATTAAGGGATTTGACAATATAGGAAAAAAATCGCTCGATGTGATCACTTTACCCATTAGAACTAGAAAGGTTACATTACAAACCCTGATCCATGTTATTCCTCATCATCTTTCATATTATCTCCTTTTAGGAAAATTGTTGATTCATGCAATGAATGGGGTGCCTTCTACCCTTCATTGTAAAATGCAGTATGTCTACAACAACAAAGTGTACACACTGGACACTAATAATGTGTCTTACAGTGTTTTACAACTAAAGAAAAACAAGGAGAATCCTTTGAAAGCATTGACACCAATAACACAAGTAGAACCCATGCAAGAGAAAGACAACATAAAACACATTGATGAAGTCACTAAGATATTAGAAGATGATTGGGGTTCCTGAGATTTCACACCAAAATTCATGGGAGAATACAAGATCATAAACAAATATTCTGAAAAGGAAAAAGAAAAAGTGGAAAATTCAACACAAAATTTGGAAGACCCTTCAAAATCATCCACCTCAACCACTTTAGAAAAAAATACAACAAATTACATAACAAACTTTGATGAACTTAATTACGAACAACCTCCAAAACTAAAAGCGAGGAAGAAAATATATGGAAGAGGTTATTGTCCCTCAAAAGAAACAAACAAGCCTTCACTCAATATCAACACTCTAACAAAAGTTTCCTCTAAGGGTGTGTGTAGGATTATCATGGAAAAAATAGGCCCTTAAGTGGCAATAAAATTTAGAAAAATCAAAGTTAGGTAACTTAACGTAAAAAAAAATGAATAAGTTATCTATATTATTTCAAAAATATGTAACAATAGAATATGTATCAAATTGAATGTAGTTTCTAAACTACTAGGTTTATTTAAGAAAAAATTCTATTTGGTGAAAATTTGAAATTTCAATGTAGTAGCACTTAAATTTCAAGGAAAAAATAAGAAGCAGTTGTCTATCTGACCACCCTACCCACAATAAAATGATAATATTTTTTTATAAGATTTTAGATATAAGTAGAGGACTCATGTCCCGATGTGATGCATATTTTTTTGTAATTATTTTCCAAGAAAATAATTAATTATGAATTTTTTAAATTACAACTTTTAAAAAATATAAAAAACTCGTATGTCTGACCACCTTAACTTGGTCAAAACTTCATGAAATTCATTTTTTTTTAATCCTATAGTATGCGAATCATAGAATGTGATGCATGTTTCAGATTCAAAAAATGTGATACCGTTTGAAAGCTATAGATGTTTTTTAATCAACCTATCAATAAGTACTTTAGTTGTAAGTCAAATAGAAAATGAATAATAATTATTTATTAAATTCAAAGTAAAGCATAATTTATATTTGTGGAAAGATGAGAATCACCTTTAAAAACCCTTTTTGTTTCATCAATTTTCGGTAAAAAAAAAGTCGTCAGCCACATATCCTACACATGCCCATCATATCGCCACTTTTTGGCCCATTATGATCCTACACATACCCCTAAGCCAACTTTAACATTAGTGCATTTTGAACTAATAGACACTAGTGGTCTTGATTGTTACGATTTGAAAGAAACACAAGAAACACAAAAATCTTTGCTTAACATCAATGTCATCATGCAAAACACTAATGGTTGGAGTTCATTAGATTTTACACCCTCCTTTCAGGGAGACTACAAAATATCACAATCTAAAGAGTCTTGTGTAAGTATGATATATGATACTAAGCAAGAGATAAATTTTTCACAAAATAATGAAAAATACTCTACTTTTGATCAAGAGAGTATCTTGACGAGACTCCTCCAAGATCATATGATATATCTCCCTCAAAGAAAACAAAAGAAATTTTACTACAAGAATTCATTTTGTGCATATCATAGAGTTCATGGTCATGCTACTAATGAATATAAGGATTTAAGTGATAAAATTCAACATATTAAGAAGTGTGGTGCTCTTGCTTGTGTTGAAGAACCTAGTTCCTCTAATTGATATTGATTTTCACTCTAGCATGTTTCTCATCAATTGTTTCCACTCATCCTTGTCCACTAATTGGGGGAAAGGAGTTAAGTAGCCTTGTCCTTGTATGTCACTTGTCATCTATTTTGCCTAGTTGATCACCTTTCATGTAAATATAAGAGCAAGTTTTGGATGTGGATGACATGCCTTATGATCAGTCGCATGTGACATACTTATTCATGATGTAGTTTGATTCAGAAGCATATGACTTGGCATAGCGCATTTCGAATAAGCTCTTGTGCACACAGAAAAAGTATCCCTTTTTGCTTGCTTGATTTGAGATTAATTGATGGAAAATTAGACTTAATGAGGCCTTGATTTAGTGTTGTGAGGTGTTTTACACATCCACATTAGGTCTTGGACCCTTACAAATAGAATAAAATGCATCTAACAATGTTTTGTAAAGGTGTTTTAAAGTGTTGTAAATAACTTGTACACTTTTCTAGACTCTTATTAAACATCTAAGTCTAATGAACCTATTTTTACAATTACAAAATATATTTAATGGCATTTTCACATTAATCTAGAAGGCTTGTAAATTAAACTTTACTTTGATCTAGTGTTGTAATGTGTTTTACACATTCACATTGGATGTTTTGTCTTTCTAGGTTGTATGGACCCTATTTTAATGATGTAAAGTGTATTTAATCACACTTTCACATTGAACTTTGTTTCCTTGGCCTTATTTACCCTTTATATCATCATTAATAGGCCCCTATGACCCCATATTGTGCATTTTGAGGCATAATTTTATTAAATAATTGACAAAGTCACCATATAAACCTAATTTCCTTACTTCCTAGCATTCTAGCTAGTAGAATGGCCCCTATGGGACCCATTCACCATTAGGGGAGAATCAGTCCCATCTAGGTGGGACCCATTCACCCTTGATGGTGAATGAGTCCCATTTGAGCCAATTTCGGGGTTTAAGTAGGAAAAATTGGAATTTAAGTTTATTTTTCCTTCATGTTAGCCTTGGGGATCAAATTAATAGGTAAATTAGATGGATTTCCTATAAATACAATATTTTAAACCCTAATTAATAATAAATTCAACTCATTCATCATTTTTCTTCCACCTCAAGTCAAGCAAGCTAGGGTTTTGTCATTTCAAGCCATCAAGATAGCTTCCTAAGACATCCAAGTGCAGATTCCTCATATTTTTTTGTAGAAATTCAAGATCAAAAATCATCGAAAGTATCTAACTCCATTGATTCATGATTCATCATGTTATTTCTTCATTTTGGTTTAATTACCTAAAAAGGGGTTTAACCAAGGAAAACCCCAGTGCCCTAACAATCAACAAGTTTTTCCTCTTTACATGTGATTTGTAGGTCATGTTTAGATTTAGAAAAGAAAAAAGGTGGAAAAGTCTTCATCAATTTTTCAAAGCTCTTCAAGGTGTTCAAATCCTTAAAAGAAGCTTGGAGAACACTTACATAATAGATTATGCAGATTTTGGTTTGGACATCTGAGGAGCAGAAAGAGTAGACTAAAGGATACATATTCCAACTTTAAGTTTTCAGAAATTTAGAGGTGGAATAATTTTACATTAGTGGCAACTTAGTCCCATAGTTATCTCAGAAAAAGGCTATTCTGTAGTTCTGAGTACCCAGTTCTCTAAAACATGTTCCGACAGATTTTGTCAGAAACATGACTAATTCTCCTAGAATGGAGAATTAGTTCTAGTGGGATTTTTGAATGTCCTCTATAGCATTCTAGACCTCCATTCCATCACTTTCTAACCTCCAGATGCACACCTTCTATTTCATTTTTTTTTTTTTTTACATTATTAGTTCATTTTGCATATCTCAATGTGTTTTCAAACAAATTGTGTTTCAGTAGTTTTGCAGTAATAATTAATATATTTTATTAGTTATTTGCATTTATATCATCTCATCTAGGAATATTGCATCTATTTTACATTAATATTTGAATGTATACATTGCATTTTGGCCCATCTTTCCCCTTTTGGGTGAAAAACCCTAGAAGGGCTAGAAAGCATTCGGGTGCCAAAATCTTTTTCTACATTTTGGTGAGCTTTCTTTTTGAATACTTTATTTTCTGATTTGGAGTCCTTTTTCATCCTAGATCTAGATTTCATTGACTTTGCGTTAGGTTTTTCAAAATTTTGCATTAGTGAAAGTGCATATAGGTTGCATTTTTGCATCTCAAATCAGTAAAAAAATTCTAAAATTCTGCATTTGCATCTTAGGTTTGCATCAAACAACACAAAAAACATCAAAATCACTCAAAATTTTTTGAATATTCTGAAAAAAATCCCTACTAGGACTCATTCACCACCTTGGGCGAATTAGTCCCTTTTCACCCCTAAAACTGCCTTTTACAGAACTAAAAACCTTATTTTAAAGCTTTTATTTGCTGCACTTACCTACCTGCATCAGTTGGATGAGTTTTGGTTAAATTATTTTCATTAGATCTAGCTTAAATTAGCTCATTTCATGCATTATTTAATTTCAACTTTGCATTTACAACATTTCATCTTTCAAGTTGTTGCATAATATAATCAGAAAATTACCTTGTTGCACATCTGAAAAATTGCATTTCAACATTTCATTTTAAGTCATTGCATTTCACTTTCTTTCCTTTTTTATCATAGCATGTTTTCTTTCAAAGGATTTGGTTTTGATATGTTGAAAATGGATTACATAAGTACAAAATTCCCTCTTATGAGTTCAATTTTGATTACAACAATGAGGTCATTAAGAAACATGTCAATCATCACACCATTGACACAATCCTTAATATTACATTTCCCATTGGTGAGAATGGTAGTGTAGACAATTATAACAATCATACTTTTTCTTCTCCTGATACCTCTCCTATTAGTGATGAAGGTATCTTGGTGAAGGAAGATACAAGAATTGAGGGTCTTGATTGTCCATCTCCTTATTCCCCTTTGGATGATGTTAGACAATAAGAGCATGAGATCATAAAACCATTTCTAGACATTACCTTATGTAGTCTCCATAATCATGATAATCAAACTTGTTCTTCTTCTAATATCCCTCCTCCACGTAAAGAGGATAGGTTGGTGTTAGAAGATGAACCTATTAAGAATCATGAGAACCTTGATCCTCCCTTCCCTAACGCTCCTACCATTTGGAATAATCTATTTGAATATCAAAGTGGTTGTTCTTTTGCTGCCTCCCCCACTTGTGATGAAGCTACTTCACAAATTTCAACCTTGGATGACCATATTACAAGCTCTTGTACTAGGGTAGATAATATGGAAAAAGAGAATTAGACCTTATAAACAACGAACAATCCAATAGAGTCTTCCTCTAATCTCCCCACTATTGATAAACAAAAAAATCTAACCATTCATCATTCCCCTACTTGAGAGGCAGTCATTTTAGTAGAACCAATCCATGAATTTCAAGAACATTTGATTCATAGTTCTCCTAAAAACTCTCCTTCTAGGGAGAATATCATGGTGCTAGAAAATAACAACAATACTAATGTGTCTTCCTTAGATAACAAGGTGATTCTGAATTTCCCTTCATTAGAGATACATTAAACTAGGACTAATGAGGTTATGAATACACAAGTTTCCATTAGATCCCCCTTGATCAATGGACCTCATACATACCCTGTGGGACGTCCTAAGAACACTCTAATTCTCTACCCTCCTTCAGAAAAACAACAAACTAAAAATCAACTTAAACTTATCCTTTATCCCCCTCAAACAAACCTAAAACCCTAAGCCAACCCAACCTTGTCCTTTACTCACCTACGAACAATGTTTTGTAGCAACTAAGTCATAATACCATTTCTCATACATATAACACTCAAAAAAATACATCACCACCACAACCAACCCCAACCTTCTTACCTTTTCCCAATTCTATACTACCTAGTGCTCCTCGATGAAGGGAGTATGATCTTGTTGAGCAACTTAAGAGCACACCCACAAAGATTACCCTATGGGATTTACTTCAGACTTCACCTACCTATCACATTATGCTTCAAATGACCTTACAAAAATTTCCTATCCCTTCTAATGTGCAATCAACTGAAATAGCATCCATAATCCAAGGAACAAAAAGTGACATTTTTTTCCACCAAAGTGAACTCCCCCCTTTGGAAGTGCAAAAAAAAAAAATGATCCTTTCATAATCATATCTCAATACAAACACATAGGGATAAAGATAACTCTTGTAGATACTATCTCTTCCCTTGTTTAGTGTGAACCTCCTAGATAGGCTTTGCATTGATCAATTGAACATTCAACCTGATTCTTTATCTTTTAAAGGATTTGACATTGTCGAAAAGAAACTACTCGGGGTTGTTAGAGTAATAAGTTATTATGCTTAATTAATTACATCACATTGGTTAATTAATTAAGCCACTTATTCCTCTTTATTACTTAAGCTAAACTTAGGCACATTAATAATTAATTATTAATTATTAAGTGTGCACACTAGGGTTCATTTTAGGGTTTCATTTAGGGTTTCTTGATCTCCTTCATAAGGATTGATCATTTTGTAATAATTGATTCTCTTAATGCATTTTTACTGAGAGGTTTACAGAGAACATCTTTTTCGGTTCTTCATATCTTTTGCATGTGACAGGTATTCATCTTGCATGCAGGTGATCTTGGATTCTAACATGGTATTAGAGCTCCAGACCTACAGCTGCCTGTTCGTGATCTGAAGATATGGCCTTTTAGTGAGTTTCAGGTGCAAGGGTTTCACAGGCATCTTTTCTGCAAGATCTGGGGGTAGCCATTTTTTGGGCACAATGGGTCAAACGGGGGCCATGCCTCGCAGCGTCCCAAAACCCTAGAAATGCCTCACAAATCATCCAATTTGGTGCGTTGATCCAGAGGGCTTTTGTCTCGGGGCCATATGGTCTCCCCAAAGACGATTATGATGTATTTTTTTCAAAAATTTTTTTTAAAAATTGATTTTTTTGCAGAAAATCTGCGCCGCCAAGTAAATGGCAACGCTTCATCGCCACTGAAGCCAGCAGAGGGCTCCGCCTGAATTACCCTGGGCAAAACACCGGGCCGCGAGATAGCCCCCGCAAGGAGACCTTTTGGCTTCAAGAGTATGGATCATCGTGGCCCTCCACTCAGCCTCAGGAGATCTGCCTCTTGCTCGCCAGCCCCCGGTCGCCACGTGGACCAGGGCCAAAAATTTTTCTTTTTCAGGGGGCCGATTTTAGTGACGCCGATGGCTATCAATTTTAAGCTTAAGAACCGCTGATGTCAGATGATGTCAGTGTACGGCCGGCCCCTCTTTGCCCCCTCCTAACCCTAGTTTGCCCTAAAGAAGCATTTTTTTTTCTTTTGGCCATAACTTGGGCATACGGTATCGAAATCGGGCAAACGAGATATCACCGGAAAGCTGGTTTCGAGCACTTTCATTCGGTGCAGTTTGTTTTACAGTATTTTTCTGTTTTATTACATTTATTGCTGTTTGATGTCAGATGTACATTTTATGCTTCCGAGCTCATAACTTTTTGCCACGATCTCTGTTTTTCGCTTTGTTTGAAGCGTCGAAAAGGTATTGAGGAGCTCTAGGTTGCTGTCCGTGCACCTTTTCTGTATCTATCCTTGGTTTATTAGTTAGTCTAGATTTGGCCCGATGGGTTGTTTGGTGATTACTTGGATGTTTTGGCAGTTGGGAGAGTGCATCTTGCATCTTTGCACTTCATTTTCAGTAATACACCATTCAATAATTGCTTGCTACTTCATAGATTCCAGAGTTGTTCCAGTTTGGAGTTTTCGAGTGTTCCGTGGCATCGGGTTTTCTGTTGCTTTAATCATGATTCCTTGAGTCAATCAGTGACTCTCATCCGATTTTAGTAGTATATAAAAGAATATTTCCTTGCTTTCCTATATCAAGTTCCAGTGTTACTCTACAGAGTTCTTCCAGTGCTTCTTTGCAGCATGTTATCTCATTGTAAGGGGGGTTTTGTCCCACTGGGTTTTTCCTTCTCTTACTCATTATTGCATTTATAAATGGGTACCTAATCAGGCCTAGTTGCCGGGACCCATCTTTGCTTTCATGCATCTTATTCTAGTGTTTTAGCTTCTTCCTAAGTTCATCTTAAGGGGGGGTGTTAGAGTAATAAGTTATTATGCTTAATTAATTACATCACATTGATTAATTAATTAAGTCACTTATTCCTCTTTATTACTTAAGCTAAACTTAGGCACATTAATAATTAATTATTAATTATTAAGTGTGCACACTAGGGTTCATTTTAGGGTTTCATTTAGGGTTTCTTGATCTCCTTCATAAGGATTGATCATTTTGTAATAATTGATTCTCTTAATGCATTTTTACTAAGAGGTTTACAAAGAACATCTTTTTCGGTTCTTCATATCTTTTGCATGTGACAGGTATTCATCTTGCATGCAGGTGATCTTGGATTCTAACAAGGGTGATCATTATACCTCTTATAGTTGAAGTGGCCACATTGAATACACCAATCTCTGTTATGCCTCATGAACTTTCATGTAATCTTATCTTAGGTAGATCATGGATTCATGTAATGAATTGTGTGCCTTCCACTCTTCATCAAAAAATGAAATACATTTACAACAACAAAGTATACACCCTTGATGCTAATCCTAAGCCCTATAGTCTCTTACATCTTGAGAAACACAAATAAAATCCCTTAAACACATCAACATCAACTACACAATTGCAACCCATCTAACAAAAAGACAAACGACAACATATTGAACAAGTCACGAAGCTATTAAATGATGAACATGGGGTTCTTTAGACTTCACACCACCACTCATGGGAAAGTAAAACAATTCATAATTCAACTGAGGGAAACACAAATGTAGTCATGTCAAAAAAAAACTCAGACGACCCTTCAAAAGCATCCACCTCGACCACTTTAGACCAAAACATAACAATTATACAACAACCTTTGATGAAAACAACAACGAACAACCACGATTCAAAAGCAATGAAAAATATTTATGGAAAAGGTTATGAACTTTTAAAACAACTTGGCTATAGTGGAAAATCATGTGGTAATAATGAACAAGGTATGCACAACCCTATAGATCCTATCACACAACAAACAACTCATGGTCTTGGTTATTGTCCTTTGGTAGGAGTAATCAAGCCTTCAATCAATATCAACACTATCACAAATAATTCGTCAAATCCAACCTTAACCATAATACATCCTGAACTGATCAACACTACTAGTCTTGATCACTCTCGTTTACAAGAAATCAAACAAACAAATACACCTTCACTTAATGTCAATGTCATATCACAAAACACTAATGAATTGAATTCATTATATTTTTCACCCTTCTATAAAAGAGAGCCCAAAATCTTGCAATCTAAACAGTCTTGTGTAGGTATGACATCTTGTACATCCAAGCAAAGGGTATCTTTGTCACAAACTATGGGAACACCTTCTACCATTGATGAAGAGGGTATCTTGTTGAGACTCCTCCAAGATAACTTGATATCTCTCCCTCCACGAACTTGAAAGAAATGTTATTAAAAGACTCCATTTTTCTCATATCATAGAGTTCATGGTCATTCAACTAATGAATGTAACATTTTGAGTAGTAAAATATAACATCTTAAGGAGTTTGGTGTCCTTCCTTATGTGGGGGAACCTAATTCCTCTAATTGATACTAATTTTCACTCTAGCATGCATTTTATCCATCACTTCGGCTCACCTTTGTCCTGCACTAAGTGGGGATAATGGATTAAGTAGCCTTGTCCTCATATGTCACTTGGTTTTTCCACTTTTTCCTAGTTGTTAACCTTTCATGAAAATATAAGAGCAAGCTTGGGATGTGGACAACATGCCTTAACTTGGCTTGCATGTGACATACTACCTTTTCATGATGTAGCTTATAGGAAACATATAACTTGGCATAGGGATTTCTGAATATGCTCTAATGTCTTCTTCTTCCTCTTCTACTTTAAAGAAATTGTTCACAGTAATGGTGTTAGCAACTGCTTTAAAGTGGGGGCATACATCGACACTCACATTTCATTGTGTGATTTTATTTTTCTTGCAATTTCCTCTCTTGGAAACACTAGGCAATGTTTCCCAGATGAGACCTTGCACTTGTCCTCTCTTGGAAACAAGATTAGACCATCTGACTTTTTCCTCTCGAAACATTTGGCATGATTCTCCCTAAGATGAGACCTTGCACGATCTAAGAAAAATGCATTTGATAATTTTTACACTATTTTTCATTTACAATGTCTATGAGTGTCACATACAAAGTTTTTCTTACCTCTCATAGAGCTAAAAATAATTTTCCTTTTGTGGTGACCTTATTAAAGTTATCGTGGATAGATAACTTTGGTATGTAAGGGGAAGCCCATTTCGAGGCATAAATTTTCCCCATAGCCACTTAGCAGTATGTGAGAAACATATCGATATATGTGTCTCACCTTTTAGGACTTCTCACCCAACAACACCAAGAGTTCCCATCCTCAAAGTGAGTGATGCATTTTAAAAATAGCCTCAGACTGACCACAAACATTTGGACAAATAGTCAAAGCTTGATCCACCTTTTTACTTCTCTTGGGTATGTAGAATCATGAGCCAAAAGTGGTTAATGACTTTTGTTTTAACAAAAATTGATGAAACAAAAAGGGGTTTTAAAGGAGATTCTTAGCTTTCCACCAATATAAATTATGCTTTACTTTGAATTTAATAAATAATTATTATTCATTTTCTATTTGAATTACAACTAAAGTCCCCGATTGATAGGTTGATTGAAAAACATCTATAGCTTTCAAATGGTATCACATTTTTGAATCCAAAACATGTGTCACATTATATGCTTCACATACTATAGGATTTAAAAAGAAAATATGATTTTCATGAAGTTTTGACCAAGTTAAGGTGGTGACATATGATTTTTATATTTTTTAAAAGTTGTACAAATAAAAATTTATAATTAATTATTTGGAAAAATTACTTAAAAAAATATGCATCACATCAGGACATGAGTCATCTACTTATATCTAAAATCTTATAAAAAAAATTATCATATTATTGTGGTTAGTGTGGTCAGACAAACACCTACTTCTTAGTTTTTTTCCCTGAAATTTAAGTACTACTGCATTGAAATTTCAAATTTTCACTTGGAAATAGATTTTTTTTTCTACATAAACCTAGTAGTTTAGAAACTACATTCAATTTGCTACAGATTCTATTCTTAGATATTTTTCAAATAATATAGATAACTTATTCAAATTTTTACATCATGTTGCCTAACTCTGATTTTTTTGAATTTTTCGCCACTTAAGGGCCTATTTTTTCCATGATGATCCTGCACATACCCTCCTCCTTCTAGTTATTGGCATTGCATAATTGCATATCTTGTTTTGCTGCAAAACATTCACCTTGTGTGTGTTCTTTTGCGCTTATGTTGGTTTGACTTAGGATCTTGGATCATGGGGCCTTGTGCAACCTCCTCTGATCTTTTTCATCCTTTTTTGTCCACATTGGTACAATTGGACCCTTCTTGAATGTCTACTTTATTGTGAGTTTGAAGAAAGTTCATCCTCTCACTAAAGTGGGGGCTAACTGTGGACACAGAAAAAGTATCCTTTTTTGCTTGCTTGATTTGGGATTAATTGATGACAAATTGGACTTAATGAGGCCTTGATTTAGTGTTGTGAGGTGTTTTACACAACCATATTAGGTCTTGGACCCTTACAAACAGAATATAATGCATCTAACAATGTTTTGTAAAGGTGTTGTAAAGTGTTGTAAATGACTTTCACACTTTTCTAGACTCTTATTAAACATCTAAGTCTAATGAACCTATTTTTCCCCTTATAAAATATATTTAATGGTATTTTCATATTAATCTAGAAGGCTTGTAAATTAAATTTGACTTTAATCTAGTGTTGTAATGTGTTTTACACATTCACATTAGATGTTGTGCCTTTCTAGGCTATATGGACCCTATTTTAATGATGTAAAGTGTATTTAATCACACATTCACATTGAACTTTGTGTCCTTAGCCTTATTTACCCTTTTTATCATCATTAAAAGGGTCCAATGACCCTATATCATGCATCTCGAGGCATAATTTGATTAAATAGCTGATAAAGTCACCATATAAACCTAATTTTCTTACTTCCCGACATTCCAGCTAGCAAAATGGCCCCTCTAGGACCCATTCACCATTAGGGGTGAATCAATCCCATCTAGGTGGGACCCATTCGCCCTTCATGGCGAATGAGTCCCATTTGAGCCATTTTCGGGTTTTAAGTAGGAAAAAATGGAATTTAATTTTATTTTTCCTTCATGTCAGCCTTGGGGATTAAATTAATGGGTAAATTAGACAGATTTCCTATAAATACAAGCTTTTAAACCCTAATTAATAAGAACTTCAACTCATTCATCATTTGTCTTCCACCTCAAGTCAAGCAAGCTAGGGTTTTATCATTTCAAACCATCAAGATAGCTTCCTAAGACATCTAAGGGAAGATTCCTCATCTGTTTCCAAAAATTCAAGATCAAACATCATGGCGAAGCTCTGTTACCCGAAAATATGATCATGAAAGTTTTCAAAATTTTAGTGCATTCTATATCCTCTTGAGCCTGCCAAATCACAAAAATAATTAATTTTGAAAATCTGAAAGGGTTGGTGCAAAATACTTTTGTGAGCATGACCCTCACCATATTTCAACCAATCTGGCCAGTTGTCATGCTCATATTCTTTATCATTTGTGAAAATTTTAGCTTCACATTTTTCTTCCTGTGATTTACAAACTAAGTTAAAATCAAACTTCCATGTTGCTAGAAATTAAAATTTTTCTGGGTTGTGCTCTACGTAAGCCAATTATCTTGTTGCTCAAGTTTTGTGCAAAATGGAGCTTTTATGGAAAAGTTATCTAATTTTCCACCTTAAAGTTTTGAGTTTATTCACAGAGTTAAATTAAATTTACATCAATTTTCTAAAGTTGGTAAAGTTAATTATTGCTAGGACAACTATATTTTTCATTCACGGAGGAAACTTTATGAAGTCCATTTTATTAAAGTCTAATATTTATATGTGGCTAGAATACTTTAAAATTTTTATAAGGTGCCAATCTTCTTGTCGGACATCCCAGTTGGTTGTAGAACTCCCAAAGAATCTAAGTATGAGGTTCAAAAGTTATTAAATTGCCTGACAAGAAGGCAAAGCTCAGATACTTGTTTAGAGTTTGCTGGAAATATGGAAGTCTTTTAGAAGACAGTGAAGGTACATTTTCTCCCATGAATAAATTCATAAATAGGTTGAAACCCGATGATAATGTCACCAAGGCCATGGCTAGATTTGAAGAGAATATGTGAAATCAGATAAACATAGTGTAGATTTGTTGATGGCTTTATAAGCTTAATTGAAAATGTAATTAACATATTCAAGAATCAAAATCCACGATCTAGTAAGCTATCCCATGCCATAAAAGAGTTATGCTTGAAAATTCTTTGAACTTATTGGTTATTCCGAGCGGCATATCATTTGAGGAAGATGATGGATATTAAGGAAGCATGGAAAAGACAGTGCCACTACACTAGATGAAATGGTGAATTTAAATGTTCCCACTTTGTTTGGGTTCATTGTTCCCAACTTGTTTTGCATGTCCTCCCAATAGTGAAACCTATTATTCCTCGAGTCCATTAGATGAAGAGGTGAAGGATTCAACAAATGAGCTTCAACCATACACCTCAAGTCTTGAATATCTTGATGATGCATTCTAGGCTTTAGCACTGATGCTTCGCATTGCAAAAACACACCATAAAGGGAATCTCAAAGAAGCCTGTAACAATAAGTTCCCTTGGTATGATGTATAATGACCAGCTAAATTTTTTAGCATACGAGAATTATGTACAAAGTCAAAGTATGTACAAAATTGACTTAATGAGAAGATCAAACTTACAAAACAAGGATTAAAAGATGGGTCTACCAAATTTCCACATTTGGAGAGTATTTTTAAGGTAACAAAGGAGTTCTTCCTATGAAATAGATGGAGTCATGCATTGTGGAAGAGTGAAGAGGAGATTGTATTTCTATGTCACATGGTTAATAGGATGCTTGTTGATTATGGGACTAACATTTGGCAAACATTACATCAACAACTAATCAATGTAGAGATTGTGGGTACAAGAAGCATTCCTTATCAAATATTTGCATGATTTGCACTTATAGTTGTATGGGCCATGCATTTTAGTCTTGCATATTTCTTATACCTTAGAACTGATTCTTTTATGAAAAAACATCTATACATGGAGTAATCTCGAGCACCCAAAGTTTGAAGAGGAGGACGAACTTTCTAATTTTGAGAATAAAAATGAACTTTGGGCATTTGTAGAGACCAAGGCTAAATCTGTTGCTATAGATTGGATATATGAATGTGGTAAATAAAATAAAGTACTTCCCCTTAATGTGTTTCATCTTAGAAAGAGGTCAGGTATGTGCAGGATCATGATGGGCCCAAAAGTGGTGATATGATGGGTATGTGTAGGGTGTGTGGTTGACAACTTTTTTTTTACCCAAAATTGATGAAACGAAAAGGATTTTTAAAGGTGATTTTCAAATTTCCACCAATATAAATTATGCTTTACTTTGAATTTAATAAATAATTATTATTCATTTTCTATTAGAATTATGACTAAAGTCCTGATTGATAGGTTGATTGAAAAACATCTATAGCTTCCAAACGGTATTACATTTTTTGAATCTGAAACATGCATCACATTCTATGCTTCACATACTATAAAATTAAAAATAAATAAATTTAATTTCATGAATTTTTGACCAATTTAAGGTGGTTAGACATACAATTTTTTTATATTTTTAAAAAGTTGTAATAAAAAATTCATAATTAATTATTTACTTGGAAAAAAATACAAAAAAAATATGCATCACATCAGGACATGAGTCCTATACTTATATCTAAAATATTATAAAAAAATATCATTTTATTGTGGTTAGGGTTGGTCTACAAAAACCTACTTATTTTTCCCCGAATTTAAGTACTAATTGAAATTTCAATTTTTCATGAAATAGATTTTTTTTAAAACCTAGTAGTTTAGAAACTACATTCAATTTGCTATAGATTCTATTCTTACATATTTTTGAAATAATACAGATAACTTATTCAAATTTTTATGTCATGTTGCCTAACTCTAATTTTTCTAAATTTTTTGCCAGTTAAGGGCTTGTTTTTTCCATGATGATCCTGCACATACCCAACTAGAAGATGGAAATGAGTTAGCATTCTAAATGTTTCTGTAAATTTTATGGAGACTAAAATCATGGAAAAGAATACGTTGTGGGAATTATGCTAGTTATTTTTCCTGTTAGCTTCTTTTCCACCTAAGGAGGAGGGTATGTGCAGGATCATGATGGGCCAAAAAGTGGCAATATGATGGGTATTTGTAGGGTATGTGGCTGACGATTTTTTTTTACCCAAAATTGATGAAATGAAAAGGGTTTTTAAAGGAGATTCTCATCTTTCCACAAACATAAATTATGCTTTACATTGAATTTAATAAATAATTATTATTCATTTTCTATTTGAATTACGACTAAAGTCTTGATTGATAGGATGATTGAAAAACATCTATAGCTTTCAAATGGTATCACATTTTCAGAATCCAAAACATGCATCACATTCTATGTTTCGCATACTATAGGATTAAAAAAATAAAAATTGAATTTCATGAAGTTTTGACCAAGTTAAGATGGTCAGACATACAAGTTTTTATATTTTTTCAAAGTTGTAATAAAAAATTCATAATTAATTATTTACTAGAAAAAGAATTACAAAAAAATATGCATCACATCTGGACATGAGTCCTTTACTTATGTATAAAATATTATAAAAAAATATTATCATTTTATCATGATTAGGGTGGTCAGATAGACACCTACTTCTTATTATTTCCCTGAAATTTAAGTACTACTACATTAAAATTTCAAGTTTTCACCGAATAGATTAAAAAATAAATAAAAAAATCTAGTAGTTTAGAAACTACATTCAATTTGCTATATATTCTATTCTTACATATTTTTGAAATAATATAGATAACTTATTCAAATTTTTACGTCAAGTTGCCTAACTCTGATTTTTTTGAATTTTTTGCCCCTTAAGGGTCTGTTTTTTCTATGATGATCCTGCACATACCCATGAGTCGTTTAGTTTCTTATCTATTTATCCCTCTACAAAAATACAAGTGAGAAAATATATTGATGGTTTTGTGATTAAAAAAATGAATGTAATTTTCTTGAAAGAATTGGAAGAGTCATTTGGTGAAAAGAAAATATCAAATTTTCAAGAAACGGTTACAAATGGAAGGGGGAGTTATAAAAAAAACCTGATTCGTAAATAGGGGGATCCTTTTCTTTGGTTGTTTGGGAACAAGGGAAGCAGAGGGGAAGTTATGTTTTCACATAGTTTTGTTATGTAGTAATTGAGTGTTTGAACACATATTTTGTATTGGGGAGATAAGGAAATATGGTTGAATCTTTGAGTTTGTGAATATTTTTTTGATTACAAATGTCTTTGTGCCTCGATGATCATTCTACAATATGATATTTTGCTGTGTCAGATTGTGTTGAAGTTTTATTTTTTGAATCTATGAATTCAATATTAAATCATCTTTTGAAAATATTTTGCTATTTATCTTTCCTTTCTCACCATTTGGAATGTGGATTAGATGAACCGTGTGTCATTTATTCACATTTTTCGTCATTCTGAAATTAATCTATCACATATGTGACATGGTTATGCATACTTTTTTTCTTTCCTTTTTTTTCTTTTTGATTAAAAACACATCTAGTTTCCATTCATTGCATATCTTTTGAAGGTAGTTGTGCCTTTTAAAATAAGTAGAGAGCACTTGCAACTATCATTGCAAGTGATTCAATTATTGGTCGGATTGTCATTTGTGTGGGTGAAAGAGTATAAAATTAAAGTGACAAATCTATTAACAAACAATTTTTGGTGACTCTGCTGGGGAATGAAGTGGCTGGTGCTTTATTCTCTTAGAAATTTGAAGGTGCCTCCCCAAGGACGAAGGTTGGTGACTCTTTTTTATATGATCTCAAAAAATGGTTCAATGCCAAGAAAACCAATGAAATCAGCTCAAACCCATAAGACAACCTATGCCAACAATTGAAGAGATATTGGTTGAAGATAATGAAATACTTCATTTGTTGTGTAGAAATCTCAAATCAAGCATATCTGAAGCTGAAAAGAAAGGGATACATCCATCTCAAGATCATCAATCTGCCTTGTTACAGTTCAAATATTTTCATTGCAAATATTACATTCTTAAAGATCTTGAGCACACGATTCATTCGACAAGGGTGGAAAAGTTAGAAATGCTTAAGGAAGAACTAGTGAATAAAGAGAAATTTTCTTTTAATTTTTCTATTCTTGGTGAACAAGATTGCATACAAAGGACTGAGGTTGAACAACCATCCACTTCTTTTGAAAAAAATGAATAAGTATTATCAAATGGATCCAATGTAGTTCTCATTCCAAAATGGCTCCTAGAAAGTTCAAAAGACTTTTTATGTCGGATTATAGAAGAATATGGTCACATCACTGAGGTGAGTTCAACCACTTGTGCTTTCGGCAATAAGAAAGAAGGTATGAATGTTATGCTATTTTCTCCTAAATTAGAAGTCTTTGGCTTTGATATGGATGAAAAAGTAATAGAAAATATTTCTTGTGAAGCTGAAAAAGGGCTTCTAAATAATAGTTTAGATCTGGAAGCTTTTGTCTTTGATGATATCTATTTAGCATTTCATACAATAGACAGAAAAAATCATCACAAGAAAATGGATAAGGTGCATTCTCCTTAGTCTTCCAGTGATAATTTTCCTTGTACAAGAAATGAAGAAATTATTTATGTCAACTTTGATCCCATGCTTGTAGAATGTGATATTCAAAAATCACAACCAACATTTACATTTTCAGAGATTGAATCATCATGCAATCTGCAGAAATAATGTTTTATTTCCAAGTTTTGGTGTAGATAATGAAGTTATAATTGATACACAGCTAGAATGTGAAATTGTTGAAGTCCCCACATTGAATCATGAAGAAACATGGCTGAAAGAAGAGGTTAGAAATGATCTTTCATTTGAATCTTTTCATTTTGAGAATGCAGATACCAAATTTTTTAAATCAAATTTGGGAGATAATGTTATAAACAGCCATAATGGTTTCAATGAAAGTGATCAAAGGCATGAGTGTGATGAGTCTCATGTTGTTTATATGCCGAATTGGTGTCTTCATGCAAATAATGATGGGTTTCTATGTGGAGAATAGGTCATGATGCCTGATTCACAATTTATAGTTGAAACTAATTTGGTGAATCATGAATTTGTTAAATAAGATTTTACGGAGAAAGAGGAGATTATTTCAATTGAGAGTGACTTTCAGCCACATAGAAGTTTTGTTTACAATTCTAATTTCTGATTTGATTTACTTCCAGTCTTGCATGAAACACATATGATTGATAATCGTTCTCCTAATAGTTCAGGTAGTCATGATTATTCTCAGGAATAGGATGTAAACCTATCTACTGTAGAGAATGATAATATGCAGGAACATGTTGAGGAAGTCATTTCCACATATATCAACAAAGAAGAGTCTTTATATTATGGTTTTTATATGGGGTTTCCAATTCAAGGGTTGATCTCTTCGGGTTGGAAAAATTAAGAGTACTATGATATTATACCTGATGATATAAAAATAGATACTACTAATTGTATGATAGCCAATGTTGATACAAGTCATCCAATTGCGGAAGTATATGGTGAGGAGTGGCTTGTTGAGCATAAGATTTTATCCAAATAATTTTTGCATGGTGTTGTTCATATTCCTCTAATCATGGTGGTCACCAGCTGGCAGTTGATTGTGTGCATGGTCCTCATTCACTCGACATTATTCTGTACAAGAATCTATTTATCCCAGCCAGTTAATGGATTTTTTGTGATCACCCAAGAATTACTTGAGGTAGGGTCTCCATGACCATGTACATAGAAGAAGTTTTTGGTGTGCCTGTAGTGTAGTTTCCTTTCCTATTCTACCTCATTTTTGGTTTGCTCTAGCTCCTTGTGTTCCCCTGCTATTTCTTTGACTTCATACCTAATGGACTTGGATTGGTCTACCCCAAAGCTTTTGTAGTTCTCTACATTTTCTACCAAAATATAGTCCCCAACTAGAGCCAATGTTACTCAAAAATATGATCTTGAAAATTTTCAAATTTTTAATGCATCCTATATCCTCTAGAGCCTGCCAAATCACAAAAACAATTAATTTTACAAATCTGAAGGGGATGGTTCAAAATCCTTTTGTGAGCATGATCCTGACCATACTTCAACCAATCTGGCCAGTCCTTGTGCTCATATGCATTATAATTTGTCAAATTTTTAGCTTCACATTTTTTGGCCCATGATTCACAAACTGAGTAAAAATCAGACTTCCATGTTGCTAGAAATTAAATTGGGTTGTTCTCTACGTAATCCGATTATCCTACTAGTCAATTTTTGTGCAAAATGGAGCTTTATATGGAAAAGTTATCTAATTTTCCACCTTAAGGTTTTGAGTTTGTTCACATAGTTAAATTAAATTTACATGAATTTTCTAAAGTTGGTAAAGTTTTTGAAAAGGAAAAAATAGGTTTTACAGGGACCTCAAACCGTAGAGTTAACAACAAAAGATAGAGCAAAAAAATTCCAAACAAACAAACTGTTGTCCCAAAAAGGAAATGATAGCACAAAGAGACAACAGGGTCCAAAGAAAGGACCACCCAAAAAGCCAGAAACAAACACCACCATGCTACTCCAAGGTGTTCATCAACTCCTCAGTCTCCATTTCAACATCCTTCATATCCTGTAACCTCTGCTTGAGGACTTGAGTCGTATGTGAAGAAATCGGGGCCTTCCTCTTCGTGTTGGCCTGGGTACGAGTCAAAAACCCTTCACCAGTAGATCTGCTGCATCCTTTGTCCACATCCAAATCCACGACTAGCAAACCCTTTTGATTCTTTTTGATATTTTCCACCATTGCATTGATGATAATGGTGTTATGCCTGGCAATTTTGTGATTATTCGCCACAGTGGCCCTAATATTTTGGCTTATCTTGGACATACTGCACTCGATCCTAGTCAATCTTTCCTCCTGCGAATGCTGTCTTTTCCTTGGTAAGGGGGTTTCATGTCCCTCATCCTCTTTATGACTCCAACTAATCTTCATCTCCAAATCCATGACTTTGTCGTTGAGATCTCTATTATGGCCTTTCAGCTCACTGACATCCTTTTGGGTCCACTTGAGAACAGTGAAAAGGCCATCCGTACTTTTTTCTGCCACACTCATAATATCCTCAGGCTTGAGCTTATTCATTGCAGAATTAATTTCATCCTGATTAGGGGAATCATTAGGGGCATTCCCAAATCTTTCAGACGCAGGGGCACTAGGCGTCAACTCCTTACTGACCATAGGTTTATCAAAAATAATTTCCATGGAATTCCCAAAATATAAAACTAATTTTGTAATAGAGGTACCTTTAAAACCAGAGACCAAACCCGGAGTAGGGTAGCCAGGAGACGGCTGGGGGTTTAGACAGGGCAACGAGGCAAAACCCAGGCTAGGGCAATCATGCAGAGGCTTCAGCTTAGGAAAAGATGGTGGAGCAGAGTCCATGAGGGCATTCTGACAAGACAAGGACTGGGGAGCAATGGTATTAGGACCAACAGGGGTACAAGCAGGAGGGGCCAGGGGGTCGTTCTCCCTATTACTCTCAGTATTCTCATCATCCAAATCCCCAATATCAACAATTTTAGGCAAAGCAGGTAAGTTTTGATAATGCTCAAAGATGAGCCTAACAAGACCATGGTGAATAATAGAAGTCCTCCTAGGGTTTCTTTCAACTTCATCGAGGCAATTCTTCAAAAAAGAGAACAAGTAAAAAGGCAGAGAGATACGAACCTTGTGACGGAAGTGGTTGAGAATGGCAAAGTGGTAACCATACACCCTGGTGAAGCACCCGTCAACCGTGATATACTCCATAATAAATCTTAAAAATTTCCTCTAGATTGATTTGATGGACTCCACATGAAAGTAGCTATTGGTAACCTTAACCAACTTGGCCTTCTCCTTGTCTTTTTTAGGAAATCTTATGACTGCTTCATCAGAGAACCGACGGTCCCGATAAAATTTCACACCCTCAGTCGAAAGACTAGTAATCTCACCAATTATTTCCTCATTCAGCTTTACATTCCTGCCAAACAACACAATCTCACCATTTTTCCAATTTTTGACAAAATAATCCAGCATCCCCTCGTTGGTACCATGGAGCTTTTCCAAAAAAGGGACTAAACCTCCCTTTTCAATTCTTTCCCAGGCTTTAGCATTCTTTTTGTGCTCTTGAAAGCTGCTCGGTTCCACATGTTTTCTCTCTCCTCCCATCTTCAAAGCTCTATTATACCACAACCTACAGTTGCCCTGGGTCCCGTTTAGGCATATTTTATCAAACACCCAGAAAGCATGCCAGAGACTCTTCTTGAAAAAGAAAATGACATCGGTCCCATCAAATCTAATGAAATCGACATACCTAATCTTTATCCATATCATCATGATGAAGACAACCTTCTCTTCCATGCACTAAATCATAATAAATTAGCACTTTCACCTTAGGATGGAGGTAGTCATTCTTCCTCCATGTGTTATCCCCACCCTTCTTAACCCCTTCATGATGCAGAGCAAACATTCACAACATCCATCCTAGTTCATGAAATAGAATACTTTTTCTTTGAGGAAATTTCAACTACTCATTCTTGATAAATAAGGCTCCAAAGAGGCCAATATAACAAAGCATGTACTTTCAAATCAACTCCAAAACCACAAGTAACTAGAGGCATCATTGAATCAACTCATAAAACCATCAACTCAATCATCTTTCTCAAGAAAAATCATCTATTAAAGCAGCAAATACAAAAACCCATACTCAAGGCTTGAACAAAACTCCATTCAATGAGGGTTTGTAGAAAGTAGGTTTTCTAAACCTCATGCCAACTTGTCACACATTCAATAATATTGGAATATGTCTTCACGAACTCAAACAATTATCAAAAATTGCTTCTCCAAAAAATTTCACACTTTTCCATCCTTGAACCTCTCAAATTCACCCAAAACATGCAATTTTAACAACTATGGCAGCCTAGGGCATCACCAAAAATATAGAAAACCTTATTCAAATTCTTAAAAACCTTGGATATAGTAATAACACCTCAAAATGAATCTTTTCACAAATTTTTAGAAGTTTCCACCATACAAATTAAAAGAAATCACATTTTCTTGTATGCAACCCCAAAAACCCTATGTTCAGAACAATTTTTAGGAAATGACTTGTTTGACCCCTTAAATGGAATTATAAAAATTACTGGTAAAAGGAAAATTTGTCCATCAAATCAATAGATTTCCATATATCCAATTTTTAAGTCTGTACCATTCCGTACTTGTCCGTACCAACATGTTTTCTGACTGCAATTTCTGAAAAACGTTTTCTGAACAGCCTGTCTACACAAAAATCATCATAACTTTCTTATTACTCAATGAAAATGAGTGAGACTTGAATCAATGGAAATATTATTCAATAACCTACACCATAAAACTACTTTTACAAAGTTTCCAGGCCATACTAAGCCATACAAGGCCTCGAAACAGGGAGAAAACTGTTAAAACTTCAAAACAAGGTATTAAAATTGACAAAATTGATTCCAATTTACATTGCCTCCCTTTGGTTCACCTCTCCAAGGCTTAAATATATTATTACAACAAAAATAATAACTACCCCTTCATTTCCAACTAATAAACTACCATTTACAACCAAGTGACCCTTCATATTCTTGTTTTTGTTCACATTTTGCACTTTTGCAATTTTACATGTTTTTGCAACTTTTGCAATAAATTGACTCAACCAACCCATTAGTGACTTTAAATATATTAAAATATAACCACCCAAGACCTATTACAATGCTTTTACATACATTTTACATTCAAAGATTCAATTTTTTGAAATGTAGCCTTTTGAACGAATTTGTGAGCAAGGTGCTCCTGCACCATACAACCAACCAACAAAACTTTCCAAATCCATTGGAAACATGATTGTACCTACCAAAAAAAATTAATCTTCCTTGTTCTTTGTCTTCTCTAACCAATCCTTTGTTCAACTTCTCATCTACTCCCATAAGTGGAGTACTCTTCAGGCTACAAACTCAAGTGCTTCTTCAGAAAACTATCCATCTCTCTTTAACTTGCAAACAAAAACTCAAACACAAACTCAACAAACCATCCATCTACCCAACAACAGATCCTAGAAGATGCCTCTCTCTCTTTTCCTCTGCACCTTCTACCCAGCTTAATCTCCATTGGAGGATGGTGACCACAGACCTTTCCTCGTCTGCCAACACACAACTCATAAACTTTCCTCTTTGCAGTTAGATGGACCAAGCACTTGCAACCAAACTCAATAACAATAATTCAACAACCCAGATCAACTAGCTCTGATACCAATTTGATGTAGAGACAAAGGTTCACAACATCCAACCTAGTTCATGAAATAGAATACTTTTTCTTTGAAGAAATTTCAACTACTTATTCTTGATAAATAAGGCTCCAAAGAGGCCAATATAACAAAGAATGTACTCTCAAGTCAACTCCAAAACCAAAAGTAACTAGAGGAATCATTGAATCAACTCATAAAATTATCAACTCAATCATCTTTCTCAAGAAAAATCATCTATTAAAGCAGCAAATACAAAAACCCATACTCAAGACTTGAACAAAACTCCATTCAATGAGGGTTTGTAGAAAGTAGGTTTTCTAAACCTCATGCCAACTTGTCACACATTCAATCATATTGGAATATTTCTTCAAAAACTCAAACAATCATCAAAAATTGCTTCCCCAAAAAATTTCACACTTTTCCATCCTTGAACCTCTCAAATTCACCCAAAACATGCAATTTTAACAACTATGGCAGCCTAGGGCATCACCAAAAATATAGCAAACCTTATTCAAATTATTCAAAACCTTTGATATAGTAATAAAACCTCAAAATTAATCTTTGCACAAATTTTTAGAAGTTTCCACCATACAAATTAAAAGAAATCACATTTTCTTGTATGCAACCCCAAAAACCCTATGTTCAGAACAGTTTTTAGGAAATGACTTGTTTGACCCCTTAAATGGCATTATAAAAATTACTGGTAAAAGGAAAGTTTGTCCACCACATCAATATATTTCCATATATCCAAGTTGTAAGTCCGTACCATTCTGTACTTGTCTGTACCAACATGTTTTCTGACTGCAATTTTTGAAAAACGTTTTCTGAACAGCCTGTCTACACAAAAATCATCATAACTTTCTTATTATTCAATGAAAATGAGTGAGACTTGAATCAATGGAAATATTATTTAATAACCTACACCATAAAACTACTTTTACAAAGCTTCCAGGCCATACTAAGCCGTACAAGGCCTGGAAACAGGGAGAAAACTGTTAAAACTTCAAAACAAGGTATTGAAATTGACAAAATTGATTCCAATTTACATTGCCTCCCTTTGGTTCGCCTCTCCAAGGATTAAATAGATTATTACAACATAAATAATAACTACCCCTTCATTTCCAACTAATAAACTACCATTTACAACCAAGTGACCCTTCATATTCTTGTTTTTGTTCACATTTTGCACTTTTGCAATTTTACATGTTTTGCAACTTTTGCAATAAATTGATTCAACCAACCCATTAGTGACTTTAAATATATTAAAATATAACCACCCAAGACCTTTTACAATGCTTTTACATACATTTTACATTCAAAGATTCAATTTTTTGAAATGTAGCCTTTTGAACGAATTTGTGAGCAAGGTGCTCCTGCACCACTTCATTGGTGAAGTAATCAGCCACCTTATTGGCTTCTCTATAGGCATGAGACACTTTCACTTTATTGAATTTATTTAATAATATTTTTGTATCTTCGATCCACTTTTTGATGGTCCACGAGGGAGGGGTAAGCCCAAGAATGCAATTTATTATATTCATTGAATCACCCTCCAACCAAAGACATTTCGTGTTCATCTTGAAAGCTAAGCTAACCGCATGATAAGCCCCTATAGCTTCCACAACATGATTAGTTTGGATGCCAATGTCCACAACAAAAGCTGCGATAAAAGCCCCCAAATTGTCCCTTAAAACACACCCACTGCCAGCTTTCCCAGGGTTGAATTTAGTCGCGCCATCAAAATTGGCTTTCACCCAACCCAAAGGCGGCAAAGACCAACTAGCATTCTCCCTTCCACAAACAACAGGTTTGGGGACATTCAATGCAGCTAATTTTGAATTCCACTTTTCGGCCATAGCAATATCGAAAGGAGACCAATTAGCTTTATCAACCATTTTTCTTGGAATTAAAGATAAATTTTCCTTTATTGTCCTAACAATTTTTTCATACAAGTCCCCTTCCAACATCTCTTTTTCCCTAAACACTCTGTTGTTCCTTTCCTTCCAAATATTCCATGACACAAAAGGTAGAACAAAAGACCAGAGCTTTCGCACAAAAAGATTTTTTGAGGGAGCTTTCCATTGCAAAAAAAATCTTCGACAGAGGTAGGGGAAACCCAAACCACATCAAGAAGCACAAAAATTTTACCCCATATATTCGAAACAAAAGGGCAATGAAGAAAAATATGATTAACAGTCTCAACATCATCCCTGCACATGTAGCACCTGTTAGGTATTTGAATTCCTCTTTTTCCAAGATTCTCCAAAGTGAGAATCTTATTCTGTAGCATTATCTAATAGAAAATATTGATTTTAGGAATCAGGTGATTAATCCAAGCCTTAGCCCAGAAGGGCAGAGGCTCCATTGGACTAACCTGCATAGAAGTAGCAAAAGAAACTGAAAAAATACCAGACAGATTGTCTAACCAGACAGAAAAATCCTCCACCTGGTGTTGAGCTAGTCTTAGGGCCCTGAAGGCCAACTGAACAGGGCTAAGATCTTGACTGATAGTCTTCAAATCAACCCAACCCCCATTCCTCCAGTAATCTTTAACCAAGACCCCAAATTCCCTTTTATAATCATTCATCCATTTACTGAATTTCTCATTTCTAATTAAAGGATCTTTAAAAAGTCATCTATCTTCCCAAAACCTTACATAATTTCCTTTTCCAACCAGCCATCCAGTTCCCATTTCCAGCAACTTTCTACCTCTGCTCATATCATTCCAACATACAGAACCATGAGGTAAAAAAGATGAATTTATAACCTCATTAAGAGACTCACAGTTGCTAAAGTATTTGGCTTTTAAAGTATCTCGCCATTCTCCTCTCAAAGTAAGAGTTCTCCAAAGCTGTTTAGCAAGAAGGGACAGATTCAACACTTTAATTTTTCTTAAGCCTAGGCCCCCTCTCGATTTGGGTCTACAGACCAGATCCCATCCAACAAGTGGCATTCTCTTCTTGTCCTCCACAGTAGACCAGAGAAACCTTTTCTAAATTTTTTCAACGGCCTCAGCATATTTAGCAGGAATTTTAAATAAACTAAGAGCATACACATGAAGATTTTGCAAAGAAGCCTTTAGGAGCTGGATTTTTCCAGCTTGACTGAGAAGGGCTCCTTTCCATCCCGATAACTTCTTGTTAAATTTTTCAACCAAAGAGATCCAGAACGAGTCCAAGGGTTTAATGCAAAGTGGCAAACCAAGATAGGTAGATGGGAGAGGCTCAATCCAACACCCAAGAATCTAAGCAAGCTTAAATTGTCTATGCTTCAGAGTATTGAGGAAGAAAATTGAACTCTTAGCCCTATTAAAAACTTGCCCAGAAGCAGATTCATAAAGATTCATAATTCTTTTGAAAGTCTTAGCTTCAGCCACAGTAGATTTTCCCATGAGAATGGTGTCATCAACATATTGTTCGTGGGAACAGGTTAGAGGAGAAGAGGAAGGTCTTAAACCAGCAAGGGATCTTTGATCAATAAGCTTTTTAATATTTCTTCCCAAACTCTCAGCCAAAATTGTAAATAGAATAGGAGAGATAGGATCTCCTTGTCTGAGGCCTCTGGAAGTCTAAAAAAAACCTTGAGAGTGACCCATTCACAATGACAGAAGAGGTAATTGTCAAAACTAGCTGGTTAACCAGTTGAATAACTCTATTATTAAAGCCAATCTTGACTAGGATTTTAAATAAAAAATTCCATTCAACCCGATCATTGGCTTTGGAAATGTCCAATTTAAGAATGAACCCTTCAGTCTTCGAAACCATTAAAGAATGTAAATTCTCATGAACAGTGACAACTGAGTCCAAAATGTACCTACCTGGCACAAAACCATTCTGCTGTGGAGCAATCATTTGAGGAAGCATAGAAAGCATTCTTGTGGTTAAAACCTTTGAAAATAATTTTATAGATAGAATTGCACAGGTTGATTGGCCGAAAATCTTGAAACTCCGAAGCCCCAGGTTTTTTTGGAATAAGGACCACAAAAGTAGCATTAAGTTCTTTAAAAAGCATCTTGATCCAAAGAATTCCTTGAAAAGCATTCTCAACATCCACCTCAAAAATTTCCCAGAACACTTGGAAGAAGAATAAGGGAAACCCATTTGGTCCAGGAGCTTTGTTGCCATCAAAAGAGAAAACAACTTTCCTAATTTCAGCCTTGGAAGGAATAGTAGTAATCAAAGAATTTTCATTATGACCAATCACCTAGGGTATAGCCTCAATCAAAGAGTCTTGCGCTTCAGGATCAATCTCTACATTACACAAAAGAAGGTTGCTGAAGAAAAGGACAGCCTATATTTTCTAAAGTTGGTAAAGTTAATTATCGCGAGGACAACTATATTTTCCGTTGACGGAGGAAACTTTATGAAGTCCATTTTATTAAAGTCTAATATTTATATGTGGCTGGAGGACTTTAAAAATATTATAAGGTGCTAATCTTCTTGTCGGACATCCCAGTTGGTTCTAGAACTCCCAAAGGATCTGACTATGAGGTTCAAAAGTTATTAAATGACCTGACAACCCGAAAAAGCTTAGATACTTGTTTAGAGTTTGTTGGAAATATGAAATTATTTTGCAAGACAGTGTAGGTGCATTTTCTCCTGGGAATAAATTCATAAACAGGTTGAAATGCGACGATCGTGTCACCAAAGCCATGGCTCGATTTGAAGTGAATATTTGAAATCAGATAAATATAGCGTAGATTTGTTGATGGATTTATAAGATTAATGCAAAATGTAATCGACATATGCAAGAATCAAATTCCCCGACCTTTTCCATGATCCTTTGGTTCACGACCTTCATATGGGAGATTATGATCATTCATAGACATGTTAAAACAACAAACCATATTTGATATTACCAACGTTTATGCGCAAAATGGATTAATTGGCAAGGCACAAAAACTATTTGGAAAAATACCTCTAACGAACATCATCTACTATGATTCCTTTTTCATAGGGCAATTGGAAAAATGGAATTGTTGAAAAAGACTTCAGAAAATTTTAGTCAAAAGCGGTGCTTAGATGTAGAAAGCTATCACATGCCTTAAAAGAGTTATGCTTGAAAATTCTCTAAACTTGTTGGTTATTTTGAGTGGCATATCATTTGAGGAAGATGATGGATATTAAGGAAGCATGGAAAAGACACTGCCACTACACTAGATGAAATGGTGAATTTAAATGTTCCCACTCTGTTCGGGTTCAGTGTTCCCAACTTGTTTTGCATGTCCTCCTAGCAGTGAAACCTATTCTTCCTCAGGTCCATCAGATGAAGAGGTGAATGCTTAAACAAATATGCTTCAACCATACACCTCAAGTCTTGAATATCATGATGATGCATTTCAGGCTTTAGAACTAATGCTTCACATTGCAAAAACACACCATAAAGGGAATCTCAAAGAAGCCTGTAATAATGAGTTCCCTTGGTATGATGTATATCGACCGGCTAAAGCTTTTAGCATATGAGAATTATGTGCAAAGTTGAAGTATGTACAAAACTGACTTAATGAGAAGATCAAACTTACAGAACAAGGATTAAAATATGGGTCTACCGAATTTCCATGTTTGGAGATTATTTTTAAGGTAATAATGGAGTTGTGCCTATGAAACGGATGGAGTTGTGCATCATGGAAGAGTGAAGAGGAGATTGTATTTCTACGTCATGTGGTTAATAGGATTCTTGTTGATTATGGGACTTACATTTGGAAAACATTACATCAACAACTAATCAATGTAGAGATTGTGGGCACAAGCAACATGCCTTATCAAATATTTGCACCATTTGCACTCACAGTTGTATGGGCCATGCATTTTAGTCTTACATATTTCTTATAACTTAGACTTGATTCTTTTCTGAAAAAATATCTATAGATGGAGTAATCCTAAGCACCGAAAGTTTGAAGAGGAGGACAAACTTTCTTATTTTGAGAATAAAAATGAACTTGGGGCTTTTGTAGAGAGCAGGGCTAATTCTGTTGCTGCAGATTGGATATATGAATGTGTTAAATAAAATAAAGTACTTCCCCTTCATGTGTTTCATCTTAGAAAGAGGTAAGAAAATGGAAATAAGTTATCATTTTGAATGTTTCTACAAATTTTATGGAGACTAAAACCATGCAAAAGCATATGTTGTGGGAATTATACTAATTATTTCTCCCGTTAGCTACTTTTCCACCTAAGGAGGAGTCGTTTAGTTTCTTATCTATTTATCCTTCTACGAAAAATAGAAGTGAGCAAATATATTGATGGTTTTGTAATTAAAAAAATGAATGTATTTTTCTTGGAAGAATTGGAAGAGTCATTCGGTAAAAAGAAAATATCAAATTTTCAAGAAATAGTTACAAATGGAAGGGGGAATTATAAAAGAAAACTTGATTCATAAACAGGGGGATCCTTTTCTTTGGTTGTTCAGGAATAGGGGAAGCAGAGGGATACTTCTCTTTTCACACAGTTTTGTTATGTAGTAATTGAGTGTTTGAACTCATATTTTGCTAATGGGGAAATAAGGAAATATGACTGAATCTTTGAGTTTGTGAATATTTTCTTGATTACAAATGTCTTTGTGCCTCTATGATTGTTGTTTAATATGATATTTTGTTGTGTCAGATTGTGTTGAAGTTTTATTTTCTGAATCTATGAATTCAATATGAAATCATCTTTTGAAAATAGTCTTCTATTTATCTTTCCTTGCTCAACATTTTAGAATGTGGAGTAGATGAACCGTGTGTCATTTATTCACATTTTCATCATTCTAAAATTATTCTATCGCATTTGTGTCATGGTTATGCATAGTTGTTTGTTTTCCTTTTTTTTCTTTCTAGTTGAAAGAACATCTAGTTTCCATTCATTGCATATCTTTCTAAGGTAGTTGCACCTTGTAAAATAAGCAGAGAGCACTTGCAACTATCATTGCAAGTGACTCAACTGTTGGCTGGATTGTCATTTGTGTGGGTGAAAGAGTATAAAATTAAAGTGACAAATTTGTTAACCAACAGTCTCTAACTCCATTGATTCATGCTTCATCATGTTATTTCTTCATTTTGGTTTAATTACCTAAAAAGGGGTTTGACCAAGCCAAACCCCCATGCCCTAACAATCACCAAGTTTTCCCTCTTTACATGCGATTTGTAGGTCTTGTGCGCAGGTTTAGCAAAGAAAAAGGTGGAAAAGTCTTCATCAATTTATCAAAGATCTTCAAGGTGGTCAAATCCCTAAAAGAAGCTTGGAGAACACTTACAAAACAAATTATGCAATTTATGGTTCAGACATCTAAGGAGCAGAAAGAGAAGACTAAAGGCTACAGATTCCAACTTTGAGTTTTCAAAAATTTAAAGGTGGACTAATTCACCATTAGTGGTGAATTAGTCCCACTGCTAGGTCAGAAAAAGGGTTTTCTATAGTTATGAGTACCCAGTACCCCAAAACCTGTTCTAAAAGATTTTGTTAGAAACAAGAATAATTCACCCAGAATGGTGAATTAGTCCTAGTGTACTTTTTCAAAGTCCTCTATAGCATTCCAGACCTCCATTCCATCACTTTCCAACCTCCAGGTGCACACCTTTTGTTTCATTATTTTCTATTATCATTTTTTTACATTCTTAGTTCATTTTCCATATCTCAATATGTTTTCAAACAACTTGCATTTCAAAAGTTTTGCATTAATAATTAATATCTTTCATTAGTTCTTTGCATTTAGATCATCTCATCTAGGCATATTGCATCCATTTTACATTAATCTTTGAATGTATACATTGCATTTTGGCCCATCTTTCCCCTTTTAGGTGAATAACCCTAGAAGGTGTAGAAAGCATCCGGGTGCCAAAAAATTTTTCTACAGCTCTCATGTCTTCTCCTACTTTAAATAAATTTCTCATAGTAATGGTGTTAGCAACCACTTTAAAGTCAGGGCATACATCGACACTCAAGTTCTATTATTTGATTTATTTCTTCTTGCAATGTGTCCTTTTCTTGGTGGTGTCATTGGGCTTGATTTCCTCCGAGAGTGTGATATTTATTTGACATGTCCTCTCCTAGAGACATTAGGCATGATGTTCCCTAAGAAGATACCTTGCATGAACTAAGAAAAATCCCTTTGAACATTCCTTACACTATTTTGTATTTACAACATCTGTTATATGGCCAGCTTACATAACACACTTTGCTTGCCTATGGAGCCATCTTGTTTGTTCATGAGTCCCGAGCATATGAAGTTTTTCTTGTCTCATGAAGCTAAAAGATCATCATTGCATGGAACCTTATCAAAGTTATTAGGAGGTATAGCTTTGGTCTGGTTTTATGGGAGCTAAACGAAGGCATGGCTTCCCTTAGCCACTCACGTATGTGAGCACATACAAGTGGTGTGCCTCACACTTTCAGATACTCACCCCACAGATGACCCGAAGTTCTATGGCCTCAGAGTGAGTATAATGTTGATACTCACCCCATGGATGACCTAAAGTTCTATGGCCCTAGAGTGAGCACAATTTTTTCAAAGTTGGATCCACCCATCCTATTGTTTTCTCTCTTCTTTATGTCTTTGGCATTATATGTTTATGTATCTTGTTTTGTTGTAAATCATACACCTTGTGGGTGTCCTTTTGTGTTCATGTTGGTTTAATGAAGAATCTTATATTCTGGGGGCTTGGCCACCTCCTTTGATCTGTGTCATCCTTTTCCATCTACATCGCTACAATTGGACCCCTCTTGAATGTCTACTTTAGTGTGACTTTGAATCAAGTTCATCCTCTCACTAAAGTGGGGGTTAAATATAGTGTCCAAAAATGTCATTGTGTACATTTTTACACTTAATTTGGAAGTAATTAATGATAAATTGGACTTGATATTGCCTTGATCTAGTGTTGTGATGAGTTTTACACATCAACATTAGATTTTGGGCCCTTCTAATCTAAATAAAGTTAACTTTTTCCTAATTTAATGTTGTAAAGTGTATTTATTGACACCTTCACATTAAATTTAGGAGGCTTGTAAATTAAGTGGACCTAATCTAGTGATGTAATGTGTTCTACACATTCACATTCGATTTAGGACCCTTTTTAATTAAATAGACCTATTTTTGCCTTAATTTAGTGTTGTAAAGTGTATTTATTTACACTTTTACATTAGATTTTGGGTCTTATTGCATTTATGACCTTTATTTCATCATTAATAGGCCCCTAAGACCCTATATTGTGCATCCCAATACATATTTCAATTAAAAATCTAACAAACTCAACAAATAAGCTTAATTTACACACTCCCCAACACTATAGCAATCAAAATAGGCCATATGGGATCCATTCACCACTTTGGGTGAATGAGTCCCATCCAGGTGGAACCCATTCACCAGAAATGGAGAATGAGTCCCATTTCGCCTATTTTCAAGGTTTTGAGCAAGAAAAAATGTGTTTTAAGTTGAAATTTTAGGTATGTCAACCCTTGGGATCTAATACACAGAATATTAGATGTATTTCATATATAAATGAGTTTTCAAATAATTATTTCATTAATCCTACATGATATCAAGCCAAGCACTCAAGAGCTAAGCATTCCAAGACTTCATAAGATCATCAAGAGAGCATTAAAGATCATTTCTAAGGCATTCAAGAGCATAATTCTTCATCAATTGTTGCATCAATTCAAGATCCATCATCATGCCAATCATATCAATCATCAAGCATGTTATTGAGCTAGTGTTGTGATGCAGCATTGAAGATCCAAAATCAAGCATTATTCTACTCCTATTGTCAAGATCAAGATCTACATCATTCATGGCCATTTTATGTTGAGTTGAAGATTTACAAAATACCATTTATAAGGCATCATTCAAGGTATTATTAGCCATGATTCATGTTCTTTGTTTCATGTTTCATTCCTTTAGTTCATTGTCTCATCATTTAGTTTAATTACCTACAAGTGTTTTGACCAAGGAGGGTTACAAGCTTCATTTAGTTTAATTCCCTAACAATCAAAACTCTCTCTCTCTCTCTCTCTTTGTGTAATTGCAGATCTAGATACTTTGAAGACTTCAAAGAACAATGAAGATTAGGTTACAAGCTTGGAGAAAGTTGTTGGAGTTGTCTCGCCACTTGCAAGGTCATAATCTTCTCAAAAAGTCACCTACAAGTCCAAAATTAAGAGTTTCAGATCTAGAAACAAAGTGGAATAGAAAGAGCAAACATTGAAGACCAGATTCATACTTTGAAATTCCTAAAAACCCTAACTAGACTCATTCACCTAGATTGGTGAATTAGTCCCATTTTAGGTCAATTTTGAGATTTTTGTAGATTCAGATACCCATTTTCTTGAAACCTGATCCTATGCAGAAACCTTGATTTGGGATTGGTTTGCCCAGAATGGCGAATGAGTCCTAGTAAACCAAAATTTCAAGTTATTCAACATTTTAGACCTCCATTCAAGCTCTCTCAGGTTTGCATGTGCTCATCTGTACTTTTCTAGTTTGTTGTTCTGATTTATTTGCATTTGTAGGTCATTTATTCAAGTTTCATGCATTACTAGGTTTTGTCTTTATATCTTAAATTTCATACATTTTTCCAAGCCCTAGCTTGGTGGTGAACCCTTCATTTGTTTACAATCAGCCCCTAGGACAACCCTATTGTCAAATGTCTTTCCCCTTTCTTCATTGATTTGAGATCCCTAGAGTTACCCTTGAATGAAATTGGAGAAGTGTGTGTGCTCTATGTCCTAAAACCATATGATAGCACCATACCACATTTTCATCATTTCAATATGTATATGTATGTATATACATATATACATATATATGCATGTATATATACATGTATATAAATATATATATATATATATATATACATACATATATTTACATGTATATAAATGTATGTATATATATATTACATATATACATACATTTGTGTATATGTACTTGTATATACATGTATATATATGTATATATATGTACATGTATGTGTGTGTGTGTGTGTGTGTGTGTGTGTGTATGTTTGATAGACAAGTTGATATCATGGAGTTAACTCCCTTTGATTATAAGAGAAAAAACAAAAAGATAAACTCTAGTAAAAGAGAGTTTATATTTGGAAAAAATTATATACATTGCTAATTATTATTGTGCAAGATAAGAGAATCCTATCCTTAAGGTTTTTTTCATTCTCTAATTGTTGAGAAGTAAATAAGGATGGTGTTTACAAAAAAAAATTCTTATCTCAAATTTTCTTCACAAGAGGATTTCATTAAATAATTAGAAACAAATTAACACGAAAAGGTTCAATTCTACTGTTTATCAATTAAATTTTTATATCATGTTTTCAATGGTCAAAATTTAATCAAAATTGGATATCATCATCGAGAAAGTGCTCTAGTAAATAATTTTTGATAGCTAAGTAACAATCATCTTCCTCCCCATGATATAAACTATGTTCATCTAGAAGAATTAAAATACGATAGTATCATGAAAATGGATTCTTTAAAATATATTAGGCCCCATGATAAATTTAATGAAATTCTCTAAATAATAATTGATGTAAGACATTAATGATCACACCATTTATAAAAGTTATTCCACACTATTTGTTGTAACATAAAATAACAGTGGATTATTTTTGGATTTGAGATCTTATAGGCATAATAATATTCATAAAAGAAACAAAAATTTCTTTGATTTATTGTATTGAATCATTCCTTCAAATATTGTAACTTATTATGGGCCAAACTATGTATTAAATCTATCAAACATAATTGTCTCTTCAATTTGCTTCATGGATTGATTAAGTAGTAATTCGATGACCTCATTGGCCTCTAAGTAATTAGGCTTGGTAGAATAATCTTGAAGACCATCAAGATGAGAAAAAAAGATATTAGTTGATTGTTTTAGTATCTAATTTATGGAGTTCCTTCTTGTGTTGGTGTAAATATATATCATCAAATTTTATTTGATTTTAATCTCATTGATTTTTTATTTATTTATTTAATATTATTAGTCCAAAATATAGAGCTTCCATTTTGACCTCATCATTTATTATAGGTGGTATCTTTTTTGACGTCATATTTATTTTCTCTTGGGAAAATTTGATAAAATTATATTAAAATATATGTCTCACAAGAATACATAGAGATTTCCAAACAATAATAGAAAAAATAGAAAATAAGATAATGGAAAATCAAAGAGGTTTCCCATCTATCCACTAGGACCAAGAACATAGAGAACAAATAAAACTTAATATTTAGGAAAAAGAACAATGCTTATAATTTTGAAGAAGATAAAGAAATTGACTCTTTCTTTGGGGATAAAGAATCCTATAGAAAAATAAATTATTATTCTGAAAGAAGCCAAAATATCCCATTTAGCAAGATAATTAGTAGTAGAATTCCATTCATCATGAATATGAACAAAGGAAATGAAATCAAAGTGGAGAGAAATATATCAAATATGAGCAACCAAAGACACTAATAACCAAGAAGAGTCATTATAAGTTTAATTGCTCTAAAGAGAAACCAAAATCATAGAATCCATCACATAGATAACGCTTTTCCAACCCAACTCAAAATATTTTTTTAGATCTACAAAAAAGAGCATAAAATTCTATCTAATTATTAGCACTAAACCTTGTAGCAATAGAGAAAAAAATTGAACTAAAATAGAAAAGTTGATAGACAAGTTGCTACCATGGAGGTAAATCGCTATTATTATTAAAGGAAAAATAGAAAGATAAACTCTAGTAAAACAGAGTTTATATTTTGAAAAACTTGTATACATTGCTAATTATTATTGTGTAGGATAAGAGAATCGTATCCTTATGGTTTTTGACATGCTCTAATTCTTGAGGAGTAAGTAAATATGGATGGTGTATAGAAAAAAATATTAACTTAAATTCTTTTCACAAGAGGATTTTCACAAGGTTCAATTCTAGTGTTTATCAATTAAACTTTTATATGATGTTTTCAGTGGCTAATTTTTTTTATCAAAGTTAGATATTATCATTGAGAAATAACTCTAATAGGTTTCATGTAAATATTTTTTGATAGATAAGTTAACAAAAATCTTCCTCCCCATGATATAAACTATGTTTATTAGGAATTATTAAAGTATGTTATTATCATGAAAATGAATTCTTTAAAATATATTAACCCTCAAGATAACAATAATCACATTCTATAATTATGTTCGAACAATATTAATCACTTTATTGATTTGGATAAAACAATATGATGCAGAGCAGGGTATTGTGACATAGATTTTTGGACCCAGTGGACTCTCTAACTCTTATAGGGTTTTTCACCTAAAAGGAGAGAGATTAAATCCAAAAATGCTTATGTTACATTCAAATTAGGACACATGTGATGTGATATGATGTAAATGAACTTAACTAAATGCAATTGACTGATTAAAATGATCTAAAATAGATGCAAAACTAAAATTTATGCCTTGTTTGAAAACATAGTGTGATATGCAAAAACTATGAAAGATGAAATAGAAAGAAATATGTAGTATAGAAGATACAGGGTCAAATCTGAGTGCACTTGGAGGAAGATTGAAGTCACTGGAAGGTTCTAGATTTTCTGTTAATGGCCACTGGGACTCATTTTCCAAGCATGGCGAATCAATCCTGCTTCTGCTAAAATCTTCTAGAAACCTGTTTCTGATTGTCGGGAGCTAAAATCTTAGAAAATCAATTTTCAGGCCTACAAGGGGGAGTCATTTTCCATGGGTGGTGAATCAGTCCACCTACAAAAATCTAGAAAATCAAAGGAAGATTCTGTGGAGTTAGATCTATACATCTATCTCCTACAAGTCTATGGTTCTGAAACAGTCAGATCTAGGTCTGAAAGTGACTTTTTGTTTATGATTTGACTTGAATGATGAAGAGATGACTTGAGTGAATTTTAAATTCAATCTTCAATGATTCTCAATCTTCCAAAGGACCTAAATCTACATACAAACAAAACAAGAAAGAGATTTGTTGATTGTTAGGGCATGGGGGTTTGCCTTAGTCAAACCTCATTTAGGTAATTAAACCAAAATGATGAAATAAGTGAATAAGACATGCAATAATGGAGTACATTACCTTGTAAATGATTATTGATCTTGGATTTCTATATTAATACATGAAAAACCATCCCTTGAATGCTTTAGAATGCTAACTTGAAGATCTTGCTTGACTTGGAGTGAAAGATTGATGAATGAATAATGAATAGTGAATGTGGATTGAACAATTAGATGTTGTTGGGATAAGATGTAAAATGAAGATAAAAATACTTATTTATAGTCAATTGTTCCTTAGTACCTAATTATACGACATCACAGGCTGACATGAAGTGAAAATAAACTTTAAATTTCACTTTTTCCTGCTCAAGGGTCAAAATGGGGGCTAGATAGGACTCATTCGCTAGGCATGGTGAATGGGTCCCACCTGGATGGGACTCATTCACCAATCATGGCGAATGGATCCCACAGGGACCATTCTGACACCTATGAAGCTAAGGAGATAGGAAATAAGGTTTAGAATGCTATATTGTCAGGTGTTTGACCAATTAAAGCCTTAGGATGCACAATATGGGTAAAATAGGACTTATTGGTGATGATATAAATGTTGAATAGGGCTTGGGACACATAAATCAATGTTCAATTGTAATTTAATACACCTTACAACACTAAAATTAGGTCTACATAGCCTAGAAATGCACAAGAACCAATGTGAATGTGTAAGACACATTGCAACACTAGTTTATCATTAAGTTTGCATTAAGAACCTTCTAGATTGATGTAATAGTGTTATTAAATATGTTTTATAATGTTGAATTAGGGAAAATAAGTTAATTAAGTCTAGAAAAGAATGAAATCATTTTCTGAGACTTTACAACACATTTACAAGATGTCATTAAAAACATTCTATTTGATTTGCAAGGGTCCAAGACCTAGTGTGGATACTTAAAATGCTTCACAACACTAGATTAGGGCCTCACTAAGTCCATTTAATCTCATGTCAAGCAGCGGGTCCAATTTTTTATGACATAGGTATCAAATCCAAAACTCATTCAAACAACATTTTTTCAAACTATTTAAACATCAAACAAATGAATTTTCTTCACAATTTGCCGATATTCCTTGTAGCACAACAAACAAGGTATTTTTGTCATAACTTTTAGATGAGATCTCCAACCCACAACCTAAAACCTATTTGGAATACCCATTAATCCCTTTAATAATATATCTCAAAATAAAAATGGGTTTCTTTAGAACATAACTCTCAAACAATTGTTGCTACACTTGCGTAAAGGCCTAATTAGGCTTGTGCAAGTAGGTCATTACCAAATATTTGCTATTCAAGCCTCTAATTTTCAAAACAAGACCTCCAACATATAAAATTAGGTCTACACATGCAATAATCATCACCTAAAATGGTCTCCAAGCAACTTTTCTACAAAACCCTACTTTTGTGCAACTTTTTCACCCAAAAACAAGAGGTTTCCACCCTAGGGCATCACCTATTTTTCATGAAATATTATTCCATGCTCCTGTCAACACCATGTAATAAAAATAAACCCTATCTAACCCCATTTCACCAATTATCAATCATTTTCATTTGTGGAATGGGTCACAAATCATTTTTTGCACTCAAACCCTCAAAATTGTAGTTTTAAGACTATTTTCAATAAAAATGCAATAAAATCCTTCAACCTTAATGAAAATGAGTCAAAAAAATTTCAAGTGATAGAGAATTCATAGGTTCATCAATTCCAATGCATGAGAGATCATCTACATATTGTACAAGGCCATACAAAAGTCTGTAGCAGCAATTTTTTATCTTCAAAAATGCAGAAACATGAGCTTTGTTATTCAAATTTTCAAATTTTACATCATCCAACTCCTCAATGTACACAAGTTCCTTTTAAGCATTCAAAATTAAAAACCAATCGACCCCAAATACCTCTCAACTCCCTAACTATTCAACTTCTCAATTAGACCCAAAATGCAAAGTTCCTTAGCAACTTTTTACAACTTTTTTGCAAAATGATAACTTTCCACAAAACTGACCCCTCCTAACCAAAACCGACCCAAAAAGTTGTAACATAATCTTTAAGATCTTATTTCACACAAAAACATGACTATAAACATAAAAACATTATATACTAAACCCCTTTACATTATGAAGGCCTAGGTGTCCTGCCCCATACTCCCCAGGAAAAAGGAACTCAAGTTCCATTGAAGACTATGTAGAAATAACAAATTCATGTTTTTCAATGATATTATTTGACCTATAAGTGATATCTCCAAGAGGAAACCCCTTCCAATGAACTAGGTACTAAAAATTAGCATTAGTCTTTGCATTCTTGAACTCTTTGCCACTTAGGTTATGCTCCAACTATTGAAGGCTGCTTGATGGATGCTCTCTGACCTACCTCTCACTTGAAACTATTGTTGAACCTACCCCTTTACCTATTACCAAACCTCCTCCATTCTTTAAATGACCATTTTTTCTTCTTCTTTGGTGTATGCTTGAATTTTCTCTTTTTCCTTTGTAGTGTAACTTTTATCTCTTAACCTTTACCTTTCATCTCATCCATCTGATGCTCTGCCCCTATATCTACTTTATTAGGTTCACTAACCTCTTCTAAAAGAAATGAATAAAACATCCTTTCCACCATCATATCAACATGCTTCTCAAACCAATCTTGCAACCCCAAAATCAATTAATCCTAGACCTTCAACAAATTATATTTTGACACCAACTCAATATCATTTCCCTCCAAAATCAAATTCTTCATTTTTGTTATATTCTCATCTCCAAGCCTAGGAGTGGCTGCAAGGTTCTTATCCTCCTTTTCCTCTACCTTTATGAACTCCTTCCTACCAACCATCATTATATTATCGCCTTTTGTTTGTCCTTTATCATCTTCTATTAATGGTGTCAAAGTAAAAGAGATTCCATCCTTTTATATCATATATATATTTCTTCTCCCATCATACAAAGCATTCCTATCAAATTTCCAAGGCCCCCCTATAGAAAATAGCACAAATCCATAGGTAACACATCACATAAAATCTTATCTTTGTACACTCCTATATTCAACTCCACCCAAGCTTTCTCATTAACCAAAATATATTCACCCTCATTCAACCAAGAAACTTTATAAGGAGTATCATGTGGTATCCTAGGCAACTTAAGTTTCTCAACCATCTCATTAGAAACCATGTTATATGTGCTTCATGAATCAATCACAACTTTACATACCTTACCCATGCACTTACAAGTTATTTTGAAGAGTGTCCTTCTTTGTAATGACTCTTTTTCCTTTGATTCCTTGATGAGTGTTCTCCTTACCATTAGTGATTCTCCAACTTTAGGCGCAACATGTTGTGATGGAGAGTTTACACTCTCTATATCCTCTTCTTGCACCAATTGATTCCTTCTTTCACCTTCATGTAAACTAGAGGCTTGACCTTCATTGCACTACAATGCTTAGTGTCCAAATTTGTTGCATTGATAGCATCTTCTTGTGAATCCTTGTGAGCCTCTTCCTTGACCTCCAAATCTGCCTCTAAAGCCTAATCTATCACCTCTAAATCCACCTCTCACATTAGCAAATTTTTCTTGTGCTTTGCTTGTGTCTTCTTGACTTTCATAGGACTTCCTTGGAGTAGAAAATGTCCCTCTTCCTCTATTATTGTTGCCTCTACCCCTAGTTTGTTTTTCTTGCCTTCTTTTTACCTTTTCTTCAACCCTAATTACCATTTGATAACACTCATCAACCGTTCTTGGATTTGCCAAAGTTATGTCATCTTGAATGTTGAATCTTAATCCACTCATATATTTAGTAACCTTCTCCACATCATCCTCCATGTGTCCTACCCTTATACTCAAATTATAAAATTCTTTAGTACATAAGCTTTGATATCCATTTCTTTTTGTTTCAAAGCTTGAAGTTTCTTGAACATTTAAATTGCATAATCAGATGGTAAGAACTTACCTTTCAACTTTTCCATCATTCTATCCCAAGAAAAAATCTGACTTACCTTTCTTCCTCCTTTCAATTTTCTCATAATCCCACCATAATAAAGCATGACCCTTCAACTTAGTTGTTGTAATCTTTTCCCTCTGTTCTTCAATTACATCCTCACACTCAAAGTAATTTTTAAGTGTTGCAATCCAATTAAAATGTTCTTCATCATTAAAATCACCTCCATACTTGATTACATCATCTTCACCTTAGGTTTATCTTCCTTGACCTCTCTCTGCAACTTAGCCATCCTCTAATCATTAGGATCCAATTCCTCTTCCTCTTCTTCTTCGGTCTCCTCTTCTTCGAAGTCACTCTCATCACCCATGACCATACCTCTCTTATGACCCTTTTATAGAGTAACAAGCCTCTCCTTCAATGCTCTCATCTCACTATCATGATTTTTCTTCAACTCATTCACTTCTCTAGCAATGGTTTTCCCTTTTGGTGGCATTTTATTCTTTTCTCACTTCACAATTTCCTTCTTGTTTCACACTTTCTCTCCCTTCTTGAAATTATACGTATGCTTTGATACCAATTTGATGTAGAGTAGGGTATCAAATCCAAAACTCACTCAAAGAACCTTTTTTCAAACTATTTAAACATCATACAAATGGATTTTCTTCACAAGTTGTCATTATTCCTTATAGCATAGAAAACAAGGTATTTTTGTCATAAATTTAAGATGAAACCTATAACCAACAACCTAAAACCTATTTGGAATACCCATTAATCCATTTAATAACATGTATCAAAATGAAAAGGGTTTTCTTTGGAACATAACACTCAAAAAATTGTTGCTACGCTTGTATAAAGTCCTAATTAGGCTTGTGCAAGTAGGTCATTACAAAATATTTGATATATAGGCCTCCAATCTTCAAACCAAGAAATAAAACATGTCAAATTAGGTCTGCACATGTAATTCCCATAACATAAAATGGTCTCCAAGCAAATTTTCTACAAAACCCTACTTCTATGCAACTTTTTCACCCAAAAACAAGAGGTTCCACCCTAGGCCATCACCTATTCTTCACCGCATCTTATTCCCTACTCTTGCCAACAACATAAAATAAAAAATACACCCTATATAATTCCATTCCACCAATTATCAAGTATTTTCATTGGTGGAATGGGTCACAAATTATTTTTTTGCACTCAAACCCTCAAAACTAGGGTTTTAATACTGTTTTCAATAAAATGCAATAAAATCCTTCAACCTTAATGAAAATTAATGAAAACAATTGAAAATGACATATAATTCATAGGTTCATCAATTCCAATGCATGAGAGATCATATACAGGCCGTACAAGGCTATACAAAAGTTTGTAGCAACATTTTTTTCCTGCAAAAACACAGAAAAATGAGCTTTGTTATTCAAAATTTTAAATTTTACATCATCCAACTCCTTCTCAATGTACACAAGTTCCTTTTAAGAATTCACAATAAAAAATAAATCAACCCAAAATGCCTCTTCACTCCCTAACTGTTCAACTTCTCAATTAGACCCAACATGTAAAGTTGCTTAGCAACTTTTTACAAGTTTTTTGCAAAATGACAACTTTGCACAAAACTGACCCCTCCAAACCAAAACTAACCCAAAACATTGCAACATGGTATTAAAGACCTTATTTCACACAAGGGTATGTGCAGGATCATGATGGGCCAAAAAGTGGCAATATGATGGGTATGTGGCTGATGACTATTTTTACACCCAAAATTGATGAAACAAAAAGGGTTTTTAAAGGAGATTATCATATTTCCATTGATATAAATTATGCTTTACATTTAATTTAATAAGCAATTATTATTCATTTTCTATTCAAATTATGACTAAATTCTTGATTGATAGGCCGATTAAAAAACATCTATAGCTTTCAAATGGAATCACATTTTTTGAATCCAAAACATGCATCACATTCTATGCTTCGCATAATATAAGAATAAAAAAAGAAAAAATGAATTTCATGATGTTTTGACCAAGTTAAGGTGGTCAGACATATGAGTTTTTATATTTTTTTAAAAGTTGAAATAAAAAATTCATAATTAATTATTTACTTGGAAAAAAATTACAAAAAAATATGCATCACATCGAGGCATGAGTCCTCTACTTATCTTTTAAATCTTATAAAAAAATATTATCATTTTATTGTAGTTAGGATGGTCGCATTTACACCTACTTTTTATTTTTCTGGAAATTTAAGTACCTACATTGAAATTTCAAATTTTCACCAAATAGATTTTCTTTTTTTAAACAAACCTAGTAGTTTAGAAACTACATTCAATTTGCTACAGATTCTATTCTTACATACTTTTGAAATAATATAGATAACTTATTCAAATTTTTACATCAAGTTGCTTAACTCTGATTTTTTTGAATTTTTTGAGACTTAAGGGCCTATTTTTTCCATGATGTTCTTGCACATACCCACAAAAGAAATGACTTTAAACATAAAAAAACTATATAATAAACCCCTTTACATAATGAAGGCCTAGATGCCCTGCACTATAATAATCATTAGCGGTTGTAAGGTAGGGGGACCAACCACATCAAGGCTCTAGGTCACAAAAAGCCGAGAGCGGAGGGTTGACCTATGTTACCTAAAGATAACGGGTGTTTAAGGAAAGGATAGAGAATGAAGAGAACTCTCAAGTGCTTATGTCACTCTATAGATCCAAAAACCTGAATGAGGCTAGATGAGCCAATTTTTGGAATCCAAACTACACCCTAGAGAGCTCTCTGCCCAAGGAAAATAATGTGGTTCAAGGACAACAACATGAAATGCTGGCATCTCTCTTGTGCATTGGTGTCTATACGACCAAAAAGTGAAAAGTGTAGTGTAAAACACCAAAAAGCATACTAATAGTATAGTTAACTAAGTTTAACGAAATGAACAGAATGATAAAGTACGAGAAATAACTATATAAATGGAAAAGAAGGTAGATGAAATTAAGGGTGACGAAGGTCAACTCATTGAGGCTCCATTTCACCAATGAACTCCACATGCATGTTTACCTACACACAGCCAAGAGAAGGAAACATGTTGGGATGTATAGGGGTTTTCCTCAGTCAAACCCTTTCTTTTATGTTTCCACCTCCATAGATAGCTAGGAAAGCCACAGAGTAGAAAATGTGATAAAGGAAATAAAGATATTGAACACTACAAAAGATACAATGCTACTCTATCAAACCACAACAAGAAAGGAAGGTGAAGAAATACCACCTCCACCCAAAGGAACTCAAGGTTAATGAAGGGAGAATGCAAGACAACAAGATTGGAAAAGTTGACATAGCCGCAATGGTGATGAAGGGAGGTCTCACAAGACTCCAAACTCGTGACTTCTATTGTAGCACAACATGTATGAAAATGAAGTTGAGGGAGTAACAAACTATTGTAGTGCTTAATCGAATTGTATAAAAGTTCCCAAGAGATCAAGTGAACGAGATAGATTTCTAAAGAGCTAGATTCAATGAGCAAGATACGTATTTCAAGATCAAAATGGGAGGGAAATAGTTGTTTTTAGGTCAATTGGTTAACATAAGGAATTACGCTTCACGCCAAATGGATAATGTAACATCCTTGCAAAAACTAAAGGCAAGAATCTATTAGGGACAACCACACACCACGCTTGCGTCCCCGACAAATATTCCCCCACCAACACAAAATATAGGTGCCAAGTGGATGAATTTTAGATGGGTGATGTTGAATTTCACATTTGAGTTTGATTTTCTAAGGTGGAGGGATGGAAAAGGGGAATTTACACAAGGGGTGCAAATTCGCTCCTATACATTTTCCCCTCACTTTAGCGAGAACGAGTGTCAATGAGTGTTTGATAAAGTAGATCGAAGAGTTATAAATATATACATGAACCATCCAGGAAGAAAACTGCAATCTGGAGAGCTCAAAAGCATAGGGAAAGCAAAGGACTCCACAAGTACTCTCTCCTCAGGAGGTTCAAACAAAGGACTCCATAGCTCCTCATAACTACGAAGTTGAACAAAGTACATCGAAGGCCCGTAGACCAATGATGGGAAAATCCCACAAGATACAAGTGATTCATAGGCCCTTGGACATGCAAATTAGGTGCCCCCCAGGTACTCTCTGCTGAAGAAGGCCTAGTGTAAGGGGACTCCACAGAGTCGTACTGGAAAGCAATTTTATAGGCACACATACAAAGTAACATGTTAATCCATACATAAAACATGTTAGAAATAAAAAATATTCCATTCAAAAAAACAAGAAAAAAGTCACATAGATAGTCAAAAAAATTAAAGGAAGAGCTTTCAAGGGGGTCACTTAGAAACCCTTAAAAAAAAATGGGGTCCACTCAAGGGACACGCTACTTGAAAGTGAGAGATTTTTTCTCAAATTAATTCAACATCAAGAAATCCTTTCAAAAGATGTTCACTTCATCAAGGAATTCGAAAGGATGAAAATTCCCCCTTGTGAGGAGAAGGTTGAGGCTTTGTCCTATAGGAAAAGCTATTCCCTCATGTGAGGAAAGTTCTTCAAGTTCTTTCTTTGTGAACCCATGATGAAGGAAAGACGTTCTGATAAGGGTCCTTGTTGAGAATGTTATTTTTGAAAAAGTTTGAAAATATTTTCAAGAAAAGATTCATTGGCTATTGAATTCATTTTCTAAAAATCAAAGTTGATATTGTAGCCCCCCCCTTAGGATGGTGTGTGCCGAACACAGAGGCACATGGCATCTTAAGGAGAGAAAAGCAAGAATGAAAAAGTGATGTTGTGGCCCATGGGACATAGCGAGATGTCACCATGGTGATTTTGTCACACACACAAGGGACAACACATAGGTACCACAACATCACAAAGTGAGCACGAAGGAGAAACAATGTAAGGAAAAATAGTAACATCACAAACAAGGGACACAAGGGCAATCTGATATTTTGGGTTCAGAGCTACTGATAAATATGTATAATTATAATAATAGTATATTTAATTAACTTTCATCAACCCCCTACTATATTAGACCATATGAATAATGCACAAGAAGACAATAAAAAAATAAAATTGGGTCAACATGGAAGGGAATCCTAAATTCTCCCAACACTTTGCATCGTCCCCAATTGTTGAAAATCAATACACATAACAAAGTAAGAATGATGCCAAAAATAGAGAAATTTTTATAACACATAATCACTCATGTATCCAAGCACCTACAAGGGTGACAAGGGTCATCCAAGAGCACATAACGTAAGCACAAGGGAACAAAAACACACACACTCTACACTACATATAAAGAAGAGGTGCCCCCTAACACTCCTCAACCAAGAGGTCATTGGCCTCCCAATCTAGATCATCATATGAGGAAGGTGGACGACCCTGAAAATGCAGAATATCAAGGGGGGACACTCTAACCTCCCCATAACAAGAGCCAAGGAAGAAAGCCCTATGAGCTCTTCTCCACTCGATTCCTATGGAGAAAAGGTCAACAACTTCTCAAACATTGCTGACAGGGTTGGTGTTGCAAGTATGAATGCATATGGTGGTGTTTTCATTAATTTTTTCATTTATGTTTGAACCATAGATTTTATGAGGTGTGAAATGTTCTCTTTTGCTCAATTAGGGTCTTTCACCTAACAGAAAAAGATAGATCCCACACCAAAAATCTAGGTGGTTCACTCAAATTAAGGAATGTATGATTGAATTATGACTAAATGCAATGATCTAGATGTAGAAAACTAGTAAAAGCTATTGATTATTAAATTAAAACTAAAGAAATGCACATTGTTTGAAAACACATTGTGTAATGTGCAAAAACACCTAGAAATGAAAGTAAACTACAACATAAATGAATGAAACTAAAGAATTGCACCTCTAAAATTGTTGGAGACTAAAAATGACATCTAGAATGCTGCTAACCCTAATTTTTAGACCTGGTGGGACTCATTCACCATTTCGAGTGAATCAGTCCATGTTCTGTGAAACTCTTCTAGAACCTATTTCAGACAAATGGGTGTGTCAAAATGTAGAAAACTAAAAAATATGCATGGAAGTGGGTCTCATTCACCACCCATGGATAATGAGTTCACTTTTGAATTTTTGAATATTCAAAGGTGGAAACAGGAGCCTTTGATCCACACTTTTTGCTTCTCCAGGTGTCTGGGTCTAAAATTGTCAAATTTAGGCCTAAAAATGACTTTTTGTTGATACTTTTCCCTATGCAATGAAGAGATGACTTGAAAAAATTTTCAGTGCAATCTTCAATGATTTCCAAGGCTCCAAGATTCCTAAATCTACAAACACACAAGACAAGAGAGAGAAATGTTGAATGTTAGGTCATGGGGGTTTGCCTTGGTCAAACCCCTTTTAGGTAATTAAATCAAAATGATGAAATAAAGTAATGAAGCATGAAACAATGGAGTTATTACCTTTCCATGATGATTGATCTTGAATTTCTACAACAAAAAATGAAGAATCTCCCCTTGAATGTCTAAAAATTGCTATCTTAATGACTTGAAATGATGAAACCCTAACTTGCTTGACTTGAAAGAGAAGATAGATGATGAATGAGTTATGAATGAGTTAAGAGATTTAGTGGGCTTTAAAATGGATATAAAAACACTTATTTATACAAACTTATGCCCTAATTACCAAATAATACATCACAAGCTAACATAATGTCTTTTTGAATAAAAACCTAAAAGAAAATTTGAATTATTTTGACTTTGGAGCCAAGAGGGACTCATTCACCACCCATGGAAAGTGGGTCCCACTCTATGCTTGTAAGTGGGTGTCGGGAATTAAGTTTCATTTAATGTTGTTTGTCAAGTTTACATTAAAAAATACACTTAATTAAGTCTTGTGAGTGCATAAAGGGGTCATATAAAGCATAAGAAAGGTGTAAATAGTGAAGACAAGCCTAGAAAAGCATGAAATATTGTTGCAAGACTTTACAAGACTTTAAAATAGGACTTGAGAAGTGATAAAAGGTGATTTTCAGATGAATTATAATAAGAAGAATCTAGAAATGTGTAGAAATGTGTTAGAACACTTCACAACACCTTCACAAGACATCATTAAATGAATTAGAAAGGGCCCAAGACCTAGTATGGATGTGAAAAACACCTCACAACACCAAATCAAGGTCTCATTAAGTCCAATTTATCATCAATTATTCCCAAATCAAGCAAGTTGCCTTTTTTCTATGGTACAATGTAAACAAAGTATAGGTTGTTGCAGAGGAAGGAAGCAAGTGATTGTAGGTGGTGCATGTATAATTGAGATATTGTTGAGATGTTGTGAGTACATGGAGCTATCTTTATGGTGTTGCAGGTGTCTTGATAAGATGATTTTCCAAGTGCTTTTAAGAAAATTAATAAATAGTGAAGATAGAATTGTGTGTGTTCAAAATGTTCTCTAGTATGTGCTCCACATTTCTTCTATGTTGATCCTATGCTTGTGCGGATCTGAATTGTTTTTTTATGGATATTCTTGAGTAATATATCCTTGATTAGAGCTTCTAGTTTGATGGAGAATGAAAGTAAGAGTGAATGTTGTGTTCATGGGTTTGTGAATGGGTCTTGTAGAGTTGTTTGTCTATGGACTGGGAGAAATGTATCTGCTCCACAGTTCTCCACTGGTTTGTTTTAGTTCTTCTAGATCGGGAAGAAAGATTCTAATGGTATTATCTATGTTCTAAGGCATTTGTGGTTTGGTGCTCCAGAAGACTAGTTTCAGAGTTTTGTGTGTTTGTGCAGTCTGAATGGAATGATGGAAAGTGTTCTATCTATGAAGGTTGTTGCATTAGCTATGGCTGAATCTAAAGGAATATAAGATGTGTTCCTATGTATGATGAAGCATGTTATGTGGTCCACATGTTATCTCCTTATTGTAGAAGCATGTACTTAAAAGTTCATTTGTGTTTTCATTAGGTTTGGCTGACTTGGTGTTTACACATCATGAAAATCATAAGTATCAATTGATGAAGCGTGTGATTGATCCAAGATTTTTTTTGGTTCTTGGTTAAGTGTTGGTTTGGTCTACTCTCATTCTCTTCCACCATGAAAATGTTGATTTTCTGATCTAATTTGAATTTGTAAAATGAAGAGTGTGTAGCCAACCTTGGAGAAAGTTTCAAAGGTTGAAGGTGGTATAAATACAAGTCGAGATGTTATGCATTTCATGCCACAAGTTTTACAAGAAAGAATATTGTGAAAGTGTGTTTAGGCTGCGAGAGATTTAATGTGTTAGACTCCTAAAAGCAGTGAGTCGATGGTGTCTACAATTCTCTGATCAAGGATACATATGTGTGTCATTTTTTGTGGTGGATTTTTTGTTATTCTCTTGTATCTATAGGTAGTGAGCCTCCCCTCTTTACAATGAGTCGTATCTTGGGAAGTCAGCCCTTTGGTAGTGAGCCTCTTTGTAATCAGTTTTTATATTACTTTATATTGTGAGTTAATCCTCACCATGTTTTTTTTCTTTTTTTGTTTTCCACATAAATCTAGTGTTTCTTGTGTTGATATTGCTTTATGTTATTTGCACTTAATGCTCACACTTAATAATAGATTAAAGTGGATGTGGATTTAATGATTCTTTGAGATTTGTGAATGTGATTGGTGACAACTGATTCACCCCCCTCTCAGTTGTATTATGCATTTAAACAATTGGTATTAGAGCTTTGATTCCTCAAAGAAGAGCTTAATCGCTTGAGGTAGATTTGAATTGACAATCCTTGTGTTTCATGGATCTAACTACAATTTTTGGAAAGTGAAAATGAGAGTTTACCTGATCTTTCTTGGTTACAAGACTTTGAAGACTATTGAGACAAAATATGTTGACCCGAAAAGTGGTCCTTCTTCTGTAGATGAGATTTTTTCCTATGATTAAAAAATCAAGGTATGCAATCTATAGTTCTTTATCTAAGATTGAGGTGACAAAAGGTATTTCATTGGGAATTTCTTATGAAGTTTGGGAAAAATTGAAAGATATCTATGAAGGAAATGATATAGTGAAATTGTCAAAGAAGCTAATAGCTAAGCACATATATGAGAACTTGAAAATGGAAGAAGGTGAAGACATTGCAAGCTATTTTCAGAGGGCTGATATTGCCATAAATGAAGTCAAAAATCAAGGTGGTACTCTGACAGATGAAGATGTAATGGAGAAGATTCTAATGACCCTATCAGAGAGTTATAGTGATAAGGTCTCAACTATTGAGGAAGTCTATGATCCAAAAAAATTTACTAAAGAACAACTATTTGGCACCTTAACCGCATTTCAAATGAGGAAATTTGGAAAATAAAAGGAGAAAACATAATCAACCTTCAAAGCTACAAACACAGAAGATGATCTAGATGGTAATAGTTCATAAGAATTGGAAGAAAATTTTACAAGTTGAAGAAACGTACCAGTAAGTACAAAGGTATGTTAGCTTTTAAATGTTTCAGTTGTGGGAATATTGGTCACTATGCTTCAAGATGTCCAAATAGATCCATACATAAGAATAGTAGATACAATAAAGACAAAAATGATAAAAATTTCAAGAAATTGTATTATGTTAGAGATGATGTTGTAATTTCTAATGATGAATTCTTGTTTTTAGCCTTACAGAATAAATCAATGTCTACTAACCATGGAATATGTGCAAGGGAATGTGGTCTGAAAAGAAAGAAGGAAGAGATGGAAGGTACTTTAGCTACTACCTTTCATGCTAGACAAGAGGAAGATTATTGGGTAATTGACAGTGGTTGCTCAAATCACATGACAAGAGATAAGAGTAAGTTTACTAAACTTGAAAAGTATGATGGAGGATTAGTCATGTTTCGAAATGATTCTGGTGCAAAGATTGTTGGAAAAGGAACAATTAGTTTTGATGGAAAAAATAGTACTGGTGATGTTTATTATGTTAAGGGCTTACTTGGCATAATCTCTTGAGTGTTGGAAAAATGTGTAAAAAAGGATTTAAGCTTGTGTTTTAGGATAATACTTGTGATATTAGAAAAGAGTCTAGAACTGTGGTAGTTGTAGGAAGAAGAACATATGGAAACATTTATTAGCTTAAGGGTGTTGATGGTCAATTTTTTGAATCTCAAGTTAATGAAAGTTGGCTATGGCACCAGAGGATGGGACATGTAAAATTTAACAATTTGATCAAGATTAGTTCAAGAGAAGTTGTTCGGGATCTTCCTAAAATCTCAAAGCCTACCAATACTGTTTGTAGAAGTTGCCAGTTGGGAAAAAAATAAGATGCAACTTTAAAGGAAAAGAGAAATCAACTACCAGAATGCTAGAATTTGTCCATATAGACCTCTGTGGTCCCACAAGAATAGGAAGTCTTAATCATGATAGGTATTTTATGCTTCGTATTGATGATTATTCAAGAATGACTTTGGTCACTTTTCTTAGGGAGAAAGCTCAATATCTAGATAGATTCAAAGTGTTCAAGGCTATGGTAGAGAATGAAGTGAACCTGAAAATCAAATGTTTAAGGTTTGACAGAGGTGGAGAATTCACCTCCAGTGAGTTTAATATGTTTTGTGAAGAGCATGGTATAAAGAGACATTTTTCTGCTCCTCGAATTCCTTAGCAGAATGGATTTGTTGAGAGGAAGAACCGAAATGTTCAAGAGGCTATAAGAAGTATGATGAAAGTGGAAAATGTACCTAATGTATATTAGAGAGAATCAATCCACACTATTGTTTATATTCTTCACGGAGTTTAGATCAAAGGTAACAGCACAAAGACCCCTTATGAACTGTGGACTAGCAAAATTCCTACTATTAAGTATTTCAAGGTGTTTGGAAGTAAATTCTATATTAAAAGAGATGATGAGAAACTTGGAAATTTTGATGCTAGATGTGATGAAGGTATTTTCCTTGGGTATTCAACTAATAGCAAAGCTTATAGATGCTTCAATAAAAGATTGTTGAAAGTGCAAATGTGAAAGTTGATGAAGATATGCATAGATCAGTTGAGGTATGTGATGTTGAACCAAATGAACCTATTTGCAGACAAGTACAAGAAGAAAATAAGGAAGAAGAAGAAGCTCTAGAACCTACTCCTAAAACTCAAAAATATGTACAAAAAAATCATCGTGATGAACAAATAATTGGAGACAAAAGCAAAGGTATAAAGACAAGAATCTAAGTGGTAGCAACTGAGGTAAATCTATGTTTAATTTCAAAGATAGAACCTAAAACAGATTCTGAAGCATACAAAGATGAAAACTGGGTTAGAGCAATGAAAGAGGAATTATAGCAGAAAAAGAAAAATAAAACATGGGAACTAGTTCCTAGACCAATAAACAAGAATGTAATTGGTGCAAAGTGGGTATTTAGGAATAAGCTGAATGAGAATGGTAAAGTAGTAAGGAATAAAACAAGGCTTGTGTGAAAATTTTATTCACAGGTTGAAGGAATAGACTTTGAGGAGACATTTGCACCGGTGGAAAGAATGGAGGCTATTCAGATGTTTTTGGATTTTCTGCTCATAAATATTTCAAGGTATACTAGATGGATGTCGAGTGTGCATTCTTGAATGGAGAATTGGATGAAGAGGTGTACATGGAACAACCAGAGGAATTTGAGTTATCAGATCAACCGAACATGGTTTGTAATTTGAAAAAGGCATTGTATGGACTTAAAAGGGCTCCTAGAGCATGGCATGCAAGGTTGGACATGTATTTGACACAACAAAGGTTTAGCAAAGGCTCTGCAGACAGTAATCTCTATTTCAAGATTGAAGGAAACCAAATGTTGATAGAGGTTATGTATGTTGATGATATTATTTTTGGAGGAAATGAGGGTCTATAGAAGAGATTTGCAAAGGAGATGCAAAAATAGTTTGAAATGTCTATGATTGGTGAGTTGAATTTATTTCTTGGACTTCAAGTGAATCAAACTGATAAGGGAATATTCATTTCATAATCAAACTACGTTAAAGAATTCTTGAAGAAGTTTTGAATGGATGACTCCAAACTAGTCTGTACCCCTATGGTGATTGGATGCAAACTAAGTAAAGATGATGAATCTCATAAAGTTGATAAGAGCATGTACAAATATATGATTGGTGGACTGTTGTATCTTACTACTACTAGATCCAATATCATGCATGCAGTATGTTTGGTTGCCATATTTCAAGCAGAACCTAAAGAAGCACATGTTACTATTGTGAAAAGAATATTCATATATCTAAAAGGCACTTCAGATTATGGCTTGTGGTATCCTAAGGATACTAATTTTACCTTGAGTGCTTACACCGATGCAGATTGAGCTGGTTATGTAGATGACCGAAAGAGTACAAGTGGTGGTTCATTCTTTCTTGGATGCATGTTGGTTTCATCGCTAAGCAAGAAACATGATTCAATGTCTTTATCCACTATAGAAGCTAAGTTTATTGCAGCAACATCTTGCTACACATAGATCTTGTGGATGAAGAAAACATTGAAGAATATAGGAGTGATGTGTGATGAGCCTATCCCTATCTTCTGTGATAATACAAGTGTAATAAATATTTCAAAGAATCCAGTAATGCATTCAAGGACAAAGAATATATCTATTAGATATCATTTCTTAAGGGAGAAGGTATTGGAGAATGAATCAGGCTAGAATATGTGCCTACAAAGGATTAGATTGTAGATATATTTACTAAGGCTCTTTTGAAGGATACTTTTGAGTAAATCAGGGAGAAGTTGGGGGTTATTGCCCCCCCTTTTTTGAACTAGGTGCACATGGAGGTGCATCAGTCTAGTGGGTCTACAGATTCTTCATTTGTCTGGACTGATGAATGGGGTCTACTCCTTAGAGGGAGTAGGAAGTATCATTTTTGTAGTATGAGATGTGTGGGTGTACTCCTAAGGGGGGAGTGATCAGATTTTTGTTCTTTTCCATTGATTTAAAAGGGGGAGAGAGTCATGTGTTACCATCAAAGACAAAGGGGGATATTGTTGCAAGTATGAATGAGTTGGTGGTGTTGTCATTGATGTCAACACAGTATAGGTTGTTGCAGAGAAAGGAAACAAGTGATTGCAAGTGGTTCATGTATATTTGAGATAATATTGAGATGTTGTGAGTACATGGAGCTATCTTTATAGTGTTGCAGGTGTGTTGATATGATGAGTTTCCAAGTACTTTTGAGAAAATTAATAAATAGTGAAGACAAAATTGTGTGTGTGTTTATAATGTGCTATGTATTTCTTCTGTGTTTATCATATGCTTGTGTGGATCTGAACTATTTTTTATGGGCATTCTTGGGTGATATATCCTAGTTTATAGCCTTTGGTTTGATGAAGAGTGAAAGTAAGAGTGAAAGTTGTGTTCACTGGTTTGTGAACTGCTCTGGTAGAGTTGTTTTTCTAAGGACTGGGAGAAATGTATCTGCTCTGCAGTCCTCCACTGGTTTGTTTCAAGTCTTGTGGATCTAAAAGAAGGATTTTAATGGTGTTATATGTGTTCTAAGGAACTTATGGTTTGGTGCTCCAGAAGAGTAGTTTTAGAGTTGCTATGTGTGTTTGTGCACTCTAGATGGACTGATGGAAAGTGTTCTATGTACAAAGGTGATTGCATTAGTTCTGGATAATCTAAAGGAATCTAAGATGTGTTCCTATGTATGATGAAGCATTTTATGTGGTCTACATGTTATCTCCTTTTTGTTAAAGTGTGTACTTCAAAGTTCATTTGTGTTTTCATTAGGTTTGGTCAACTTAGTGTTTACACGTCATACGAAGGATAAGTATCAATTAAGGAAGCATGTGATTGATCCAAGATGTTTTTTTAGGTCTTGGTTAAGTGTTGGTTTAGCCTGCTCTCATTCTCTTCCACCACAAGAATGTTGAGTTTGTTGGCCTTTTCATTGCACCAAAAGGTCGACCTGTCAATGCCAGATAGAAGGGTTAATTAAGATCCATAGGAGGCAGTTAGACCATGTCACAAACCCAAGTGTTGTACTGGAAAAGGAAGACCAAGGGACACAGCATCTTGCAAAAATTCCCCCTATCAGAAGTAAAGAGTTTGAACCTGTGACTAGCTATGATGTCAATTGTTGGCCTTGTCATTGCACCAAAAGGTCAACCTGTTAATGCCCAATACAAGCATCAGTTAAGATCCATAGGATGTGGTTAGAGCATGTCACAAACCAAAGTGATGTGTTGGAAAAGGAAGACCAAGGGACACACCATCTTAAAACAGAGTTTCTGACCTAATTTGAATTTGTAAAATGAAGCGTGTGTAGCCAACCTTGGAGAAAGTTTCTAAGGTTGAAAGTATTATAAATACAAGTTGATATGTTATGCATTGCATGCCACAAGTTTGAGAAGAAAGAATTATGTGAAAGTGAGTTTAGGCTATGAGAGATTTAATGTGTTAGACTCCTTAAAGCATTGAGCTGACAGTGTCTGCAATTCTCTTATCAAGGCTACGTATGTGTGTAATTTCTATGGTGGATTTTTTGTTAACCTTTTATATCTATAGGAAGTGATCTTCCCTTTTGGACATTGAGTCCTATCTTGGGCAGTGAGCCTCTTTGTAATCATTTTTCCTATTACTTTATATTGTGAGTTAATCCTCACCCTGGTTTTTCCCTTATTAGGTTTTCCATATAAATTTGGTGTTTCTTGTGTTGATATTGCTTTCTATTATTTTTAGTTCATGCTCATACTTAATAACATATTAAATTGGATGTGATTTTAATGATTGTTTGAGATTTGTGAATGTGATTGGTGACAATTGATTCACCCCCCCTCTTAGTTGTCTTGTGCATTTCAACATCTGGGACCTTGTCCAAAGAGTTAAACATGCACTTCATAGGAGTGACATGTGTTACCTCAATGGATGAGGGAGGTAGTGCTCGATATTTAGTCCTAGGCTCATCGAGTGACTCGAGAGTAGTGAAGAACCTAGGGGATGCTCGAACTTCCTCTATCACTAGGATGGCACATGCTAATATAGGACCACCCTCCGAATAAGGAGGAATCCTCTTACACTACAATTGTTGGTAGGGCCAACCTCCATCTTCTGCTTTGTCAGAGGATACAATTTCCCATAGATAAGGAAGAAGACACAGAGGAGGAGGAGAAAACCATAGAGGACACCACCATGGTGTTTGGCATGTCCATGGGCTTAGAGAATTATGGTATGTTTTGGAGGGAAATCAAGAGATCAGGCTCAACCAGAGGAGCCATAAACACCTACATCTTTTTAGGGTCATAGGTTTTTATGCTCATAGTAGGAGCCGAAAGTAGCACTGAGGTTGACTAAACTAAAGAAAAAAGTATGAGAGAGGAAGGCACCACAATAGGACCTAAAACAAGGGTGGTCGACTCTCTTTCCTTCCTCTACAAAGTAGCATAATCAATCACTAGATCCTTTTTCTGACGGTTGTGCTCACACAAAAGGAAGTTCCTACGACTCTGAGAGCTAGAGGCTAGGATCTGTGATAGAACAAAAGGTGCTAACCATAGGTAGAACGGGAAGTTAAAATGCCAGATGCTTGGGATTTCACCAAGCAAGAACCATAGGATTCTCTAGCAAGTGCCTAGAGTAGGACCTGATGATGCTACAACAGGGTGAGAGGAAGCAACAAGTGGGACTATAACTACAAAAGAAGAGGAATAATTTTGAGCACACTTCTCCTTTTGTCTATTTTGAGCTATGTTGACATCACTATCAGCCTGTAGACAAGACCTATGCGATATGGTATAGGGATATGGAGGATATCTCACTTTAGGTGTTAAGTGCCCACTCTTGTACTTCACATAGGTTTGATACAAGAGGTTTGTCCTAGGAGGAAGCATACCAATGTGTGCTGGCCAAAAGTGATCTAGTGAATAACTATCACACACAATTGGCAGTTTATAGCCGATGTCATGGATTATGTGTAATTAACCCTCGTGGATGAATTTTAGACAATTATGCATGGTCAAGGAAACTGCATTCATAGCAACTAGCCAAGGGATACCCAGTTTCACTCTGAAGAGTTCAGACCACAGGATTATGTCAAATACAGAGTTTATTGACTTAGGTCCAAATAAAATGGACAAGGTGACACAACCAAGGGGAGGTATGGAAATTCTATTATGTGTCTGGATGGTACTTTTAGATGTGTCATAACCATCTTTGTGTAGGATATTAATCAACATAATCTCCTCAGTAATGACGTTCACCCGATAAATTGAGTCAACAAGAACACTTGTCACAATGTTTTTGTTGATTCATGTGGGCATGTATAGAGGAGATGGCCTATCTCTATTATAACCCATAGGAAAGTCCTGCAAGGTGAAGTTTATGCCAAGAGAACTACTCACAGGTTGTGCAAATGGGATGGGAAGGTGTAAAAAGGAAGCCATCGCGTACACTAGATGAGACTTTCATAGAGCCCCCAAAGGTTTCATGATTAGACAGTGACCCAATTAAGGTTTCATTATGCAATGCTTATGGAACCTTCCAACTACACCACTAGGGGTCATAGGTTAGGTTGCAAGGCTAGGCACCTCCCAACACTCACACCCACAACGCTCCTAGGATACGAGGATAGGAACTTTCAACACTGCTAAACCAAACCAAAATGGTTCATGTCATGTTCACCAAAATGTAAGGTAGGGGGACCAACCACACCAAGGCTCCAATTCATAGAGAGACAAGAGTGTAGGGCCACCCTATCTTACCTCAAGATAATGGGTGTTTAAGGGAAGGATAGAGAATGAAGAGCACTCTCAAGTGCTTTTTTCACTCCACATATCCAAAAACCTAAATAAGGCTAGATGAGCCAGTTTCTGGAATTCGAACTACACCTCAGACAACTCTCTACCAGAGGACGACAGTGCAAGTCAAGTACAACAATGCGGAACATTACATTTCTCTAGTAATGGTCTAGCTAACTAAGTTTAATGAAATAAATAAAATGATAAAGTACAAGAAATAACAATATAAATGGAAAAGAAGGTAGATGAAAGTAAGGGTGATGAAGATAAAATCACTGAGGCTCTAGTTTTCTAATGAGCTCTGCATGCATGTTCACCCACACACAACCAAGAGAGAGACAAATGTTGGGTTGTATAGGGATTTTCCTTAGCCAAATCCTTGCTTTGTTGTTTCCACCTCCATGGATAGCCAGGAAAGCCATGAAATAGAAAATGTGATAAAGTAAAGAAAGATATTGAACAATAAAAAAGATACAATGCTCCTCTATCAAACCACAACAAGAAAGGAAGATGAAGCAATACCACCTCCATCCAAAGGAACTCAAAGCCAATGAAGGTAGAATGCAATATAATGAGCTTGGAAAAGTTGACATGGCTACAACGATGATGAAGGGAGGTCTCACAAGACTCCAAACTCACAGCGTCTATAGTAGAACAACACGTACAAAAATGAAGTTGACGGAGTAACAAAATATTTTAGTTCTTAATGGAATTGTATGAAAGTGCTCAAAATATAAGGTGAATGAGATAGATTGCTAGAGAGCTATATTGAATGAGAAAGATAGGCATTTCAAGATCAAAATGGGAGGGAAAGAGCCATTTTCGAGTTGGCTACTCAACATTGAGGCTTTACGCTTCATGCATAATGGAGAACGTAACATCCCTACGGACACCAAAGGTAGGAATTATAAGGGATGATAACACACCGCATTGATTTCATGCATCATGCTCGCACCCCTGACAAATATTCCCCCACCAACATAAAAAATAGACGCCTAGTGGATGCATTTCAGATGGGTGATGTGGAATTTCACATTCAGGTTTGATTTTCTAAGGTGGAGCGATGCAAAAGGGGAATTTACACAAGGGGTGCAAATTTTCTCCTATATAGCAGTACCCCCCGAATCTGGATGGCTAAAGCTTAACTTTTATGGCTCAACCAAACCTAACCTGGGTTGGGTGGGTGGGGGTGAGGTCATTCATGATCACAAGGGTAAATTAATTTTGGCTTATGTTGTGAACCTGGGGGTTCAATCACGTAGCTTTACTGAGGTGGGAGCAACTTTTCATGGCATCCAAATTTCCAAGCAAGCTAGACTTTCCAATTTGGTCACTAAGGGATATTCCACAAATACTATTCTCATGCTAACAAGGAAGGATAATCCTTTTTGGGCACTCTGAGACCCCATGTCATCTGATCATAACTTCATGATTTCCCTTGGAAATGGCAGAGCTAATAAAGTGTTTATAAATCATGATATTTAGTTGTCGGGATGCTTGCTAACATTGGTACCTTCACCCCAAATTTTGTAAAATATGGAATAATATTTTTCATATCCCTCGGCATGTGTGAATTAATAAATCATGATTCCAAAGTACTACCAAATAAAGATCGAGTTGTATCAACTTTCATCTCTCTTTTTTATTTTCCATCAGTTTCACTTATGGAAAATTAATCCCTTTAATCATTATTTTCATAAACTCGTTTACTTCTAGTTTTGGTACTCGTATTTGCATTTCTATAGACTGTATTTCCTTGCTATGAATTTTATGAATTCTGCCATCGGAGGTGATCTAGTTCAGGAAGAACCTACTAATTGTGAGATGTGGAAAAAAGATAAGGATATTTGGTCCATCATTCAATAGGGAAAGCTAGCTTCATATGTGGAAGGCATGTTGGGGCATGACCCCAAGCTTTCTATGGAATTTTCTACCTCCTAAGTGGATGGCACTATCACTGTTAGTAGTTATTCCTTCATGGTGACTATTGAGCTTATTGTAGAGGTGACAGGGCTTTTGTTGGAGGGTGTTTATATTTCCCATAAGCCCAAGGCTAGTTATCAGGAAGACATAGAACACTTTTTTAAAGAGGGTAAACAAGTGAATAGACTCCAAAATTTCTTCAACTGGACTGACCTCCTCATCATTTGGAGTACGGTTACAGAATTACTAATGAGGTATGTTACAGTCAAGGGTTGGTTCCGTTTCTTTCATCCTCATTTTTTTCTGATGCTGAAACATCTTCATTATAATATAAAGATGAACTTTTCCTTTTCTATCTTTTCCTCTTTCAAACAATTTGTAAAAAATGTCTAGGGTAAAAGTAGGATTTTACCAATTCATGAGGGTCATATATTTCGTCTATCTCAGTACCAAGCCACCTTGTTACCCTCCCCTGCCATTGTTAAAAAGAACACCCTAGCCATTCATGACCCTACTGAACCCGTTGCAAACCCCAGTCCCTCCATTACCTTGGACGAAACCCCTCCTATTTCTCATCATTTTACCTATTCCCATGGTGAAACCCCTAATAATGAGGAAACCCCTCCCAACCCCATTAAAGTTTTTCATTGTCTGATCCCACACCTATTTCTACTTCTGGGTTTGGTGAGTCAAATAACTCCGATGACGAGTCATGGAATCCCACCTCTGCCAATTCCCCCATGCACTCCCCTATCCATGTGGATATTTTTGATGTCCCCAACATGCCCTTTTAACCCTAGCCTTCAAAATTCCCCTAATTTCTACATCAATTTGGAGGGGACTCTTGTTGAACCTAGGGTGGGTTTTGACAATCGTGCTCCTAGAGACCCCCTTTACAACAAAATCAATGAAATTTTGGAGACGATTAGTATCCAAAATGACATACTTAAGTGGCTCTTGGGTTAGCTAGTTACTGCCAAAGAGAGAATCCAAATTTTGAAAAATAAGGTTTTGCAACAATAGGTTCTATGGCCAGGGGAGGTGGAGGACAAGGGCCATTAGGATATGATAGGCTCCTTGGCTAAGTCATTTGAGCATTGGGCCATATTGGATAAGGATTTGGAAGAGTTGAGAGCTCTATCATTGGCATGCGAAGGAGGATAAAAATAATTTATAGATGAAGATTGATGCTATCCATAAGAACTAGTAAAAATCCACATAGTGCCTCTAGGTCATAACTGATTATATTAAGGTGACCATGAATAACACCGCCCTCACTATTTAGATCTTTTCTTAAGAGATAAGGAAGGTTTAGGGAAAATGGGTTGCTGAGAAATGGTGTGTTGATGGTCGCAAGCAAAAAAAATGTAAGGTAGTGTACAACTCAGTTCTAGATGCCACAGTGGATACTAAGGCTATGTAGAAAGGCCCCCTATCTTTTGAAGAGAATCTACACTTCTTTGCTCAGGAGTGGAAGGAAATCGGTGGTATCAAGTTGTTGGGAGACCTGTAGGTGTTCAATGGTCCCGTGCTGGTCTTTTTTGTTATGTTGTTTTTATTTCTTTTTGCTAGTTGAACTGTTAAAATTTTATTTTATGCTTTAGTTTGCTAAGACTTTCACTTCTTGTGAGCCCCTCGTTTACCTTAATGGTTATTTTGTAAATGGGTATTGGCCCTTCCAATCTTAATCTAATCAAAACAATAATCATTAGAAAATTCACATTGTCTACTAATGGTAGCTTGTCTCTAAATAATAATTGATGTAGGATATTAATGATCACACCATTTATAAAAGTTATTCCACACATGTTTTTGTAACTTAAAATAATAGTGGATTATTTTTGGATTTGAGATCTTATAACCATAGTAGTAGGCATAGAAGCAACAAAAAGTTATTTTATTTACTTTATTGAATCATTCCCTCAAATAGTGTAACTTTTTATAGGCTAAACTATGTATTAAATCTATCAAAGATGATTGTCTCTTAAATTTTTTTCATGGATTTATTAACTAGTAATTCTATAGCCTCATTGGCCTCTTAGTAATTATTTTTGGTAGAGTAATCTTGAAGACCATCAAGAAGGTAAAAAAAGTACTAGTTGATTTTTTTATTTTTTAATTGATGGAGTTCCTGCTTGTGTTGGTGTTAATATAGATCATCAAATTTCAGTTGATTTTAATCTCAATGATTTTTTTTTATATTACTACTCCAAAATATAGAGATTCCATTTTGGCTCCATCATTTATTATATGTGGTAGCTTATTTGAAATCATATTCCTTTTTTCTTGGAAAAATATGATAAAACAATATTAAAATAGAAGTCTCGCAAGAATACATGTAGATATTTCAAAATAATAATAGATGACACCTAGAAAATAAGATAACCAAAAATCAAAGAGGTTTCTCAATGATCCACAAGGACCAATAACATAGAGAACAAAACAAACTTAAGATTTAGGAACAATGAACAATGCTTATCATTTTGAATAAGATGAAGAAATTGACTACCTTTCTTTTTGGATAAAGATTCCTAGGGAAAAAAATCAATATTCAAGAAAGCACAAAATCCATTCATCATGAATATGAACAAAGGAAATGAAATCAAATATGAGCAACCAAAGACACTAATAATGAAGAAAATTCATTGTAGGTTTCATTGCTCCATTTCAATGAAATGATGATATTTTTTATAAACTCCTCTTCCCAATAAAATTCCTAAGTTACAAGTGGCACAATATCATTCTTCTCTCCACACATGTAGGAAGCCAACTCACAATCAGGTCCCACAAAGTGTTATAGCAACTTATAAAAATATCACTTAGGATTCAATTGTAGTGAAGAGACTAAATTAACTAATTAAATAATACTAGGACTCTCTAAGGTTGAGGCACCTTAATCCCAACAAAAAACACATAAGACAAAAGATAAAATAGAAAATAAGAACAACTTCCACACATGAGAGATGAAAATAATTATTTGTTGTTTTCTCAACAAAAAATAACTTACATAATGAATTTCAAGAGTGATAATACAATGAAGGTGAGTGTGTATAAGAGAAAACCCTAATTGGGAAAGGGATCAAATCTTGACAATGATCTAATAATAGCTCAAACAAATAAAGGAGAAAAGTAATGTTTTAGCTTAACTGCATGAAGTGAAATTATACTAATAATCAATTGAATATAATTAATTAAAATTTAATGAATGATTACTCTAAAACCTAATAACTTAATTATTCCTAAAATAGTTAAGTAGAGGAAGATGATAGAAACAAAAAAAATTGAACCTCTTCAAGTGATATATACTTCATAATATAAAAACATACCTTGTCACAAAACTATGGGAGCTTAACTCTACCATATTTCACATGTAGCTTAACTGGAGAATCTCCTTTTTTTAAAATATGTTCATGCTTTCCATGTCAAGAACCTTGCTATTCATTTTGATTTTCAACCATTGTAGGACAAGATAGTAACTTAGGAAATTATTTCCTCACTATCTTCAAATGAAATGCCCCCAATTTTAACCTAGAATCTATTCTAGGAAATCACAAATTTAATGGAAAAATATCATCATTTCTACTTAAATATTCAAGAAATGAAGCAATCACCCCTTTAACATAGATGTTCCACAATAGAGATTTCCAAAAAAACCCCAAAAAAAGGACCGATATTTGTGTATTAAATCATGTTTTATTAGTGTGTTGATGTGGCGTCAAATGATTTGTTTCCTTTTAGATCTAAGAAATACAAACTCTCATCATTTCTAATAAAATATTCAAGAAATGGAGAAAATATACTCTTCAACCTGATATCTATGCATTCACAAAGAGAGGAAATTTTGGGTCATTTTAGGGGATTTCCTTGAAGTCAAACCCCGTGTAAGTGTTTCCACTTTCATAATGGAAATATCAATGATAAATGAATAATTTAAAGGAAGGAATGATGAAATCGCAAAGTGTTGCAACTCACCACCCTTTAATGGCTTCCTTGAATGACTAAAGTCATGCACATCACCTCAAGGATTTGTATCTTTCTTTTTTTGAATGCTTGAATGCTTTGGAGACCTACAACAAGGGTTGGCCTTCACAAAACAATGATAAAATGATAACATGAACTCACATACACTTTGACATAATGCTTTGATATTGAATTGCTATAATAAATCTCTTGAAATTTTATTCTTGATAATAATGCTTGATCATAAGTTCTGCTTCTAATTTCCTTCTAGTTTCAAATGGTGAAAGGACTAGGGATTGTTTAGTTAAAAAATGGATGTTTTATGGTTTAGGACATAGAACACCACTTTTCTCCAATTAACATTCAAGGATGTCCTAGAGATCTCAAACCAATGAAGAAAGGTGAAAGAGATATGAAAATAGGGTTGTCCTAGGGGCTTATTGTAAACAAAAGAGGGGTTCACCACCAAGCTATGGCTTGGAAATGTATGAAATGAAAGATCTAAAGAAAAAACCTAGTAAGACATGAAACTTAAATAAATGACCTACAAATGAAAATAAATCAAAACAAAAAATTGTAAAAGTACAAAGGAACACCTAGAAACTTGACAGAGATGGAAATTTGAAATGCTGAATAACCTAAATTCTTAGCCTGCTGGGACTTATTCACCATTCTAGGAATATCAATTCCAAATCAAGGTTTATTCACAGGAATAGGTTTCAGGAAAACGGGTATCTGAATCTGCAAAAATCTCAAAATTGACCTAAACTGGGACTCATTCACCAATCTAGGTGAATGAGTCCAATTAGGTATTTCTAAAACTTCAAGATCCAAATCTGGTCTTCAAGGTCCACTCTTTATGTTCCTCTTTCTTTTTGGATCTAAAACTCTAATTTTGGGGCTATAGATGACTTTTTAGTGAAGATTATGGCCTTGCAAATAGGGAGACAACTACAAAAACTTTCTCCAAGGTTGTAACCTAACCTTCAATAATCCTTCAAGTCTTCAAAGCACCTAGATCTGCAATTACATAAAGAGAGAGAGAGAGAGAGTGTTGATTGTTAGGGAATAGGGGTTTTCCTTTGTCAAACCCCTTGTAGGTAATTAAACCAAATGATGAGAAAATTAAATGAAGGCATGAAACATAAAACAAAGAACATGAATCATGGAAAATAATAACTTGAATGATGTCATGTAAATTATTTCTTGTAAATCTACAACTCAACATGAAATGGCCATGAAGGTTGTAGATCTTGATCTTGACAATAGGAGTAGAAAAATGCTTGATCTTGGATCTTCAAAGCTACATCACAACATTACCTCAATAACATGTTTGATGCTTGATATTCTTGGTATGATGATGGATCTTGAATTTCTACAACAATTGATGAAGACTCCTGCTCTTGAATGCTCTCTTGTTGATCTTCTGAAGTCTTGGAATGCTTAACTCTTGAGTGTTTGGCTTGATATCATGTAGGCTTGATGAAATAATAATTTGAAAGCTCATTTATATAGGAAAACCATCTAACATCCCATGTATTAGATCCCAAAGGTCAACATACGTAAAATTTGAACTTAAAACCCATTTTTTCTCGCTCAAAACCTTGAAAATAGGCCAAATTGGACTCACTCTCCATCTGTGGTGAATGGGTCCCACCTAGATGTTACTCATTCACCCAAAGTGATGAATGGGTCCCATGAGGCCTATTTTGATTGCTAATGTGTCAGAGAGTGTGTAAATTAAGCCTATTCATTGATATTGTTAGGTTTTTGATTGAAATATTCCTTGGTATGCATAATATAGGGTCTTAGGGGCCTATTAATGATGATATTAAGGTCATAAATGGAAGAGGTCCCAAAATAAAATTGAAATTATAAATAAATATACTTTACAACATTAAATTAAGGCCAAACAGGGTGTATTTAGCTTAGAAGGGCCCTAAATCCCATGTGAATGTGTAAAACACATTACAACATCAGATTAGGTCCATTTGATTTACAAGCCTCCTAAATATAATGTAAAGGTGTAAATAAATACACTTTACAAGATTAAATTAAGGCATAGTTAAGTTAACTTAGCTTAAAAAGGCCCCCTAGACCTAATGTGGATGTGTAAAACACCTCACAACACTAGATCAAGGTAGCATTAAGTCCAATTTATGATTAATTATTCACAAATCAAGTGTGAAAATTTAAGCGACAATTTTTTTTCATACTATAGGTATTTATAGAAATTTATTTAATTTCCCAAAAAATAGATCCCAATATCCAACCTTTACAAGTAGAAATTCAAATGTTACAATGTCACTACTGGCATGTCCAAATTTGGAGGCAAATGGAGTAGCGAGATAGTGCCCCAATTGGACGAATGAGTGCCATTTTTGCGAATAAGTCCCAACCCTATTTTTTGGAATTTAAGGTGTTGGGGGAAAAGTATTAGATGAATGTATTTGTTCAATGCTTGCAATCCTTCAAAAAATGGTAAAAATTAGGCCTTAGAATTCATAATTTGGAAGATCTTAGGATCTTAATTAAGTCCAATAAATTATGGGGACAAAACATAACATGAAATTGTTAAGGGTGACAATTTTCTACACTACATATAATATTTATTTTTTATATGATTTCATTAAAAATGGATATGAATGGATATCCATTTAGCTTTGGTTCTTACCATGGAAAAATGTACATTTTGTTGAATACATAAGAAAACTGACAGGTGGGGTGAATCACTTGTACCTTAAAAATTAAAATTCCTCACAAACATTCAAATCCACATTCATTCAATTAACACTTAATATGTTATAATAATTTAGCATGAAAATAAAATAACATAAACTGAATCAAATCAACACCATGCATAACAGAACACCATATTTACATGGAAAACCCAAGATGGGAAAAACCACGGTGAGGATTAGCTCACAATATAATGTAATATCAAAACTGAATACAAAGGGCTCATTACAAGAGGGCTCACTACCCAAAGAAATAAAGGCTCACTACTAGAATAGAAAAGAAGATAAAGAAGAATGTTACATAGATAAATCCATCTCAATGCAAAAAATAAATACACCACAACATCACCCACACGTTCGTAACATAAATGAATAATTTTAGACACCTTCTACTCACTACATCCAATAATCTAACACATGAAAGATCACACTACACTTCTAAAATTCATAATCTAATGCTTTGAAATTCACATAATTCACATTATTCTTGTCTATCTTTGCATCCCTCAATAATTCAGCTCATATTTAAATCATCTTCAACCTTGAAAACATTCTCCAAGGTCAGCTATGCACCTCAACCGTGCAAATTCAAATTAGGTCGGTACCAAAACACTTCCATGGCAGATAGAAATGAACGAGGACCACACCACTCCCTATCTAGGACCCAAATCTGTAATACCATGTTGCAACATACTTCTATAAACAATAAACATCCAACACAATTAGTGTTAACACCAAGGTCGATTGTTACCTGTGTAAACACCATTACATTTTTAAGTACACCCTTCCTTTGAACTAATAAAAAATTGTGGACAACAAATGTCACCTGAACACAATCTAGACTAATCCATAAATACCCTAAAAACTAACAAAGTCCTTTGCAACAACTTTAACCTAAATAATGTACACACCCAGTACACTCAGACAATTCTTCCATATAATACAACTTAAGAAACTGACTTCCAAAGTATCAAAACTTTAACAACTTCCACTGAAGAAATGTACCAACTTTATCAAAATTCCTTCAATTTCATAAGACTTAAAGCCAAATTGAAGACAAATGTGGAGAAAAAATGTATCTCTAAAACACCTCTGCAATACATTATTCAAACACTAGTGAACACAACTTCTTTTGCACAACAATATAGCACACCAAATTCAGAATACAAAATCTTTGAACACCTCTGATCAAGATATTTGAAATACATAAGTAGATCTTAAACCTAGAAAAAATTCAAAGTGACACTTGGACACTACTCTTCAACAAAAAATACACTACAACTCACTAATTCCTCTTTTTATCAAATTTTCTCAAAAGCACTTGGAAACCAAGCACCTAGGAATGCATTCTCATCATCTACATCACTTCCTCAACCATAGACATAATCTTATGAAAGAAATAGTAGAGGTTGACTCCACTAGCTACTAATGACAACATAATGCAACTAATCAAAGCATCATCAATGCAACAACATAGACAATAGCAACAACTACACATGCTCTTGCAACCCTCTTCTTCTCATATAGTTGAGACCAATAACAACACAGGATTATTGAAATCAATGAAAACACCAACTGCTCATACTTGCAATAGGCTTATTGGCCCTTAAGAAATAGAGTTGTCATCTAGATCTCCCTGATTCCATATTTGAGAATGTTCCAGTTTGGGCTAGACTCCCAGGTCTCCCTCTAGAATATTGGAATGAGGAATTGCTAACTCTTTTTGATAGCTTCTTTCTATTGACTCTATGATAGTGGCTAGAAAGTGGTTGGTTTTTGCACGAATCTGTGTGGGAGTTTCACAAAATGTTGACCTCCCTTTGTCAATTGAAATCCAGTCTAAGTTGGGTTCTTGGACGCAAGCTATAGAGTTTGAGTCCATTCCCTTGCTTGCTTCAAGTGCAGAAAATTGGGGCATTAGGCTAAGAAATGCCTGTTAAATGCTAGCAAAGACAAAGAAAAAATCCATTCTAACCCTAAGAATGTTTGGAGAAAGAATCCGGAAGGGGAAGGGAAAGCTAGCATTACCAATTCCCTTAATGAGGAATCTGGCAGGAAATTTGAAGCTCAGAGGAATGCCACTAGAATCAATTGTGAAATAGGGCCCAAGGAATCTGATGTTCAGAAGAATCAACAAAAAGGGGTTGAAAGCATCTCTGGTTCAAAGGAAGAAGGAGAAGATATCTTGGAGAATGTTGGGGATGGTAAAGGGAATAAGGACTTTGTCTCTTCCAATCCTAGGATGATGTCAGAAGGAAAGGAAAATGGGGACCTAGGACTGGAGGATATTCCTATTTAGGGTTTGTCTCTCAATATTAGAATTCCTATCCTAACTCCTTCCTCTATAGAAATTTTTCCCTCGAGTGAGGATCCTCTTAAACTATGGGAAAAAGAAACTATAGATTTTGTCAAGGACACCTTTGAGAATCTGAGCCAAAATAATGAACTTTCAAGTGACAATTTGAACCAGCTCAGGAATGGCTAGATAGATACTCTCCCCTAGGAGAAAAGAAGAATGTATGACAAGGAATGGGAATCTGGGAGAGAGTTGGAGAGCCAAGAAGATACTAATTGGGAAGAAGTCCTTTCTCAATTGAAGAAAAAGGAGAGAAGTAAACAACAAAATACTCTGAGTGGACTTGTTACCAAAACTAGAGCTAAGGTGGATTGTGGTGCTACTAAGTATAACCAAGGAAGAAGATCAAGTAAATGGTAGAGAGAGCATGATATATTTTAGGAAATAGTGGATGGTGTTCAAAAGACCATTCCAAAAATTCTCCAATCCCCTGGTAAGATATGAAGATTATGTCATGGAATATTAGAGGGCTTAATAGCCTTCATAAGATGGATGTTTTGCACAATTTTGTTAGGGATCATAAACCTGATATTCTTCTCATCCAAGAAACTAAAATGTCTAAAGATAAGGTGGAGAAGATTAAAAAATCTCATAATTGTGGAATCCAAGGAAATAGTTTAGATGGTGCTTCAGGAGGAATTTCTACTTTTTGGAACCAAAAATTTATTAAAGGAGAACCTTTGCTAGAGAGAATTAATAATGTGGCTACTAGATTCACACATATTAGAGACAATTTTAGATGGATTCAGTCGAATATCTATGCTCCTAATGGGAAAGGGGCCAAAAAATATTTTTGGAATGAACTTTCTGCATTCTGTAGGATATTTGATAATGACCACTGGATTGTAATGATAGACTTTAACACATCCCTTCTAAATGAAGAGAAATTTGGAGGTTCTCGGGTTAACTTGGAAAGTAAATTTGACCTTTTGGACTTCATCAATAACAAGAGGTTTATTGATCTTGATTTTCAAGGATTTGTATATACCTGGTCAAATCGAAGAAATAGTAAGGACCTGATTCAAGTAAGGTTAGATAGAACTTTAATTTTTGATGAGTGGCTTATAAACTATTACTATTCTCTTAAAGCTCTTTCTAGAGTGGGCTCTGATCACTTTCCTATAAGTTTTGTGGCGGACCCTATAAAGGTGAAGAGGAATTCTCCTTTTAGATTTGAAAGAATGTGGCTTTCCCACCCCCATATTTTTGAGGAAATCAATAAATAGTGGAATATTGATGTTCTGGGCACTGCTATGTTCAGAATTGCTAAAAAGCTAAGGGAAGTCAAACAAAAATTAAGAAGTTTGATAAAAGAGTCCTTTGGAAATATCTTTGGCATTAAATTTGAACTTCAAATGGAGCTTGCAGAGATCTAAGATAAAATTAAAATGAAAGGATACATAGAAAATAATAGAGTAAAAGAAAATGAGCTGCTGGTGAAAATGCATGATATTATAGCAAAAGAGGAGGAGTTCTAGAGGCAGAGATCTAGAGTGTTGTGGCTTTTAGCTGGAGATAGAAACACTAGGTACTTTCATTTTCCTACCTCAAAACACAAGGCTTCAAATAGAATTTCTCACATAGAAGTTAATGGCATGAGATTTGAGGAAGAGGAAGACATCAAAAAGTAAGTTGTCCTCTTCTTTAAAAACCTTCTCTCGACGAATGGGGAAGTCAACCAAAGTGACCAAGATTTTTTGTTAGAAGCCATCCCTAGGGTTGTTGGGATGGAAGATAATGATAAGCTAGCTGCCATCCCCTCTAGGGAGGAAATTATGAAAGTTGTCTTTTCTTTTGAAAGAAACAAGGCCCCTGGCCCTGATGGGTTTCCTATGTTCTTTTTTCAATGGTTTTGCGAGATTATAGAAAAGATGTTGTGAATGTTGTTAAAGAATTATTTGGTTCCAAAAGTCTTCTTAAAGAATTAAATGCTACTTTTGTGGTCCTTGTTCCCAAAAAACCTGGGGCTATGGAGTTTGAGGCGTTTAGGCCTATTAGTCTCTGCAACTCTTTCTATAAAATCATTTCTAAGGTCTTGACTTCAAGGATCCTTTCTATCCTTCCTTTGTTGATATCCCCTTAATAGAATGGTTTTCTTCCAGGAAGGAAAATCCTTGACTCTATAGTCACTATTCATGAGAATATTCATTCACTGGTGGAATCTAAAACTGAAGGGTTTCTTCTTAAGCTGGATATTTCCAAAGCTTATGACCGAGTTGATTGGGAGTTTTTATTTAAAATTCTAAGGGTGTTTAGTTTTAGCAGCAGAGTTATTCAGCTAGAGAATCAGTTGGTTACTACTGTCTCCACTTCCATCATTTTGAAAGGTTCTCCCTCGAGATTCTTTCAGAATTCAAGAGGCCTAAGACATGGTGATCCTATCTCTCCTATTCTATTCACAATAATGGCTAAGATCTTGGGAAGAAATCTAAAAATATTGATTAAACAGAGGTCTCTTGTTGGTCTTAGACCTTCTTCTATTAATTTAATTTTTTCTCACCGAAATTTTTTTGATGACACTATGTTGATGGGAAGATCAATGGTGACTGATGCTAATAATTTGAAAAAAATATTGGATGCGTATGCGAAGGAAACTGGGAAAATGGTCAACAGACTAAATAGATCCCTTTATTTCTTTAATACCCCTGAGCATAGACATATAAAGATTGCGAGAATCCTTGGTTGTAGAATGGAATCCCTACCCTCTACTTATCTTGGACTACCTCTATGCCTTAAGCTTCTAGAATCCTTTTGGTTTTTGCTAGTTGATAGGTTTAGTAAGAAGTTGGTAGGATGGAAAGGAGCTCTTTTGATTCAAGCAGGAAAAATTCAGCTACTTAAAGCTTCTCTTCAAAATCTCCTGGTTTATGCCTTAATCCTTTTCAAAATACCTGCTAAATATGTGGAGGCTATTGAGAAGATCCAAAAAAGATTCCTTTGCTCTAGTGTGGAGGAGAAAAAGAGGATGCCTCCAATAGGATGGAATTTGGTTTGCAAACCAAAATCCTTGAGAGGATTAGGTCTTAGAAAAATCAGGATGATTAATAAGACTCTTCTTGCTAAACAAATATGGAGATCCTTTTCATCTGATGGAGAATGGAAAGATATCTTAAAAAGTAAATATATGACTAATTGTGTGTCCCTCAAAGCCTTGTTGGATTCTCCTAATCTGCCCCATGGTTCAGCTTGCTAGAATGACATGATTGCTAGTAGAAATATTTTGGAATCAAGGATTGGTTGGCACATCTAAAGTGGTAATCTAGCTAAGTTCTGGGAGGACAGATGGCTTTTTAAGGATTCCCTAATCAAAATTGAAAGATACAATAGATGGGATGAGTTTTGCAAAGCAACTCTTGGAGAGTATGTAAAATATTATTGGAGTGAAGGAGATTGGGTGGATTTGTGTATGGTTAGCTAGGATTTGGCTCAACTTCAACCTTCCTTGATAGCTATCAGATTGTGACAAAATCAATTGGATGATCATCTTGTCTGGATGGACAACCCTTCTGGTAACTACTCTATTTTTTCGGTTGTCTCTCTGCTTTCCCTTTCTCAAGCCCCCCTCCTTTCTAATCTAAAGCATGGATAAAACAATTGACTCCTAAAGTTAGCATTTTCTTATGGATTTTGCTTCAAAATAAGGTGCTCAAGGTGGATAATCTTTGCAAATAGGGATTAAAAATCCCCAACAGATGTTACCTTTGCAAGAGTGAGGTGGAGTCAACAAACCATTTGTTTCTCCACTATTCATTTGTTGCTAGAATTGGGGGTAAATTTCTAGCTCTCTGGAAGATTTCTTGGGTGTTCCCCCTGTCCATTGAAGATTTCTTCTCACAATGGAAAGCCCCATCTCAAAATACTTTCATTCAGAGGCTATGGGATTTTATTTTCCCTTTTGATGTTTGGGGAGTGTGGAAAGAATGTAATAACAAACTTTTCAGGGATAAGGAGATGTCGGAGACTAATGTTTTTGAAAAAAATTAGGCTAATAAAGGAAAAATTCAATGTTATTCCCCAAAAATCTTTTAATCTTGAGGCTGTGGTATGCACTCCCTATGATCTAATGATAGCAAAGGATTGGAATCTAAAAATGGATGTATCTAAGGCATCCAAGCCAACTAAGAAAGATAGGGAGGGCGTGCGCTCGACCTTTCCACCAAATGGATAGGCTAAAGCAAACTTTGATAGTGTTGCGAAGGGAAATCCAGGGATGGTCGGAAGTGGAGGTGTGTTAAGGGACTCAAATGGTAAATTTTTTGTGGCTATGGCCATTTCCCTTGGTTCTCAAACCAACCATGTGGCGGAGGCTATAGGAGCTTTTCAAGTTTTAAATTTAGCACATAATATGAATATAAAATATTTATGGCTTGAAGGGGACTCCAAAAAAATCATTGACTATATCCTAGGTAGGATCCCCCCTCCTGGTCTATTAAGAATTGCATTGAAGATGCTAAATCTATCTTAGATAAGTTTGAAAAAGTTAAAATCTCTCATGTCTATAGGGAAGCTAACAGCGTGGCAGATTACTTTGTGAATGAGGAGGTTAAGAGGGGAGGTTTGAACACATGGCATAATTTCAGGGACTTGGGAGTTGAAGTCGTGGCCTTATTAGATTATGATGTTACACATGGGAAAGAAGCAAATATATTTAATGATGATAGGGAAAAGGGCTAAGTAGATCAAAATAAAGAGATTTGATGGGGCTGTGTCAAATAACTTAGCTGATAAGGAAAAGTGGCATGCTTTGTGGGTTCATTGGAATGACTGCATAAACTTGAAACAGGTTTTCAGCGCTGGTAGAGATTTCAGTGAGGTGCATGCGATTATGGGGGGGATAGGAAAGGAATCGAGCTAAATAGCTATGAATTGCACATGAGGAATGCTAAGGTCTAGAAATAGGTTGAGTGTGGTGGTTTTGTTCCATTCTTGGAAAAACTTCATGGGCCTGATCATATGGCCACTGACTACTTTGAGAAGAACTAGAATAATGGAGAAATTATCCTCTTTGGGAGAAAGGTGAAACTAGATGAGAAAATAATAGGAGAGGTGACTGGAATGTCCACTAAGGGCATGAAATTTTTTCGTGACAGAAGGTATTCAAATGAGGCAGTAATCAATTTCCCAAAGAAAGAAAAGGAGAAACTGAAACTCGTCAAAGTTTCCAACAACTATTTTGAAATCAACTCCATCAAGGTGCTTTGGAGAAAGGTTCTTCGTGTCATTATAGAGTATATTACCTTGGACGGGAGATTCACCAAAGTTTATGGTTATCATTTTTCTCTCCTTAAACACTTCCATCATAAGGTACAAATTTCTATGCTTCATTACTTGTTTTGTTCATTGAGCAATAGCCTTGAGGATCACAATAAAAACCCCAGGAGATACCCTATTCTTCATCCTGGGCTTATTAGGTTGATCTATGAACATTTTCAAAGCTTAATGGCTTTATCCAAATTGATTGCCTCCACGACATCTAGGGACTATGATACGAAGAGTGGTGGCTTGGAGAATCATTCTAAGCCTAACACAGAGAATTTTTGAAGCCCAGCTATCCCCTGTCTTTTCTAGAAATGAAATCCAGCTTTGTAAACCCCAGCACATGAAAGTTAACCCTGAGAATTACCCTGGCTGCCCGACCCCTTTAAAGAAACCCACTCTCAAGGCTTCCCCTACCAATAAGTTGGTTTCCTACTCTACAAATGCTCTGGAGGATAAAAATGAGAACCCTAAAGCTAGTAGAGTTTTTGTTTCTACCCTTCTTGCCTCTTTTAGAGATGTTGGAACTAGATTTCCCAGCTCCCCTAACCCAGATGATTTCAACTTCATTTTAGATCGAGATTAGTCTGGCGATATCCTTGCATCTGCTAGAAGCAGCATTGGTGATATTTTCAGGGTTATGAAATGGGCCTATCAAGAAATCAATGATCTTAATCTCAAAAATAGGGTTCTAAATAGAAAATTGGAGGATTTGGAACTGAAGCTGTCAGCTCTGAACAATGAAGAAGGAAAGCAGAAAAAGAACAATACAAGGACAGGAGATGATGACATTAAGCAAAAGTATAAGACTCTGGAAGTTGAAATTGCTATAATAAAAAACAATATGAAAATTGTTGTGGAACAAAACCATAGAATGGAAAGGCACAATGCCATTATCATTAATGCAATGTCTGAAAAGTTGGAAAAGTCACAATAGGGCTCGTTGGTTGTTGACCTGGAAGAGGAAAAGGATAAAAGCAAGAATGAGTACCAAGGAATATCGAAGAGGTCCCATGCCAATATTAAGAGGAAAGCACCTCCTACTTCCCAGATGGTCCAGATCTTAAAGAGGGGGTTCGAGAGATGAACGACATGGAAGCTGAGACAACGAAAATTTAAAGTCCCAAGCTTAGTAGTTGCTAGTGTTTTCTCTAGTCTTTTTGGGGTCTTTTTTGTGGCCCTTATTGGCCTTTTTTTGGTGGTTGTTGCTTTGTTATTTTAATATCCTCTCTAAAACCTCTCTATTTCTAGGTTCTTTGATGATTTATCTCTTTTATTTGTAAACTTTGTGGTTTTGGGTCACTGTAAAACCCATTTTTTCCTCTTTCAAAAATAATCTCCCCCTTTATCATTGATTGTAACAAATGATGTGAAAAACCATCAACAACAAACAACTATGTTCCATACCTATTTCTTTTTCTCTTTTCTCACTACTCACTATTTGTTATTTAGCTAGATACTGCTCTCTCCCAATTTCTCAACTAACAACTGAACATTTTTCACATGATTCTCTCTCTCTTAATTGTCTTCTTTTTCACATGACTATCTCTCACCCTTTGACATAAATGGAAAAGGATAAAAGATTTATATTACTTAGTTTTTGCCTTTGGCATCAATCAACCTTCTAATAATTGCTTAGTATATTCACCTTTAGGAGCACACACAATAATGCACCAATTAGCAACTACTGCATAATGACAACAGATACTCTCATTGAATGCAAACAACCAACAATGTTACTGCCTACTCCCCTTGAGAGGTAGCCACCAACATTAGTCCAAACCAAAGAATGAATCTTGAAATCAACTGGATTGATGCATCTCCTTATGCATCTAGTTTAAATAAGGGGAAACAACCCCCAAATTCTCCTAGATATACTCAAATGTATCCTTAGGAAGATCTTTAATGAATATATTAGCAACCTGATCCTTTGTAGGCACATATTCAAGCTTAACTTAATTCTCTACAACCTTTTCTCTGAAAAGTGATATCAGATTGAGATATGTTTTCTCCTTGAATGCATTACCAAATTCTTTGAATTATTGATAGCACTTGTATTATCACAAAACATAGAAATTGGTTCATCATATAGCACCTTAATATCCTTCAATTTTTTCCTCTTCTAGAATGTTCACTTGTATGTAGCAAGATGTTGCTGCAATGTATTTTTCCTTTGTAGTAGATAAAGATACTGAATCTTTTTTCTTCCTTAGACATGACACCAACCTACATCAAAGAAAGAATGCACCACTACTTTAAATTTTCATGTCATCCACACAACTAGCCCAACTACATCTATGTAAGCACTCAAAGTAAAATCAATATCCTTTGCATACCACATGCCATGATCCAGAGTTCCCTTCAAATATCTAAATATCCTCTTCACTACTACAACATGTGACTCTCTAGGATATTCTTGAAATCAGGCCATAAGATAAACTACATGCATGATATCTAGTCCAATAGTAGTTAGATATAGCATTCCACCAATCATTGATAGATACTTTCTTTGACTAGCCTTAAGAGATTCATCATTCTTTCTTATCTTGCAACTAGTAACCATAGTAGTACACACGGGTTTATAATTTTCCATTCCAAAATTCTTCAAAATTTATTTGACATACTTTGATTGTGAAATGAAAATATATTTAACTGTCTGATTTATTTGTAATCCAAGGAAGAAATTCATCTCCCCAAACATAGACATTTAAAACTCTCTTTGTATTTCCTCTACAAACTTCTTACACATGGCTTTGTTGCCTCCAAAGATTATGTCATCAACATATACAACCACAATCAATATTTGATCATTTTCAACTCTAAACTAAAGATTGCTATCTTTGGTACCTTTATTGAATCCTTGTTGTATCAAATACTTATCCAACCTTGCATACCAAGCTCTAGTATCCTTGTTCAATCCATATAATTTTCCTTTTTCAATTTGCAGATGATATTCAGTTTGTCTAATAATTGAAATCCTTTTGGTTGTTCTATGCATACCTCTTCTTCCAATTATCCATTCAATAAAGTGACTTCACATCTATTTGATAAACTTTGAAATCCTTATGTGCTATAAAATCCAAAAAAATATTGATAGCTTCCATTCTTGCCACTAGAGAAAATGTCTCCTAAAAATCTATTCCTCCAACTTGTAAGTAGCCTTTATACACAAGCCTTTCCTTGTTCCTTACCACTTCTCCATTCTCATTTAGTTTTTTTCTAAATAACCACTTAGTTCCAATTATATTTTTGTTTTCTGGTCTTGGGACAAGTTCATGAGTTCAATTTTTCTCAATCTGCAACAATTCTTCTTTCATAACTTTGATCCAATACTCATCCTTTCATGCCTCAATCACTTTTTTAGGTTAAATTTTAGAAAGTTAACATAGATTTACTTTTTCTTCAACAACTTTCCTTCTTGTCAGTACACCTTTTCTGTTATCTTTAATTATTTGTTCTTTCAAATTATTTTTTGCACATACTTAGGCATTTTAGGAGTCTTTTTCAGAGCTTTTTCTTCTTCAATATGCATTTCACTTTCTTTTTTATTCTATGCAAGAAGACTCATCTAATTCATAACCATCTATCATAATTGAATTCTTCTATAAATATTCATCAACTTTGGCACTTGCACTCTCAACAATCTTTCTTAGTCTCTTGTTGTATCCTTGGTAGGATTTTCTTCTAGTAGATTATCCAAGGAAGATATCTTGATAAAACCTTGCATCCAAATTTCCTAAGTTATCTTTATCTCTTGTGATATAACATTTACTTCCAAAAACTATGAGGTACTTGACAGTAGGAATCCATCCATATCATATCTCATAAGGAGTCTTTGTGCTATTTTCTCTTGCTTGAAATTTGTTAAGTATGTATTTAAACATTAGTATGAATTGCTTCTCTCTAGTAGAATTCTAGTAAATTTTCCTCTTTCATCATTGTTCTTGCAGCTTCTTGAATAGTCATATTATTTCTTTCAACTACTCCATTTTGTTGAGGAGTCTTAGAGGCAAACAAGTCCCTATTTATGTTATGATCTTCACAAAATATGTTAAACTCATTGGAGGTGAACTCCACCTCTTTCAGGCATCAAACATTTTATTTTCATATCCATTTCATTCTCAACCATAACTATGAATGCTTTAAACTTGTCTAGAGCTTCATAAATTTTTCTTTGAGAAAAGTAACCCATGTCATTCTAGAATAATCATCAATTAATAGCATGAAATACTTGTCACCTTGAAGACTTCTTATTATTGTAGGACCATAAAGATCTATATGTACTAATTTCAATAGTCTAGGGGTAGACTTTTATTTGACTTTGAAGCTTCTTCTTTCTTTCTTTCCAATTTGACATTCTTTACAAATAGCATTGATAGGATTTGTAATCTTTGGCAGATCTCTTACAGGTTGAACTTAACTGATTCTTACAAGGTGTATTGTAGGAAAAGCATCCCTTTTTCACACTTAATTTAGGAATAAATAATAATAAAATGAACTTGATTATGCTTTAATTTAGTATTATAGTGTTTTTTACATATTCATATTAAGTTTAGGGACCCTTTAATTAAAATGGACTTAATTATGCCTTATTTTTTGTGTCGTAAAGTGTACCTTTAAACTTTCACACCAACCTAGGGCTTTATTAATTAATTGAGGTTAATTTTCCTTAATTGACCCTTTAATTCAAATCCAATACTAATTAATTACAATTTTTGAGGGATAAAACCCAACATTCATAAATGCCATAAAATAATGTTTAACATTGAGCAATGTGTGTCCTAGGCAAGTGACCTTGGACCCATTCGCAACTTAGCCCTAGAACCTAAATTCAAATTATGTTTTTTGGTGGGTTTTCAATGATTTCATAGCTATATTCAGATGTCAGCTTGTTATATTGAATTTCAAGAATTAATGATAAGATATAAATAAATAAGAGATCATTTCACTATGTTTCACCTAACAATTTTATGAGCAAGTTTATGATACAAAATTTTATGATCTAGAGTAATTTCAAGAGAATTTTCAAGACATTCAAGGGTGGATTATTGAATATTATTGCAGTAATGAAGATTCCATTATCATGTCAAAGATTTATTACATCATGCATGTTGTTTGAGCTCATATGGTGATGTAGAGTTCAAGATCTATTCAATTATTCAAGGATATTGTTTCAAGTAGAGTTTCATGATCAAGATCCACATGGACATTGAGGCCAATTCATGTAAGTTTTAGATCTACAATCCAAGGTTCAAATTTTTTTTTGGTGAGTAGTAACATATTGTTGTTCATTTATCATTCCTTCTTTCATGTTTAGTTTTATTTTAGGGTTTAATTACCAAAATGGGGTTTGACCAAGAGAATCCCCCATTCACCTAACAAACAACATTTTTTTCTCTTTCATGTGCATGATTGTGGATTTTAGGTGAAAGATCCTTTCAAGAGAATAAAAGTTTTCAAAGTTGCCAGAAAATTTTTCATATCACGAAAAATATTGTACCTAATTTACTTTCAACTATCCAATAGTGAGAATTGGGAATCTAGAAGTCTCGATATGGCATAAGAGAACCCAGAAAGCTTTTTTCAAGAGCCCTAAATAGGACCGATTCACCATAGGGAAAATGAATCCTCAACGAGCTTCAAAAAGTGACTTTTGGTGAAAGGTACACATCATTCTCCCTTTTCCAGATCTACTTTTGATTGTTGTTTCTATTAGTTTTGATTACAATACTTCATTTGCATTTCATAGCTTACATTTTGTTGTTTTTAAATGGTTTTAATCTTTGTCACCAAATTTATATTTAGCTCAAATACCCCCATCCTTGCATAGAGAGGAAATTTGTTGATTCATACCTTGATTTGAATCACCTTTTGGTTGCTAGTCATCTCATTGTTTGGATCACATTTCCTTAAATGAAATTATAGAAATAGGTTCTTTGGTATCAATTCATTTTGGTGAACCCCCCTTTCAAAACCACAAAGAACACCTATTCTTTTTCATGTTTTATTTTGGTGAACCCAAGTTTGATCATTGTATTTTCTGATTTTGAAGTCCTCTTTCACCCTAGATTTAGATCTTTCATTCATTTTCATATCTTTGCATTCAATTGAGTCTCATTTAGGGTGACTAGTTTGTATTAACTTTGAATTTCATTTAAGGTTTTTAGGATTGCATATTTTCATTCTTCAAATCTGAAAATAGAAAAAATAGTCATATTGCATATCATTTACATAGCATTACATCATATTCACTTGTATTTAAAAATTGAAGCAAAATTTCATATCAAACTAGGTTTTCTAGGTTGTCATTTTGTTACATTTTTCATTTGCATTCAATGTTCATTTCATAGAAAAATTAATTATGGAACCTCTGAAAATGGGGGTTATTAAGTGCTATTGTATGGTTTAGAACTTAGAGAAAACCCACTTTCAATGTATTCCACTCAAGGATAACCCTAGAGATCTCAATGCAAAAGAGAAAGAGATCTTGCAATAGGGTTGTCCTAGGAGCTGACTATAAACAAATAAGGGGTTCAGCACCAAGTTTAGACTTGGAAAAGATAATGAAATGCAAAAATATAACATGATGCAAACTTGATTTAAATGACCTAGAAATTCAAGTAAAGAAAAATAGAAAGATGCAAGATAGAAGGTGTGCACCTGGAAATATAGAAATGACTAGATGGAGGTCTGAAACATTGGAATATTTTCCTTTAATGCTAACTAGGACTCATTTTCCAAGCTAGGCGAATCAGTCCAGGTTCTAGAAAATTGTGCAGGAACAAGAATATGCCAAAAGGGTATTTGAATCTACAAGAATATGAAATTTGACTGAAACTGGGAGTCATTTGCCAGAAGTGGCGAATTAATCCAGTTATGATTTTTTGTAGCTTCAAAGTCTGATCCTACTCTTATCTATCTACTTGGTCCTTCCTGGCTGAATTTTGGATATGAAACCCTGATTTGCACCCTATAGATGTTCTCCAATGCTCTCCAAGGCTTGATGACAACTTTGATGTAACTTTGAATGATTTGAAAACTTTTCTACAATCTTTCTCCTTAGGAAATCTACAACCTAGACCTACAAATCACACACATTTAGGAGAGAAAAAAATGTTATTGGGTTAGTGAATAGGGGTTTTCCTGGGTCAAATCCCATTTTGGTAATCAAACCTTGAAATAGAATGAAATAGTAATGGAGAATGATGAATGAACAAAATAAGATGTTGCAACTCACCAAACCCTTGCAATAAAGTGTTACAACTATGCTTGAGATGGCTCCAATGGATGTAGATCTTGACTCTTTCTTGAAGATGATAGATGTTGAATAAAATGCTTGCTTGAATCACAAAATCCTACATCTCAATTGTTAGCTCCAAAACAAACATGATGCATGAAGTCCTTGAGATGATGATTGATTCTTGAATTCTACTCTAAAATGCTTGATAATCTACTCTCAAATGCTCTTGTGAACTCAACTTTGCTATTAGGAATTCTCTAACAAAAATATTAGGTGAAAATGAATGAAAGAACCTTGTATTTATATTCAATTATGCAATAATTCCTGAAATTACAACACTACAAGCTGACATCAGATCTAGGAGGATAAAATCCAACCAAAAAATTTGAATTAATTTTGATTTTGAGCCACACAAGACTCATTCACCTAAGGTGGCAAATGAGTCCCACCAGGCCTAAATTTTGGGACCAATTTTAAAAATGCTTAGAAATGTGTGAAACCAGGATCAAAACCCAAAAATATGGGAGGACTCATTCATCCAGGGTGGTGAATGAGTCCCAAAACACTAAATCTAGGCCATTCAACCATGAAACACCTGAATTATGATTTGGTAATGATTGGTGTCGAGATTATCCTTGAAAAGATGCATTAAATGAGACTTTTGGATGAAAAATAGGGCCAACTAAAGTATACGGAGTCCCAATTATTAATGAAAATCCTAGAAAAGTGTGAAAGTGTGTTACACTCTAGATAAGGAATGATTAAGGTTTAAAAGAGGTTTATTAGTTTTAGTTATTTCATAAAACTTTAGAAAAGTATGAAAGTGTATTACAACACTCCACAATAGTTTAGCAAGGTACCATTTAAATGTATTTGTTCACAAGGGCCAAGGACTTAATGTGAATGTGTAAAAGAAATTGAAGCACTAAATCAAGGCACTATTAATCTTAATTCACAAGGAGGGCCCAAACAAGCAAGGAAAAGTAGAAGGGATACTTTTTCCATTACCATAAATTGTAAGTTGCTATTTTAGATTAGAATCTAGAAATTATAGAAATTAACTCAGAAATCTATAAAAAACTTCTTAAAAACTATCATCTAGGACCCATTTTCCCTAGGGTGAATGAGTCCCTAATCATGGTCATTTCCTAGCTTTCTAGGTATTAAAAATTCATTTCTATATTCTTGTTTGTTGTTTTCAGATTTTTGTTCCTATTTGCAAAATTTATGTTTCTTCAATTTGGTCATATTTAGCTTTATTTGATAAAATTAGTGCATTGTGTGATTTCAAAATTGCATTTACAAGACATAATTTTCAAGTTTTTGCATAGTGTAACTAGAAAATTGCCTTGTTTAGAATCTAAAAATTGCATTTACATATTGCATTCTAGATCATTGCATTGTATTTTACCCTCTTTCCATTTTGAGTTGACATTAAGTTCATGAAACTTGTATCAGCTTTACAACTTGGTGTCCTATTAGCAATATTGTTGTGAGACGTAGTTCAAAACTCGTGTCATCCTATAATACACCATTCATCGTGGATCTTGAGTTTTCTAACTCTCTTTCTAATAGTGTCGATAATCAATCCCCTATGGATCATAGCCTACATACCCCATTTCTAATGACTTCCTTACCTACATCCAATGTACATGATCTTGTTAATAATAACATCCCTACATAGACTAGTTGTGCTCAAGCTTTGGGGTATACTCAAAGCCAAGGTGGAAATTTCATTCCTCCTATAGTCCCCACTTCTATTCTTACATACACTAGTACTCATGATACCACAACCATTCAACCTACAAGAATTGTCAACACTTCCTAAGGTATTTCCATTGGGAATCCTTCTATCTTTGTTCATTCAAATCTCATATATCCTCAACCATCTCCATTTACAAACCTACAATTAACTTTCCCTCCTCAAACATACACCACTCCACCTTAATCCTCTTCATCTCATAATACCAATACTAATCTCATCATTTTCAAAAAATTTCAAAACATGTCAGCCCTTCAACAAAAAATCACCATCCTAAATCAAAACAAAAATAGCCAACATTCATAATACATCAAAACTTATCTATTATCCCTAGAGATATTGAGAACACAAATGCCACAAGGTATAGAGGTTCCTAGATTTGAGAAATATGGTGAGAAAGGAGATCATGTTAGCCATGTTTCCACCTACACAATCTTGTGTAGTGATTTTATTTTTGAAGATAAACTCTTGGCTAAGCTATTTAATAGATCCTTGAAAGATATTGCTTTCGAGTGGTTTTTCTCCTTACCAAATAATTCATTTCATTCATTCAATAAACTCATTGATTCCTTTTACAGCCACTTCCAAATTCATATGGGTCCCAAGACAACTTTAGCTGACCTGATGAAATGTAAACAAAACGATCATGAGAAAGTCAGTTATTTCATAGCATGATATCAAATGCTTTATTCACAAATAAAAATTGTGATTCATGATGCCGACCTTAAAAGAATATTTATTTCCAATTTGCATGACCAAATTCAAACAAATCTTGAGATGATGATATTTTCCTCCTTCACACAGTTATGCATAGCCGTTTGTGATTATCATAATTTGATTATTAGTCGTGATGTGAAAAGTCCACCTAGCCATCCTCAAAAGTTTGAATTCACACCTCAAAAGAGTGACCAACCTTTCAAGAAATAGAATAGGGGCTTTTTACAACTTAATTCCCCTCAACCAAATCAACAAGTTGATAACCAAGTGGTTTCTATAAGTATGACAAATCCTTTTGCCTTTGGGGATAGGAATATTAAATTTACCCCTCTACCTAACACCCTTCATAGTATAATGTTGTGGCTCTTGAACAAGAATATTATTTCCTTTGCTCATTTCAAATCTCTTGATCCTAATAAACCATTACCCTCAAACTAGAGATAATATGATTATTTCCAATTTCACCAACAAAATGGACATGATACAAAACATTGTAAGTGTCTTAAACATATTTTCCAAGACCTCATTGATTCTAATTGACTTCAAATTGGAGGTGTGGACAATTTTAAGGTAATAAGTCTATAGCTCCTCCTAACCAAAACGTACAAATCTTTACCAATCCCATGCCAAAACATACTATTTGATTTGTCAAAGCTAGGGAAACAAAGAATGATGTGATGAATGTTGACACGGATGATGAAAACACAAAAGATGGCAATGAGGATAAAATGGTTAAAGTAGTGTCATTTATTGAAGCTAAACCTCGTAAGGGACAAACCAAAATGCCCCTTGATAATGATTTCTCACAAAATGAAATAATCAAACATGCACTTGATGGTCTTCTTTACATAGCTAGAGTAATCAATGACAAACCTACTAATGGGTGTACCATAAAAAAATGGATCTTTGGACATTTTCACATGGTCATTTAGGTCTTTTTCCTATGATGCTTGACTTATTTTTCTTAGATTTAATGTTGCAATGTAACTTATGCATTCACACTAGGTCTTGAATATTCAAATTATGATGTCTTGTGAAGGTGTTGTGAAGTGTTGTAACACATTTCTACACTTTTCTAGACTCTTCTTATTATAATTCACCTAAATATTCCCTATTTATACCTTAACAAGTACTATTTCAAATTGTTGTAAAGTCTTGTAACATACTTTCATGCTTTTCTAGGCTTGTCATCACTAATTACACCTTTCTTATGCTTTATTTGGCCCCTTTATCCACATATAGGCCTTAATTAAGTGTATTTATGAATATAAACCCAACATACATCATTAAATACAAGGGTATGTGTAGGATCATCATGGAAAAAATAGGCCCTTAAGTCGTGAAAAATTCAGAAAAATCAGCGTTAGGCAATTTCACGTAAAAATTTGAATAAGTTATCTATATTATTTCAAAAATATGTAAGAATAGAATCTGTAGCAAATTGAATGTAGTTTCTAAACTACTAGATTTTTTTTGAAAAAAAATATCTATTTGGTGAAAATTTGAAATTTCAATGCAGTAGTACATAAATTTTAGGGAAAAAATAAGTAGGTGTCTTTCTGACCACCCTAACCACAATAAAATGATAAAAATTTCTATAAGATTTTAGATATAAGTAGAGGACTCATGTCCCAATGTGATGCATATTTTTTTGTAATTTTTTTCCAAGTAAATAATTAATTATGATTTTTTTTACAACTTTAAAAAAATATAAAAAACATGTATGTCTGACCACCTTAACTTGGTCAAAACATCATGAAATTCCTTTTTTTTTTAATCCTATATTATGCAAATCATAGAATGTGACGCATGTTTCAGATTCAAAAAATGTGATACCGTTTGAAAGTTATAGATGTTTTTTAGTCAACCTATTAATCAGGACTTTAGTCGTAATTCAAATAGAAAATGAATTATAATAATTATTTATTAAATTCAAAGTAAAGAATAATTTATATTGGTGGAAAGCTGAGAATATCCTTTAAAAACCCTTTTCATTTCATCAATTTTAGGTAAAAAAAAGTCATCGGCCACATACCCTACACATACCCATCATATCACCACTTTTTGGCCCATCATGATCCTGCACATAACCACAACTTAATTCCCCACACCCACTTGCAAGTCTTGAGTGGGACCCATTTTCCATGGGTGGTGAATGAGTCCTTCTTGGCACAAAATTCAAATTTCCTTCAGTATTTTATTCATTAAGACCTTATGTCGGCCTGTGATGTATTTTCAGGTAATTAGGGAATAAGGGTGTATAAATACGTGTTTTTACATCCATTTTAACCCCCCATTCACCATTCATTAAAGCATTCATCCCATTCACTCGTTAACATTCTTGCATTCAATCCATCAATCAATCAAGCAATTATCAAGCATCTTGGAGCAGCCATTAACATATCTTTATATTTCAACAACAAGGGTTTGGTGAGTTTAGGACACTTGAATTTTGTTTATTCATCATTACTTTCTTGTTTTCATTTCATTTCTTTATCAAGGGTTTGATTACCAAAATTGGATTTGACCAAGGGAAATCCCTATACTCTAACCATTAACCATTTCCCCCCTCTTTGCATGTGTGTTCGCAAGTCTTGTAGGCATATTTGTCAAAGAAATAGGTGTTGAAAAGTGGTCAAAAAGTCATCAAATCTATTCAAGTCAATGAAACCCTAATTCAAGCTTGGAGACAACATTCAACCTATTTTCTGCATATTTGGTTTCATCAACCCGATAAGAAGACAAGTACAAATCTAGACCCATAGAGTTGACCCTTGAATTTGCAGATTTTTGGAGGACTGATTTGCCATCAATGGTGAATGAGTCCCACTACTAGGCTGGAAAATTTGATTTCTTCTGATTTTAGTTCCTGACAATCAAAAACTAGTTTCAGGACAGTTTACCAAAAGTAGGACTGATTCACCATCACTGGTGAATGAGTCCCACTAGTCATCAACAGTGATTTTTTTCAAATTCCAAAATCTTCAGAAATCAACATTCCATCTCCAGGTGCACTCTGTTAGGTCTCCTTCAATTTTGATTTCATTTGTGCATGTTTATAGTTCATTTCTACATATCACACTGTGTTTTCAAACACTTCATATTTCTTAAGTTTTGCATAAATAATCAATCAATTTTATTAGTTTTCTACATTTAGGACATTGAATTTAGGAATATTTACATTATCCTTGCATTATTTTGAGTGCACCACCTAGGTTTTTGGCCTATCTCTCTCCTTTTAGGTGAAAACCCCTAATTGAGCAAGAGAGTACATAGCCTCCAAAAATATTTGATTCATTTTGGTGAACCTGCATATTGAACATTATCTTTCTTATTTGCATTGCCTTTACATCCTAGGACTCATAACATTAGCTTTTGCATTAGCCTTTGCATTTTTCTTGCATCCTAGGGTTTCCAAACTTGCATTAGTGAATATCTCATATAGATTTCATTTTTGCACTTCAAAACATTACAAAAACTTAGATTCTGCATTTGCACCTTAATTTTGTATTAGAAAAGCATAAAAATCACTTTAAATTTTCTAAAAAACCATAAAAAAATTCATCACCTGGACTCATTCACAACCTTGGACGAATCAGTCTAGTTGCACATTCTGAACTGCATTTTTAGGCATTTTTTGGACAATTTCTGCATCACAGTTTTCTGCTATTACTTTGTCAAACTTTCCAAATTTTTTGTTTTATCCACTTCCTTGCATATTACTTTACTTTCATTCATTGTCATCATAGCTTTTTGCTTTAATAAGTTTTGGAATTCATTAAAATCCTTAGTGGACATATCAAATTGTGCCTTTGGTTGTGATCCTAATGACCTTGAGCTTCCTCATGCTCCTTCAACTCCTCATGATTCTCCTCCTTGTGATGTTGACATCATTGGAGAAGATGGTAATAGCATGAATAAGTTCTTAAATGAATTCCTTGACAACCTTGAAGCCAATGCATCCTTTTACCCATCCATGAAGTCACAAGACCTTCCTACTGTCTCACCCCCTAATATGTTTGGTTACTTACATCCTAAAATGAACAAAGGACCTAAGTTCCCTCCATCAGGTGGACCTCATTCCTCTAAACAAGAAACTCCTCAACCATTCTATGATAACAAGTCTACAAGAACACCAATCAACCTTGAAGAAACATATGGAAAAGTTTTTACTATCTTAAGCAAACAAGGATGTGACACAACAACCGAATATGACATTCACCAATTGTTAGAACAACCAATAGATGAAAACACCATAGGGTTAGGATATCAAGAGCCTCCTCATGATAACAAGCCTCGTTTTGTATATTGGAGACTTCATGATGATGGTACGGTGATCTTCGATTCCCCTCCTAAATTGAATGTTCTCCTTCCATGTTAACAACCCTTACATGATTCCAATGACCAGGATGCTAGGATCCCTATGGGTCCTATTCCTCTTCAATTCATGAAAAGGTGAATCTAGTAAACACAAACGACCTTACAAATTGAAAAAACTAAAGTTTCCTCTCCATCCACCACCTGAATGTGAAAGGAAACTCCAAATTCTTTTAAATAGATGTCTTATACTCTTACCACCTTCCAATAGGTTGGTCATTCATCCTAAAGATTCCAACATACCATATTGTAAATATCATCGTGTTCTTTGACATCACAGCGATGAATGTCGGACATTGAAGGACATACTGAACAAGTATCACTTCACTGATACCGACTATTATCCTATCATTCCATAGTACTTTATCACCAATATTATCATGCAATAGTTGAAGAATTTTCCATTCTCACTATTTGCATGGTCCTTCCCATCATCAATCTTGGGTCATTCTTTCCTTACACTCAGTGGGGGAAAGAGGTTGTTAGCCTTGTCCTAGTAATACATTTGTCCTTGTCTCTTAACTGCGTTATTTACCTTCCACTTATACTACTTGAGATTGCAAAGTGAATAACTCGGTTAATGGTTGACTTACATTTACATTACTAGCCTTTTTACATTTTCCTTTTTCTTTTTCTTTTATTTGATTGTATGTGCATACTATGTTCCCCCATGATGTGTGCTTGATGTTCTCCCTCTCTTTGTGCACTTCCTCTATTTGTACCTATATTCTTCTATATGTCATACTTTATCTTTTCCTTTTCACTTTGTTTTGTGTTTTCCTTTTGGGGATGACAAAAAGCATTGAGACAACCTATGTCTCTTCCATGTTGACCCAATTGGTCCCTTTTCCTTTTTTTTTACTTTGTCTTTTCTTTTGTGTTCTCCTTTTGGGATGATGCAAGGCATTAAGACTGAAATGTCTCCTTCATGTTGACCCAATATCCTTTTTCCTTTTCTTTTGCCTTTACTTCCTTTTCACTTATGTTTCTCCTTTTGGGATGATGCAAAGCATTGAGACCAATGTCTCTTCCATGTTGACGTAAAATGGATTTTATTTTTATTTTGTTTTCACTCTCTTTGTGTGATTCTTCCAGTTCTATGTATTCGGTAAATGATGACATTTTTTAGCTCTTTCATAAAAAAATTGCAGCAATGAACATACTTACCCCAAATCCATAGATCCCTTATGTGTTTGGTGTTCCTTTTTGGGGGCAACCCCTCTTTCTCTTGTTCCTTTTCATTTGCATGATGCATCCTTACTCAAAAATGTATGGCTTGGAATAGGGGCTTTCCAAGTTGGCTCTAATGTCTTATTTCTTTTTGCATTTTTCATTTTCTATTTTAAATTAATTTCTCATAGAACGGTGTGTAGAAATTCCTTTAAAGTGGGGTCATACATTGGCATTATTCATTTGCATTTTTGGTTCTTAGTGCAACCTTGTCACTTCATACAATGTGTTTGTCACTTAGTGGATGACATCGGGTGTGATGTCCTTCATAATCATGATTTATCTAATTATATTACATACCTCTTGGCAACCTAATGTGATATGTAATTAAAGGGTTACAAATAATTTGCACTTTACTCCTAATTATAGATTTTATCCTGATTGCAAACATAATTGTGGGGTTATGTATTTTTAACCTTTGAAATAATAGAAATGGAGTTCACTTAATAATTAATGACTCTAAATAATTACTTAAATGTCATAATTAGAACTCAAAAGTCATCAAATAATGAAAGGAATGAAAGAGAATTATAAGATAGAAAAGAAGAAGAGAGATCGTGAGCTTGATAACTAAGTTCGCTCAACATGAGTTACGTCTTTGGGTCTGCTTCTTAATGTTGGACAACATTATTAATGATGCCAAACTTTAACATTCTTTTTTACATCATCCAAGCTCCCGTCCTACATTACAAGATTGCTCACAGTCTCCTCTTTCACCTAAAGATACTTTCGTCTTCTCCTTCCTGAGTTAGGCTTCAATCGCCTCATAACCCCATTACACTTAAAGAATACAAATACAAGCCTTTGTGCTTACAAAAAAAATATTCTCAAAAGAATTCTCCAATTCCCTAATTTCCTCTCCTAATTTCCTTTCCCCTTACAAAGCCAAAAATCCCCTTTTTATACATATATTTTTTCCTAATATGGTTTAAAACCATATGATTTTATAATCTCCCATTTACAAAAAAAATCTTCAAAATCCCCCCTTAAAATATCATTAAAATCCTAAACCCTTTAATTTTAATGACTCTTATAATTTTGAGCTTTATAAAATAATCCTTTTGAAACCTTTATATATCTTTGAAAAATCCCCCATTTACAATAGGAAAATCTCACAAATCATTTAAAATATTATCTAATCCCTTTAATTATATTATGTAAATGGGCTTTAATATTCTAAAGGATTAGGCCCTTATTTATAGGGGTTAGTATTTTAATTTTGGATTTTCTACTTTTATTTGGGGGTTAAATTCTTTAAACTTAGGAGATTCATGCTTATTCATTATTGTTTTAAAGGGTTTAATTTTTTAATTTTTATGAAATTTGGTTTTAATCCATTACCTTTAAATCTCACAAAATCCGCTTGGGATCCCACAAAATCCACTTGGCATCCCATAAAATGGATTTTGTGAAATGAAATAAACCTCCACCACTTTATTTCTCAAAAATAAAGCATGGTATAGTGGTGGTATGTGAATTTAGTCGGAGGGATCCACATTTTTTCCACATCACCTGCACTTGCCACATCAACATCTAGTCAACTACCATGTGAGCATCCAGTCAACCTTCAAATTTGACTGGCCATATCTTTGTCATACGAGCTTTGTTTTTGATAAAACAAGCGGTGTTGGAACCGTGGTGATGAGATCTTCGATGTGATGCCACATTTGACCATTTTTTGAATGATCAATTTTTTTTCCTTTGACTGGCCCCTGCACTAGGTTTGACTCCAACTTTGACCAAGTATATCTCAGGCATATAGTCTCCTTTTTAATTGATTCAAGTTGTGTCAGGAGCATGTGGGTGAGCCCTATTTGAGGGAGTTGGTTCCATCTAATTCTAAGACTATGAAATTTTGAGGTCTTCTAGATCCTTCTAGATCATTCATCCCGATTAAGAAGCTTTTGGACCTCCAAAAGTCTATTTTTACACAGAATTTAAGTGAGGGAATTGTTGCCTCACTTTCTTAGTACCATCTGTCCACCCTTCTATAATCTTGAACATTTGACCCATCACAAACATGAAGAAAAATGAGATAGCATCACTGATAAAATTAACTACATAATCCTCAATATTCATTGTCACATCCATCATCCACATAGAACTAACTAGTAGAATAAAAAGCAACAGTACTGAATAAATTGATGTGAAGGAAAACGTATCAATGTGCTAGATCTCCTAAATAGGAGCATTATTAGAAAATGAATCATTCAAATCCTATTTTACCACCTGAGGCTAAAGGCTTAAACTTGCTTGCAATTGATCCTCACACTATGCTAACTGTGACATCTTATCATGATTATAAATTTTTATTTTCATATTTAATATCACTAGTTGATACAAACATGAGGGTTAATGTCTTTCTTGCATTTACAACCATTTTCAAATTCCCTATGTTTACAATAGATTTATCACTCTTCATGCGATGATTTTTCACAATGAATTCAATTCCCTATGTAGAAAATGGTCTTTTTGTCATACAAGTAAGGATTGTTAACTTCTTAGTTGTCTTTGGTTGTCCTTGATGAAAAAATATTTTGGCATGCTCTTTCGTATTCATGTTTATGGTGACTCAATTTTTTAATGATATATTGGCTCTT
>VDFB02058242.1:138542610-138564783 GCA_007258455.2 Sequoia sempervirens | reverse complement strand
TTTAATTTTGGATTTTCTACTTTTATTTAGGGGTTAAATTATTTAAACTTAGGAGATTCAGGCTTATTCATTATTGTTTTAAAGGGTTTAATTTTTTAATTTTTAGGAGATTTGGTTTTAATCCGTTGCCTTTAAATCCCACAAAATCCACTTGGAATCCCATAAAATGGATTTTGTGAAATGAAATAAACCTCCACCACTTTATTTCTAAAAAATAAACCATCGTATAGTGGTGGTACATGAATTTAGTGAGGGGGATCCACATTTTTTCCACATCACCTGCACTTACCACGTCAGAATCCAGTCAACCTTCAGCTTTAACTAGCCATATCTTTGTCATACGAGCTCCGTTTTTTATAAAACAAGCGGCGTTGGAACCGTGGTGATGAGATCTTCAATGTGATGCCACATTTGACCTTTTTTTGAATTATCATTTTTTTCCTTTGACTAGCCCCTATACAAGGTTTGACCCCAACTTTGACCAAGTATATCTCGGGCATACAATCTCCTTTTGACTTGATTCAAGTTGTGTTAGGCGAATGTAGGTGAGCCCTATGTGATGGAGTTGGTTTCATCTAATTCTGAGACTGTGAATTTTTTAGGTCTTCTATATCCTCTTGGATCATTCCTCCCAATTAAGAAGCTTTTGGACCTCCAAAAGTCTATTTTACATAGAATTTAAGTGAGGGAATTGTCGCCTCACTTTCTCAATAACATCTATCCACCCTACTATAATCTTGAACATCTAACCCATCACAAACATAAAGAAAAATGAGATAGCATTGCTGATAAAATTAACTGCATATTCCTCAATATTCATTGTCACATCCATCATCCAGATAGAATTAACTAGTAGAATAACAAGCAATAGTACTGAATAAATTGATGTGAAGGAAAAAGTATCAGTGTGCTGGATCTCCTGAACATGAACATTATTAGAAAATGAATCATTCAAACCCTCTTTTACCACCTAAGGCTGAAGGCTTAAACTTTCTCACACTGTGCTATCTGTGACATCTTATCAAGATTATAAATTTTTATTTTCATGTTTATTATCACTATTTGTTATAGACATGAGGGTCAATGTCTTGCTTGCATTTACAACCATTTTGAAATTCCCTATGTTTACATGAGATTTATCACTCTTCATGCGATGATTTTTCACAATGAATTCAATTCCATATTTAAACAAATGATACTTTTTATGTTCCATGTAGAAAATTGTCTTTCTGTTATACAAGTAAGGACTTTGACTTCTCAGTTGTCTTTGGTTGTCCTTGATGACAAAATTTGTTGGAATGCTCTTTGGTATTCATGTTTTTGGTGATTCAAGTTTTTAATGATATATTGGCTCTTGAGGTTTACTATTGGATCATATAGTGATACTCCTAGTTCATGGCATGCTCTTTCAGTTTCAGTTCTTTACTTAGTGGTACTAGCATTTGACATGGTGTTCTTTATGTCAAGACAAGCATAAGCTTCAAATATGTGTCTTTGCTTTCATGACAGCCATAGGTATTTGACATACTCATACTGGCAAGATATCATTTGATCCATGGAATCATAAATAATACTAGTTGCAAGGTATTGGAGAGCATCATAGTTGTGAGTATCAGCATCATAAAGGTAATGCTTATGGAAATATGGTTTCAGTTGATGTTTATCACTTTAATCTTGGTTTGGCATCTATATCATCTTGGCATCTTTCTATCTTCATGGTATAAATGGTTATGACTTATTGATTGATAAATATGGCACATTATTTCTGGTTCATTATTTATTTATATTGCTTTAACAAGAAATTACACCGATTCAGGTAGTTTTGTTATTGATTCACTTTGTTTTATGAATCTTGGATTAGTGACATCATTGCACTCATGTTTCTAAAGCCATCTTGAACTCACATTATTTGGAGGCATTGAATTCAATTTGGTTTTGGCAACTCATTTGTTTGATGGTATTTTTTGGTACACATGGCATATGATTTTAACATTATACTTGTTATCAAAGGAGACTCCAATGCTAGAGCCTAGACTTCATGGTCGGCATCCAAGGAAAATACTTGTCTTTATTATTGATCGAGTCCTTCACTTTTTGCATATGATATTAAATTATCATCAGGCTAAATGTTTATTTGGCTTATTTAAAAGTCACTATGAAGTGACATGGCATCAACAATTTGGTAAGAATGTTTAAAGTGATAATGTGGATCGACATTTCTTTGAGCAATTATCTAGGTGATAATTATGTCGATATTTGTGGTAAAAGGTATAAGAAAATAGATTTTAAATTCATCATGATGTTTTACAAATTTCATGTGAATTAGTTTTTTTGCAGACTTCAAATTTCATTATGACTTTGAAAAGTCATCGAATGACTTGGTAAATGAAGGGATAGGGAAAAACATGTTTTATGGTTATCATTTTGGCTGAAGGTGAAACCCTAGCCGCTAGAGAAATCCTTGCAGATCTATTTTCCGCCATGTTTATCCTAATTGTTTATAGATTGTTGGTGTCTACACTTCATCGACAAAGTGAAAGTTAGTATTTTTCTCTTTCATGGAAGCGATGGAGAGGTTGCAACTGTTATTCAATGATGGGCATGATTGATAAGGTTACCATTATTTATTGGCTGGGAGCTTGAATCTGGAAAGAGATTCGATGGTGTTTCCTCTGTTGGGTTGGTAGAAACTTTGTGAGAGGTTCACATGAATTTTTTCTTTCTTTAGTTTCATGCTTGGTCAGGTATCTTTTCCATTATTTGATGTTTGCTTTACAAAAGGTTGTTACTAGTTTTTTGCTCAAATCTAAAAAAGGATGAATGGTTGTTGGTGTAATTAATATTTAATTACACTTAATACATAAGTTTACTTAGGTAATTATTTAATTCCTAGGTTAATTAGTTGTCATCCTTATCTTGTTGAGCTATCTTGTTGCTCAAGATAAGATTAGGGTTATGCATCTTTGCTTTTATAAGGCAAATTGTTATCATGTAATTATCGAATTCTCTAATAATAATTATTTGCACTTCTTCTTGCAAATCTTTGCTTTTTCTATTTTTCTCTTCTATGGAAGGTCTTTTCTAGTTTGCAATCAGATCTTGGTTTCTAACATGGTATCAGAGCCTCGATTTTTAGCCCCTTCTTAGCTTTTTGGAGGAACACATTACAGAGCTCATTTGAGGTCCCTCGAGGGTTTCATTCCTTGAGCACATTTATGTAGCGTCTTGGATCATATCGGGGTTTTATGTTGGATTCAGAGCACTGGAAAAAGTCATAAATGACTTTTATTTCATTCATTTTGGTCATCATTTGCCAGATCTGTGAGGGTTTCAAGCTCGATGATTTTTGTGATAGATCTAGGGGTCTCCTGATTTTCGGAGCACTTTGGGCCCAAACGAACCTCGCCGTTGGATTCGTAACACCCAAAAACCCCTATTTTGATATAAAATTTGTTCGATTTGGGAAAAGTCATCTGGAGAGGCAAATTTTTTTTGCAAGGAGGCTGTACGGCCTCCCCAACATGCACTCCAAGGAATTTTTTCTAAAAAATTTCAAAAAAATTTTAAAAAATAAAAAATCCGCTGAAAAATTAGCGCTCCCCATTGAAAAGGAGAGCGTCGCCCCAGCACCGCTAGGCGCCCATCGGAGCGCCACTCCCCAGCCACCGGCCGCAACTCCATCGCCCATCCACTGCTCCTCCTCTGTTCAGCCCCTGAGGGCTTCCTTTGCTGTGCACTTGGTCATATCGGTGTTCGGGAGCTGAGCACTCAGTACCAACAGGCCCTAGCCCCAAGTCGTCAATATTATGGGCAATCGAGCACCTAGCTCTAGCCCCCACTGGGATCTTAAGCCCCCACCCCGAACCCATGGGTGACTGGGGGCTCCACTGCTAGCCCCTGCACTTCAGCCCCTGGTCCGCCCAAGCGACCAAGGGCCTTATTTTTTTAGCCCCTGAGGGCTTTTGGGGGCCAAATCAGACTTTTTTGGAGTACTTTCACGTAAATGGGCGTAACTTGGGCATACAACATCCTTTTTTTGCAAACGAGATATCGTCGGAAAGCTGTTTCAAAGTTCTACGTAATGGTGTAGGTTTGATTTTCTGATTTTTCTCTTTTGATGTCTTGTTCATCCTGGGAAGTCAGATTTTTCCATTTTCACTCCGGGAAGCATATCTTTTGACTTGCTTATCCATTTTTCACAATTTTTGTGGTGTTGGAAAGCTGGTTTCAGCCTCTATGCAGATATGAGGTCATTTATAGAATATGTGTACCTTATTTTATTCATGCATTCAATTTTGTTTCATGCACTAGGTTTGCATTTTTGCTTATGTTTCTATAGTTTTGCATTCTCTCCTTCTGCAATCATTGGGTATTGTAATAACGAACTGATACAAAGTTCCATTAAGGGGGGTTCTTGCATCCATCCTTCATATTGGTGAGAACTCGTATGAGTTTTTTTGGTTTCCTAATGTTTCCTTTCACTTCTTTCTTGCTTCGCTAGACACATATTTGGTTTGCATCAGTTCACACTTCACATTGGGATTTTATGGTTCTTGATCTGCATTGGTTCAGATCTTTCTCAGTTTGAAGGCCATGTTTTTATGGTTAATGTTCCAGAATCTTGATGGTACTCATCTTATGGGCAGTTTTAGTTTCAATTTGGCGTTGGCTTCAAGGACATAACTTCCATATTTGTCATCATTATGGGTCCTTTCATCCTTTCATCTATTGTTTCTTACATATTCCAAGGTTGATCCAGTATGTGAGTTTCCAGTGTTCCTTGGCATCGGTTCTGTTATTGCATTTGTGATTCTGATATGGTATTTTGTAAACAAAAGTATCTTTCCTTGCTTGCCAGATTTGGGGTTCCAGTGTTGCTTCTTCAGAGTTATTCTAGTGTTTCTTCATAGTATTTCATCTCACTAAGGGGGGGTTTTTCACACTAGGTTTTCCTTCTCTACCTCATCATTGCATTTGTAAACGAGTACTTGATCAGGCCTTGTTGCCGAGACTCATATTTGCATAATAATATGCTTCTCCCTAAGTTGCACTTATGGGGGGTGTTGGTGTAACTAATATTTAATTACAGTTTACATAAGTTTACTTAGGTAATTATTTAATTCCTATGTTAATTAGTTGTCATCCTTATCTTGTTGAGCTATCTTGTTGCTCAAGATAAGATTAGGGTTATGCATCTTTTCTTTTATAAAGAAAATCATTATCATGTAATTATCAAATTCTCTAATAATAATTATTTGCACATCTTCTTGCAAATCTCTGCTTTTTCTATTTTTCTCTTTTGTGGAAGGTCTTTTCTGGTGTGCAATTAGATCTTGGTTTCTAACAATGGTTACTTAATAATTTTTGTTAGAAATTCATGATTAGAGTTTGGTTATACTTTTCCCATCATGGGTATTATGAAAGTATTGTTTACTTTTGGGTTTTGGTGAAGATATGGGTTCGGTTACAAATTCATTTCAAACCCTAAGCAGTGAGATTCTTTGGCGTTTATCAGCCTAAAAAATTATGTGAAAAGAAAAACATGCTCAAGTGAATATTTAGTTTCCATCTGTCATTAATCATTATGGTTTTTTGAAAATAAATCTATAAGGGTATTGTGTTTGATAAAAGCACTTCAAAAAATACAAATGAGAATGATGGGTGCATACTGTTATTATATCTTTATATTTCCTAAAACAAAACAGTTCCTGCAACCTGTTGGGTAAAAAGATTCTTTCGCAATTGAAATCTTTGAAGATTAATTTTCAGCAAACCTATATTTTTGTGAGTAATTGTTCTTATCAGTCTAAGCATTGTTAAATGTTAGTTTCCTCATCTCTTAAAATGGTTATATCAAAATGCCTTGCACAAGTGTTCTATCATTGTTGAAAGTTTTGATTCAATAGAAAGTATAAAAGTATTCTTTTGATTCATAGCTCAAGAATTTTTATAATGTGCTAAAAGTTTTTGTTGTCTCAATACCTATCTTGTGTCACTCTATTGCACTGTTGTTGCAGTGTCTTATAAAGCTACATTGAAATCAGTTGGTTAAGAAGTGATTCAATAATTTTGGTTTTCATTTACACAGTCCTATGAGTTGCACCTGTACTGTCATCATGCTTTGATTGTTAATCATTTTCTATCACAATTGTTTTGGAAAATGCAAGATATCTCACTCAAATCATACTGGCATAAGTTGTCTAATGGACTGAGTTGATGTTGTCATATCTTTATGAATGCTCTCAAAGTGATTACTCTGCTTTGTTTTCAATAGAAAGGATATCAGAATTAAAAGCATTGGTCAAAGTTGAAAAAGGTTTAGACACTGATTCACCCCCCCTCTTAGTGTCTATCCATAACTCCAACAATTGGTATCAAAGCATGGGGTCCTCATATAGGTCTAAACCACCTAGGATTGATTTTGTTCTTGGAGTCTGTTCAACATATCATAAGTTCAAGAAGGTAATTCTACAACTTGAGCCAAATCCTTGAGTCTGAACATCTTAAGAATTTTTGTTATTGAAGTGTTGTGTCTAATATGGAAAAAAGCTACAAAGAATAAGAGAAAAAGAAGTTCACAGCAAAATACTAACCATCAAACTCTGCTTGAACTCAAAATGAGAAGTAATGAGGAACAAATCATTAGCAATAATCTAGAAATGATAGAGTATCCTATGTTTAGAACACTTCAATTTGAAGGTACCAATTTTATTCTTTGGAAACGTCAGATGGAGACATACTTGTCTTCTTTAGGGTTTGATGTGTGGGCAATAGTAGAAAGAGGTTGCACTGTATCTGTAACATCTCCTTCCACACATGAGGAGAAAACAACTCTTGAATTCAATGCTAAGGCTATAGATGCTATATTTAATAGTTTTCCAAATGAAATTATTGCTAAGGTTATGCATTGTAGGAATGCAAAGGAAGTTTGGGACAGATTGATTGAAATGAATCAGAATGGTGAGTTGCAAGAGGACATATCTATCCAAACTAAAACAAGTTGTGGGTCATCTAAAAGTGATAATTGCACAAATCTTCATTGTTTTGAAGAAAATAAGATTGAGTTAAAATCTATAGAGTTTACTGAGGAACATTCAAATGGCCAATAAATTAATGAAGTATATCAATTTTTGGGTGAAGTGAATTCTGAACAGGAATTTGATGAGCTAGAAAGTGAGGTTGATTTGGAAGGTGAACTCATATGTTCTTTAGATACAATTAAGTAGCTTAGAAGAGAGAACTAGATTTTAAAAAGGAAACTTCAACAAGAAAAAGATATCAAAGATAAAATATGTTCATATCTTATAGAAGCAAAGATACAAGTTGAAGAAGCTAGAAAGATTGAGGAAGAAGTTAGAAAATGACTTAAGATAAAAGAACATAATATATAAAATCTTGAGTGTCAAGTGGTCTTACTGAGGAACACTGATAAAGCATCAAAGTAGTTAAGTAATGAGAAATTAATGAGAATGGTTCTATCTTTAGATAAAATTATTGGTGCACAAAAAGCTCCAAGTGACAAAAGTTGTCTAGGCTTAGAGGAAGGACAGTGCTCTAAGCTTAGAAAAAACCTAGAAAAAAGATAGATTTAAACTATCATGTTGTTGACCTTGAAATTGCAGGAAACAAACAACACAAGGATATCAACAGAGGAGGAAGGAATAGAACAAACGGTTTCACTGGGTCTCACTCTTCCTGACAAGGTAAATTGATGAGGTATAATTATTCTTTTTTATGCTATTGTTATTCTTGTTTTGATTATGGCCATAGAGCATCTGAATGTTGGATTAAAGTGAAGAAAAATGATTGGAAAAGGAACTATGGTATTGAAACATGCTTCAGGTGTAGTCAATTAGGTCATATTGTAAGAAATTGTGATAAATTATTTCTAAAAGATGATGTAGGGGAGTTTAAATATTCAGTTGTTTGCTATAGATGTAATAACATTGGGCATAAAGTACAGCAGGCAGATACCTTGGAAAAGAAGAAGATAGTTGTTAAGAAGGTTTGGAGAAGAAAGGAAAAGCGAGAGAAGGATGAATTAAGTCTTGTGCATATTGCACAAGTGACCTCTACTAGTGCATAAAGAGAAGCATGAAGTTAGGGGGAGTTTTCAAATGTTTTATCTCTTACCCCTGTAAGCCTAGAAGGTATATTGTTTGTTGACAACATTTAATTCAAGAAATATGATATTTCTTACTGTGGTATCTCAGATCAGGGCTAATTCGGTCCTTATATCATTATTGTTTGACATTGGTATACATCTGTTTAATAGACTTTGTGTCTATACATCAAAGTTCTGTGTACAAATCTTGGATTCACATGTTCACACAGCTTGAAGGGTTAAGAATTGTTAAAGTTGTGAAAACCTAGATTCGATTTGGGTTAATAGTTGCATTTATAAGGTTAAAAGATGATAGTATATAGTGCAATGCAATGTCATGTTGAGAGTACATGTTTTGTTCATATTTTTTTTGTTATGGCTGACAGATTTACAAACAGTGGATAGTGGACAACACAATTGTTTCCAATGTGACAAGTTTATACTGATGAAGTGTGATACATGTTAAGGGTCAATGAAAAGTGCAAAAGATATGCATTGTGAACGTTTAACATCACAATCCATGTGTGTGCATGTTTCAATGTTGTGGTAAATGTTCTTGACTTAAAGAGTATGGAGTGGAGCCATCTTTGAAAAGAACTGAATGAAAGGCTTTGAATGTGTGTATAACTATCAAGCTATATATGTTTGTTGAGATTGCTTGATTGCAAATAATGTTTTTTTTATTGAAAGTTATTATTGTTGGTGTGATGGTTGTCTTGTTTTTGAAATGCATACTTTCCAGTAAAGAGTAAACACATGAGAGAAAGGTGTAGATTTTATGTTCTATGATTAAAAGTTAGTTGAGGCAACATTCAGTTTAACAATATGAATGGACTGTGTTATACTGAGCTTGGATAGAGACAACACTTTTGTTTATAACAATAATAGCATAAATGTCATGGATCAAAAGGTAATCATCTGGTTTGGAAGGTAGTAAATGAATCTCTACATTAAGGAATGTTTTTGCAAGTCAGTGGCAAAACATTTCGGTATCTCCCTTATATTCTTTGGTATCAAAGAAGATGAATTTGTTCTCATGATTGAGATAGTACACAAGAACAAAGATATGCCTTAATGATACTTCAGGTTTTTAATCTCCATGAGAATGTTTTGTTGTACTGTGTGTTATTGATTAGATTCGAGTCTTTGTACATCTGCAATATGGTTTACAAATGGAGTGATGAATTGCTAGTGTCCCTGCAATGGATTGAAAGTATTTTCAATAACCCATTTTGATTATTTGAAATTTCTCTTGTTGTTTGAAAAAAAAGGAATAATGATACCAGTTTTTGATATATCTATGTATGGAGCTTCTTTGTGGAGGGAGCTTGTTTCTATATGTTCTCATTTCCAGCTCTCTTATATATTTTCATTTTTTGTACTATAGGTCTACCTGCAGCTAGTTCTTATGGTATTTGGTTGGCTTCTCAATTATCTTTCATGGCATTGCACATTCTTCTCTTTTATCCTTTTCCATTGAGGCAAAAAGGGGGAGATTCATTTGTGTTTTTCCATCAAGGACAAAGGAGGACTTTGTTGACTTCCTAGTTGTCTTTGGTTTTCCTTGATGAAAAATCTGTTGGCATGCTCTTTGGTATTCATGTTTATGGTGATTCATGTTTTTAATGATATATTGGCTCTTGAGGTTTACTATTGGATCATATAGTGATACTCCTAGTTCATGGCATGCTCTTTCCATTTCAGTTCTTTACTTGGTGGTACTGCCATTTGACATGGTGTTCTTTATGTTAGGACAAGCATAATCTTCAGATATGTGTCTTTGCTTTCATGACAACCACAGGTATTTGACATACTCATACTGGTAGATTCACTTTCAGTGAGATAGCATTCGATCCATGGAATCATAAATAATACTAGTTGCAAGGTATTGGACAACATCATAGTTGTGAGTAACAACTTCATAAAGGTAATGCTTATGGCAATATGGTTTTAGTTGATGTTTATCAGTTTGGTCTTGGTTTGGAATCTATATCGTCTTGGCATCTTTCTATCTTCATGGTATAAATGGTTATGACTTATTGATTGATAAATATGGCACATGATTTCTGGTTCATTGTTTATTTATATTGCTTTAACAAGAAATTACACTAATTCAGGCAATTTGGTTATTGATTCACTTTGTTCTATGAATCTTGGATTAGTGACATCATTGCACTCATGTTTCTAAAGCCATCTTAAACCCACATTATTTGGAGGCATTGAATTCATTTTGGTTTTGGCAACTCATTTTTTTGATGGTAATTTCTGGTACACATGGTATATGATTATAACATTATACTTGTTATCAAAAGAGACTCCAATGCTCGAGCCAGACTTCATGGTTGGCATCCAAAGGAAAATACTTGTCTTTATTATTGATCAATCCCTTCACTTTTTGCATATGATATTTAATTATCATCGGGATAAATGTTTATTTGGATTATTTAAAAGTCATTATGAAGTGACATGGCATCGACAATTTGGTAATAATGTTTAATGTGATAATGTGGATCAACATTTCTTTGAGAAATTATCTAGGTGATAATTATGTCAGCATTTGTGGTAAAAGGTATAAGAAATAAGATTTTAAACTCATCAAAATGTTTTACAAATTTCATGTGAATTAGTTTTTTTGTAGACCTCAAATTTCATTAAGATTTTGAAAAGTCATTGAATGACTTGGTAAATGAAGGGATATGGGAAAACATGTTTTATGGTTATCATTTTCGCTGAAGGTGAAACCCTAGCTGCCAGAGAAATCCTTGCAGATCTATTTGCCACCATGTTTATCCTGATTATCTGTAGATTGTTGGTATCTACACTTAGTCGACACAGTGAAAGTTGGTTTTTCTATCTTTTGTGGAAGCCATGGAGATGTTGCAGCTATTATTCGATGATGGGCATGGTTGATAAGGGTACCATTATTTATTGGCTAGGAGCTCGAATCTGGAAGGAGTTTCGATGGTGTTTCCTCTGATAGGTTGGTAGAAACTTTATGATAGGTTCACATGATTTTTTTCTTTCTTTAGTTTCATGCTTGGTCATGCATCTTTTCCATTATTTGATGTTTGCTTTACAAAAGGGTATTATTGGTTTTTTGCTCAAATCTAAAAAAGGTTGAATAGTTACTTAATATTTTTTGTCAGAAATGCATGATTAGAGTTCACTTATACTTTTCCCATCATGGGTATTATGAAAGTATTATTTATTTTTGGGTTTTGGTGAAGATATGGGTTCGGTTACAAATTCATTTCAGACCCTAAGTAGTGAGATTCTTTGGCATTTATCAGCCTAAAAAATTATGTGAAAAGAAAAAGATGTTCAGGTGAATTTTTAGTTTCCATCTGTCATTAATCATTATGTTTTTTTTTTAAATAGATCTGTAAGGGTATTGTGTTTGATAAAAGCACTTCAAAAAAGACAAATGAGAATGATGGGTGCATAATGTTATTGTATCTTTTTATTTCCTGAAACAAAACAGTTCCTACAACTTGTTGGTTAAAAAGATTCTTTTGCAATCAACATCTTTGAAGACTCATTTTTAGTAGACCTATCTTTTTGAAATATATATAAATATAGTGATGATACATTGTGAAGAGTGGTTGTTGAAATTGTAATTGTTTTTTTTTTCAAAAAGAGAAAGTGAAAAAGCTCTGTTATAAATGTTTGAAAACATGATGAAGAGTATAATCATAAAAACCTTGTTTATTTAATATTTTAAGGATTCATGTTGAATCTTTAGGGTATTAGATAGAGAGGTTTGAGTGAGCTAAAATAAAACAAAGAGATCCTCTATGTTATTGTAATTCTATAATTTGCAAAAGGGATTGGTGCTCCTTGAGTGGGTGCTCAGAAGTTGGCCTGTAAGGCATTGTAAGATGTGGTTTTTGAAGTTAATCCATTGAGGCAGTTTAGGAGTGGTTTTTCTACCCCATGAAGGTTTTCCACTTGGAAAATTCTTTGTCTTATGGTCTCTTTGTTTTGATGTCAATATGCTTCTTGATTGTGATAATTTTGTCAGTAATTGTTCTTATCAGTCTGAGCATTGTTGAATGTTAGTTTCCTCATCTCTGAAAATGGTTATATCAAAATTCCTTGCACAAGTGTTCTATCATTGTTGAAAGTTTTGATTCAATAGAAAGTATAAAACTATTATTTTGATTCATAGCTCAAGAATTGTTATAATGTGCTAAAAAAAATTGTTGTCTCAATACCTATCGTGTGTCATTCTATTGCACTGTTGTTGCAGTGTCTTATAAAGTTGTATTTAAATCAGTTGGTTAAGAAGTGATTCAATCATTTTGGTTTTCATTTACACAATCTTATGAGTTGTAGCTGTACTGTCATCATGCTTTGATTGTTAAACATTGTTAGTCACAATTGTTTTGGAAAATGCAAGATATCTCACTCAAATCATATTGGAATAAGTTGTCTAATGGACTAAGTTGATGTTGTCATATCTTTATGAATGCTCTCAAAGTGATTACTCTGCTCTATTGTCAATAGAAAGGATATCAAAATTAAAATTCTTGGTCGAAGTTAAAAAAGATTTAGACACTGATTCACCCCCCCCTCTCAGTGTCTGTCCATAACTCCAACAAGGACTTCCCAAAACCATCCCATAGATGTCAAGTGGAATTAAATCTAACTCTACCTTATCTACAAACTTGGATGTGATTGCAAATTGGACTTTATGTATCCTTGGCACATGTAACTGGGCATTATCAGGCACCCAACCCAATGGATATGGTTTAGGATGACGTATTATTTTTAATCCCAATTTCTTTAACAACTTGTTGAGATATTAAGTTTACTTGTGATCCACTATCTATGATTGTATAAATTTTACTCTATTTTGCAATAGTCCTTATATGAAACAAATCATTCCTCTTAATTTCTATAGGTACTTCATTACACTTTACAGAAGAAGCATGGGAACTAGTAATGACAACAGGAATGTTACCTTTTGTACCCACAACTATGATCTTGGTTTCATCATTAGAATCTGATATGAGATCATGCATGATAGTTGCAGTCTTTTTCTTACCCTTTTGATCCTTGAACCATTTCATGTTCTAATTAGGATGAAATTTCCATCACTTTGTATCTTTGTGCCCTTTCTTCTTGCAATGTGAGCAATAAGGCTTATCCTCATCTTTCTTTAGACTAGTTGTCTATTGCATTTTCTCCTTCCCTTTCTTGCTCCCTTTGTGTTTATTGGAGTCCATTAAGAAACTGTCGTGGCTACTCTTTGTGCCTGTTTCAAGATGAATGGCTTGCACACTAACTTCATCAAGGTTAGTTGGATTGAACATAAGTATTGTATGCCTCAATTTTTCATGTAATCCACCTATATACTTCAACAAAGTTTCTTGCATGTATTAAGGAATGCCCAAAATTAAAGCTCTTTTTGTAAATTCAAGTGTAAATTCCTATACATTTTCTCCTTTCTCTTTCCTTAATGATTTCTAATTCATTACTACTTTTTACATATGACCTAATGGATAGAACTGTTTCTTTAATGCAATTATGAACTCAAACCAAGAAGAAATAATTTTACCATATCGTCTTAGATCTTCCTAAGTTCTTCTCTCCCACCAGATTAAGGTTGTGCCTCCCAGATGAAAAGTGGCTAATTGGATTTTATGAGAATCCTTAGAAAAATTCTAAATTCTACAATAAACTTCAATTTGTTTAATCCAATTATCAAGTTTTTTTGCATCTAGTTCTCCATTATAAGTTGGTGCTTCAAATTTAACATCAAGCTTTAACAAAGGTGTATTAGCTTCATACTGTATAGGTTGTTTCTTCTTTGAAGTAGAAGTAGATGAAGAAGATGGAGAGGATGAAGAAGAATATGGGGATGGAGCTTTAGGAGGGTCACTACCACCTCATACTCCTATACCTTTATCATCTTTTGAAGTGGATTCACATTCATTCTTCTTTTTGTTCTTGAGTTCCTTTTTCTTCTATCGCTCTTGTCTCTCTTGGAAAAGAACTTCAACCATAGTTCCTTCATTTCAAGAAATTCTTTCCGGAAAGTTTTCTCATCAAGCTCTGTAGGACTTTGTTCAGCTCCCATTTCTGATCGTGGAAAGACCTTTGTTTTCTGATCTCAGGATTGAACTCTATAAGTGCACCTTCTCCTCGCTTTAATTTCAACCTGGTTAACATCCACCACTTGCAATTTTTCCTATTAAACTGCTCTGATACCAAACTTTGATCTGTAATTAGAGGTTTACAAATTCAAATGTATTTAACCTTAATTACAATTATTCTCGATCCAGATAGAATTGTGTGACTATGTTGTTTAACCATTGAAATTATAGACTAGGTTCACTTTAACGTAAATTAATGAAATTACTAATTACTAAAATGTTGTAATTAGAAATCAATTACTGAATTGAAAAATAAACTGAAATGAAATAGAGAGAAAATTAGATCAAAGATAGAAGAATAAGATGGAAGATAGAGGAATAAGACATAAGAGAAGTTAGCATAGGATCTTGATAACAGAGTTCGCTCGACATGAGCTATGTCTCCAGGTCTATTTCTCAATGTTGGACCACTTTATTAATGATGCCAAGGTTTAACATGCTTTTTTACATCATCCAAGCTCCAGTCCTACATTACAAGATCGCTCATAGTCTCCTCTTGCACCTAAAGATACTTTTGTACTCTCCTTCTTGAGTTAGGCTTCAATTGCCTCATAACCCCATTACACTTAAATAATACAAATACAAGTCTCTGTGCTTACAAAAAAAAACTCTTCTCAAAAGAATTCTCCAATTCCCTAATTTTCTCTCCTAATTTCATTTCCCCTTACAAAGCCAAAAATCCCCTTTTTACACATATATTTTTTCCTAATATGGTTTAAAACCATATGATTTTACAATCTCCCATTTACAACAAAAATCTTTAAAATCCCCCCTTAAAATATCATTAAAATCCTAACCCCTTTAAGTTTAATGACTCTTATAATTTTGAGCCTTACAAAATAATCCTTTTGAAACCTTTACATATCTTTGAAAAATCCCCCATTTACAATAGGATCTAATGCCTTTAATTATATTATGTAAATGGGCTTTAATATTCTAAAGGATTGGGCCCTTATTTATAGGGGTTAGTATTTAAATTTTGGATTTTCTACTTTTATTTGGGGGTTAAATTCTTTAAACTAAGGAGATTCGGGCTTATTCATTATTGATTTAAAGGCATTAATTTTTTAATTTCTAGGAGATTTGGTTTTAATCCATTGCCGTTAAATCCCATAAAATCTGCTTGGGATCCCACAAAATCCACTTGTAATCCCATAAAATGGATTTTGTGAAATAAAATAAACCTCCACCACTTTATTTCTCAAAAATAAAGAATGGTATAGTGGTAGTACGTGAGTTTAGTGAGGGGGATCCACATTTTTTCCACATCACCTGCATTTGCCACATCAGCATCCAGTCAACTGCCACATCAACATCAAGTCAACATTCAACTTTGACTAGCCATATTATCTTCGTTGTACGAGCTCAGTTTTTGATGAAACGAGCGGCATTGGAACCGTGGTGATGAGCTCTTCAATGTGATGCCGCCTTTGACCATTTTTGGAATGATCAAATTTTTTGACTTTGACTGGCCCTTATACTAGGTTTGACCCCAACTTTGACCAAGCATATCTCAGGCATACGGTCTCCTTTTGATGTGATTCAATTTGTGTCAATATTGTGTAGGTGAGCCCTATGCGATGGAGCTAGTTCCGTTTGATTATGAGATTATGAATTTTTGAGGTCTTATGGATCCTCCTGGATCATGATGCGACACACTACATCCCCTAAGTTGTGAATATTATATTCTTTGATTGGTCCTCTCTTGGAAACATTAGAAACAATGTTTCCTAAGTGATAGGTACCTCGCAAGAACTTAACAAGACTCATTTGAATATTTCTTTTTCATTTTACATTTTTGCATTCATATGGCCACTTTGCATAACGCAGCTTGCATGCCGATGGTGCCATCCTGTTTGTTCATGAGTTATAAGTATATGAAGCTTTACTTGTCTCATGAAGCATGAACTAACATTTTCCTTTGTGGCACCTTATTAAAGTTATCGGGTGATCCCAAAATAGTGGTTTACAATTTTTGGCCAAACTGGACATTAAAATTATTATTTTTAACTAAATCTTCACATTCGGGCATGTATAGCGACTAAACCATGAGGAATTTGAAGATGACGCAAACTAGAGTCTGATCACATTTTTTCTGTAAATTCTAAAAATATTTTTTTCAAAATTTTTGGAATCAGATTGCACTTATTTTTCCATCTCCCATGAAAACTAGTTTTTTTTCAAAAAGCAACATTTTTAAAAAGTGACGCGCACAATATAACACATAGCTTTTTTTCCATGAAGGATAAAATTATAATTCTTTCAAATTTAGATTTGTAACTCTAATATCTAGTGCTTCCACTTAGTTACATAGTTTTTTATTGAATATGTTTTCTTTAATCAAGTTTCGAACTCAAACCAATTACAATTTAGACATAGCGCGACCATATAACGCGTAACTCTTTTTGTTTATATCGAAATTATTATTTTTTTGTTGGATCAAGGACTTCAATATTTGGTGCACTCACATTTTTTAAAAACAAATATTGATAATTTTCTATCTTTCCACATGTGCAGAACAGAGACCTTCATTTTCGATGAAAAACCTATCTTTAATAAAACTAAAAAACCAAATACATAATAAAATCAAAACATATTAAAATTATATTCATTGGATAGCTTGTTTCAAGGACTACCTAATTCCAGTTAGGATTGTGAAGACTCCTCCATTTTCATGTTCAAACTGAGCTTTGAAGCGTAAAAAAATAAGTTTTTTTGTGTCTCAGGGGGGATGAGGGATAAGGGGGGTTCGAGCGAACCCCTTTGCAATGCATTTATATTTTGCTTTTGGTGGCCAAAATTTAAAGGGTTTCACTCGAACCCTTGTTCTAGCAAACCACTTATTGGTTCACTCAAACCAATAGGTTCGTACGAACCCCCAAAATCACATTTTTTTCCTTGGGGTCATTTTTTGTGAGTTTTCCTTCTTACTTAAATTATAAACCACTATTGTGGCTTCACCCTATCAGAAGGTATAAATTTAGTATGGTTGAGTGGGAAGCCCATTTCGAGGCACAACTTTCCCCATAGCCACCTATGTGTTTGTGAGTACATACCAGTCGAGCGTATGTTTGTCACCTTTTGGGCCTTCTCACCTAGCGAATAGCCATGAGTTCTATCACCCCAGAGTAAGTATGCATTTTCCTTTTTTAGACAAATAGCCTAGATTTGATTCACAATTAGCTGGACAAATGATTGAAGCTTGATCTAACTTTTCCTTTTTCCCTTCCTCTTCTCTTTTCTCTTTCACATGTGTGTTCCTTTATTCTTATGTTTGGTTTTCCATGGGATCTTCAGCTTGAGGGATTGATCATCCCTCTTGATCATTTTCATTCCATCTTGCTAGCATAAGTGCATTTGGATCCCTCTCAATATGTATGGCCACTTTAGTGTGAGTTTGAAGCAAGTTCATCCTCTCACTAAAGTGGGGGCTAAATGTACCAAAGAAAAATGGATCTTTGGACATTTTCATGGTCATTTGGGTCTTTTTCCTGTGATGCTTGACTTATTTTTCTTAGATTTAATGTTCAAAGTAACTTATGCATTCACACTAGGTCATGAATATTCAAATTATGATGTCTTGTGAAGGTGTTGTGAAGTGTTGTAACAAATTTCTACACTTTTCTAGACTCTTCTTATTATAATTCATCTAAATACTCCCTTTTTATCCCTTACCAAGTCCTATTTCAAAGTGTTGTAAAGTCTTGTAACATACTTTCACATTTTTCTAGGCTTGTCATCACTAATTACACATTTATTATGCTTTATTTGTCCCCTTTATGCACTTATAAGCCTTAATTAAGTATTTTTTTAATATAAGCTAGAAAAACATCATTAAATACAACTTAATTCCCAAAACCCACTTGCAAGGCTTGAGTGGGACCCATTCACCATGGGTGGCGAATGAGTCCCTCTTGGCACAAAATTCAAAATAAATTAAAATTTCCTTCAGGTTTTTATTCATTAAGACCTTATATCGGCCTGTAATATTGTTTTTCGGGTAATTAGGGAGTAAGTATGTATAAATAAGTGTTTTTCCATCCATTTTAACCCCCCATTCACCCATTCATTCATGTATTTATCTCATTTACTCATTAACATTCTTGCATTTAATCCATCAATCAATCAAGCAATTATCAAGCATCTTTGAGCAGCCATTGACATATCTTAAGATTTCAACAACAAGGGTTTGGTGAGTTTAGGACAATTTCATTTTTTTTACTCATCATTCCTTTATTTTTTTCATTCCATTTCTTTATCAAGGGTTTGATTACCAAAGTGGGATTTGACCAAGGCAAATCCCTATACTCTAACCCTTAACCATTTTCCCCCTCTTTACATGTGTGTCTACAGGTTTTGTAGGAATATTTTTCAAGGAAATAGGTGTTGAAAAGTGGTCAACAAGTCATAAAATATATTCAAGTCAACCAAACCCTAATTCAAGATTGGAGACAACATTTAACCTATTTTCTGCAGATTTGGTTCTGTCAACCCGATAAGAAGACAAGTGCAGATCTGGACCCACAGAGTTGATCCTTGAATTTGCACATTTTTGGAGGAGGAATGATTCACCATCAGTGGTGAATGAGTCCCATTGGTCATCAACAATGATTTTTGTTAGATTCCAGAATCTTTAGACATCATCATTCCATCTACAGGTGCACTTTGTTCAGTCTCATTCAATTTTGATTTCATTTGTGCATGTTTATAGTTCATTTTTGTGTATCACACTGTGTTTTCAAACACTCCATATTTCTTAAGTTTTGCATAAATAATCAATCAATTTTATCAGTTTGTTTCATTTAGTCATATTTACATTATCCTTGCATAAGTTCTAGTGAACCGCCTAGGTTTTTGGCCTATCTCTCTCCTTTTAGGTGAAAAGCCCTAATTGAGCAAGAGAGTACATAGCCCCCAAAAATATTTGGTTCAATGGGATATTAATTGATCTCACATATGTAGAGAATGTGATAACTAAATAATTCCTATTTGTACATGAACTCTATCAAGATACATATGAAATATCGAAAGCATGGATCAAAATGCATAATTGTTTCTCTTTCCCTACGATTGGCTTGATAAATCTCCCTCTAAAAGTTGGATCCAAAACATTAAATGTCTCATTCACCATCATCGTTAGACCAATTACATGTGAAGTTAGGTTATCCATTTCTTCTCTCCATGAATTTCATCTCGTCATTTGTGCATAAATGTTTGAATTTTCCCTTTGGCAATGAGATCTTTACTATGCACCATAGTGGCTTTAATCTTGTGTCTTCCCATCAGAAATTTTGATTGGATTTATTTTCTCCTAAGCCTCTTGAACCTATTAGACCTCATGAGGAATTATTTTTCAAAGCATACAAAAAGTTTAAGGCAAAACACATAGTGTAATTATCCCATAGAAATATACCTTAGCCCATGATTGAGACACCTATCCTTGACAAAACCATGATTGAACAAAAATCCCTTCCAACTAATGAAAAATAGCCTATTATAAATCCTTCACCTATTTCATATAAGATACCACGAGACAATAAAAACAATCATGTTGTGCCTCCTAAAATCAAACAAGTTTACAAAGCTAAAGAGAAAGTGGTTGAAGAACCTCCCATGGTTCCTTTCATTCCTCACCTAAGGGAAGAAAATAAACCTATGGTTGATAAACTTGCTCCTATATAATTACAAATTGAAAACAGAATGAAAAGACACCAAAATGCTAGAGAGCATAGGCATAGACATCATGCTATTGCTTGTATGTTACAAACTAAAGAAGAAAAGAGAAACATAGAAAATCAAAATCCAAACATTCCTAAAGCAATACATGATGATTTTATACCTTCGTTGCAACATAAACAAGAACCTCCTATGGACATTATCATTCAACCTCCTTTTGTTATTAATTTAGATGATGATATTGGCATTGCAAAGATTGATTAACAAGTGCATAATGAGTTGAATTTGTTGTTCTCATCTTCCATGAGATTAAATGATGTTTCTACTAATAAGAGTGTTGAAGTTGGTGCATGTCCTAGTTCAGAACTTGATGTTGTCCCTTTGGCTAGTTGTCCACCTTTTGCATATACTAACCAAAATTGGGATGTTGATGACTTGCTATAGGTTGATTCGCATGTGCCTTACTAGTATTTTTCATTATTTTCTTTTTCATGTTTCTTTATGTGATTGCATGTGCATAATGTGATCCCCCATACTATTATGTTTGATGTACCTCTCTCTTATGTGCATTCCTATATTTGTACATACATTCTTCTCCATGTCATAAATATTTTACCCTTTTTTCTTGTCTTGTGTTTTACTTTTGGGGATGACGCAAGGCGTCCAAATATTTAGGTCTCTTCCATGTTGAACTGAAAGGATTTTCTTTTTTTTTGATCTTGTAGTGTAGGAAAATGTATCCCTTTACATTTTTACACTTGTTTGGGTCCTCCCTACTAAAATTGAGCTTCTTTATTCCTTATTTGGTCCTATTTTACATCCATAAGCCTTATTTAATGCATATTTTTGAGGACTATCATGACATATATCTAATGACCAATCATAATTTAATGATTTTGGATTTTATGTCTAGGATTAAGTAATCTAGGACTCATATTCCACCTTGGGTGTATGGATCCCACCTAAGTTTTTGGGCCTAGTCCTGAATTTGGCATAAAACTAAAAATTTCTTGAAATTTGTGTCCCAAGCTTAGCTTGTTGTGACCCATATGCCCCAACATGCATATGAGTCTGACTTAGCTTAGACCTATTTTAAATTTTAATTCTTGGTAGGATCTCATTCTCCTAGTTCTAATGTCAGCTTGTAGTATTGTAATTTTGGGAAATCTGGCATAAACAAGTATAAGTATAAGGTTAATTCACATATTTTCTCCTAGCAAGTTGATGAGAGAATTCCTATAGAAATTTTATGATTACAAGAGAATTTAAGATAATTCAAGAGTGATTATCAAGCATTTTGGAGCATATTCAAAAATCAAGCATCATGTCAAAGTCATCATGCATCATTTTTTCTTTTGAGCTAACATTTGTGATATAGGTATCTTACTATTCAAGAAAGCATTCAAGTCAAGATCCATAACATACAATCAAGAGTCAAGATTTACATTCATGCTAGCCATTACTTCCAGGATTTCATCCTTTATTCTAAGTGTTGGGTGAGTTGAAACATAGCATATTTGTTCATTCATCAATCCTTCATGTTATTTGATTCTATTTCAAGGTTTGATTACCAAAACAAGGATGGACCAAGTTAAACCCCCATCCACTAACAAAACAACATTTTTCCCTCTCTTTGATGTGTTATTTCAAGATCTAGGTTGAAGATCCATTGAAGAGAAATATTGGAGAAATTTTTTCAAGTTGTTAAAGTTGTCACCTACATTGCAAGATCACGAAAAGTCACCTACATGATACAATTCAGTGTTCTAGAATCAGAGATTTGACAGGAGAGAAGCTATAGGAGAACATTAGAGGATATCAAAGTTTCAGATCAACCTTGATATTGGGACAAATCATCACTTGTGGTGTATGAGTCCTAGTATACTAGATTTCAAGCATTTTCTATAGATCTTGTATTAGCAATTCCATATTTCAGTTTCGGCCTGAAACCCTAAAGTGGGACTAAATCGCCCCTACTCACATATGAGTCCTAGTGTGCATTAAAAAATAAATTTTTTGGGAGTGCAGACCTTGTTTTGAGCTTCTTTAGTTTTCCAAGTGCACCTCTATTTATCTCCAATTTATTATTCTGATTTGAGTTCATTTTCTGTCATTTAGTTAGGTTTTGCATGTCATTTACCTTTCTTGTCTTTCCAAGACTTTTCTTGTTGGTGAAAACACTTATTATCTTTAATCACACCCTAGGAAACCTTATTGCAAATCTCTTTCCCTCAT
>VDFB02058242.1:138516514-138542510 GCA_007258455.2 Sequoia sempervirens | reverse complement strand
AAGGTTGGTTAAAAAATGCTAAAATAGGATCCAAAGGACTAGTTTCTAGGTCACATCTGAGCCTGGATGGGTTAGGTCCACCCCTGGAGGTCAGGTCCACTTGTCTAGACGTTAGGTCCACCTATTGGGAGATTTAAACTTGACTTTTGAAAAGATGACTAAGGCAAAGGACCCAAAACACAACAAAATTCAATCAAAAAGATATGGCTGAACAAAAAATCACTGCTATTCCACAAAGAAGACAATTCAAATAGCACAATCCAAAGATTATTATAAAGGGTGTGGCCAATAAAGTCTTCTATTCTAGGGGTATGTGCAGGATCATCATGGAAAAAATAGGCCCTTAAGTGGTAGAAAATTTAGAAAAATCAGAGTTAGGCAACTTGACGTAAAAATTTGAATAAGTTATCTATATTATTTCAAAAATATGTAAGAATAGAATCTGTAGAAAATTGAATGTAGTTTCTAAACTACTAGGTTTGTTTAAAAAATAAAAAAATCTATTTGGTGAAAATTTGAAATTTCAATCATTAGTACTTAAATGTGGGAAAATAAAGTAGGTGTAAATGGAAATACCCTAACCACAATAAATGATAATATATTTTTATAATATTTTACATATAGAAGTGAAGACTTATATCGATAATGATGCATATTTTTTTGTAATTTTTTTCTAAATAGATAATTAATTATGAATTTTTATTACAACTTTTAAAAATATTAAAAAATGTATGTCTAACCACCTTAACTTGGTCAAAACTTCATGAAATTCATTTTTTTAATCCTATAGTATGTGAAGCATAGAATGTGACACATGTTTCGGATTCAAAAAATGTGATACCATTTGAAGCTATAGATGTTTTTCAATTAACCTATCAATCATGACTTTGGTCATAATTTTGAATAGAAAATGAATAATAATTACTTATTAAATTCAAAGTAAAGCATAATTTATATTGGTGGAAAGCTGAGAATATCCTTTAAAAACCCTTTTTGTTTCATCAATTTTTGGTAAACAAAAAGTCATCAGCCACATACCAATCATATTACCACTTTTTGGCCCATCATGATCCTACACATACCCCTAGGATGAACATGGTTGCTAGGGAGTCCTCGATATACACCCGGTATGTGAGACCCAAACCGTGAACACCAACCCATTACAAGTGTGAGTCGGGAACCTTAGATACTAGAGTCTCAGACCAACTCTTCACGTCATCCTAATGCTTCACCAATTACGTGGTTGGATTGAGGTATAACTTTCATTCTCCCACCTTTATATACCCCATCGGTATGCGTGGTTGGAATCATCCTTTGGGGTGATGAAATCCCCAAACAAGTCTCGCTAAAAAAAGGAAAAAAGGGAGACACAAAAACTTGGTAAGCTATGATTTCTCATCACCCAGGATCGCTAAATGGCACAAGGGGATTGGATACGTCAAATAGCTCACCAAAAATCATGACAAACAAGATTGATTGACACCCCTAGTTAAACTATGTGCCTAAATTAGGGAGTTAGAAAAACATAAAATAACTAAAAAAGGTGCTGAAAAGTGAGATTTTACCTTCTGAAGAAAGTTGTCTAGGGCAAATCCGCCTGTCTAGAGGTTAGGTCCTCCTGTCTTGAGGTCAATTATGCCTATCCAGAGTGTAGGTCCACCTATCTATAGGTCAGGTCCACCTGTCTATAGGTCAGGTTAGCCTATGCAAAGGTCAGGTCTGCACCTCTGTCAAAAATTTGCAAAAAACACTATTTGGAGCTTGTGGAGGGCACGTCTACCCCTGGGCAAGGTCAGGTCCACCTATGGAGGTCAGATCCACCTCTGAAGAGGTTAGGTCCACCTGTGCAAAGGTTAGGTCCACCCCTGGATGGCCGGGTCCACCTGTCTATAGGTCGCGTCCGCCCCTCTACAACCTACACCTACAAAAAGTGAAAAAACAACAAACATGAAAGAAAGAGACCCATTTGTAGGTCCCACCGGGTGTGCAAGAAATGTGATAGGGTGAAAATAAGTGTTAGAAAATGATCAGAAAACAAAAAGAGTGCAAATAAAAAATAACAACTAAAAACACACTACACCTCAAGATTGGCCTAATAATTAACTTAACTAAGCAAAATGAAATATTTCACCTTGTTGAGTTGTCCCTTTGGTTGGCCCTTTGATCTTCGATATTGAATGCTCCTTGGGTGGAAAGAGATGCAAGCTATGAGATGATATGAGGATGGAAAATGGGTGATAATGGATACAAGTGTGCAAATTTGGCTAAGTATGGCTCAAGAGAAAAATTTGCAAGAGTTTGGCTAGCATAAATGATCTCCCCCCAAAATGAGAGAAAAGAGGGGGGATTTATAGAGATTTTAGAATTCTCTAGGGAAATGGATGGTTGGGATTGAGCCACCAAGATCAAGATGTAGGGCTAAGGTGAGTTGAGAACTCACAAGCTCTCACATCTTGACATGTGGCATATGAAGTGGCTTGAAAAGGATGATGTGGACATGAGTTGGAAGGAGAGTACATGACATGGACGTAGTACATAGTACCTTGGGATTGGGACAAGATCCCCTCATAAAGGAGGTCCTTGTCCCCATGTGGGTGAGAGGACATGTGGGGAATTAAAAATTCCTCAAATATCCTCATGTGGATGAGAAAAGAAATTTTAAATTCCAAGGAATGCATTGGGGGATTAAATGTGCATTAAAAATTCACATGGGGAATGGAGTGCCTTCTCCAAAAAGAAAAAGTATTTAATACGGTTGACTTAGGACACATTCCATAAATGACATGGAAATTAGGATGACCTAATCAAGTGATTAAGGTTGTGCAAGTACTTGATTAGACAAATTAATGACATATTAGAAGAGGGTTAGGTGGCTAACAGAGATTAGAGGCCAACTTGCAAAATTTGGAGGATGTGACACATCCTAATCAAGGATTAGGCATGTGCACATCCTTAATGATGAAATTAGGAGAATAATTAGGATTAGATAAAAATGAAGGAGGATGTGACATATGAGGAATTAAATAAATGCCATATTTATTTAATTCATTTGATGAAAGGGGAAATTATTTAACTAGATACCTTAGGGATTAGAAGAAATTTAGAGGTATTAATTAAATAATAGTGATATTACTTAATTAATGCGGACAAGGAGATGCTTAGACGAAAGGGGATAAATTTGGATAAATTAAGTGTCCAAATTTAGGTGTCTACAACAAGATCATTCAAAAAAATTCAAGAGTGATTATCAAGCATTTTGGAGCATATTCAAGATTCAAGCATCATGTCAAAGTCATCATGCATCATCTTTTTTTTTGAGCTAACATTTTTGATGTAGGTATCTTATGATTCAAGCAAAAATTCAAGTCAATATCCATAGCATACAATCAAGAGTCAAGATATACATTCATGCTAGCCATTACTTACAAGATTGCAACCTTTGTTCTAAGGGTTTGGTGAGTTGCAACATAGGATATTTGTTCATTCATCCTTCATTCATGTTATTTGATTATATTTCAAGGTTTGATTAACAAAACGGGGTTTGACCAAGGCAAACCCCCATCCACTATAAAAAAAAAAATCCTCTCTTTGATGTGTGATTTGTAGATCTATTTTGAAGATCCATTGAAGAGAAATATTGGAGAAAAGTTGTCAATTTATCAAAGTTGTCACCTACATTGCAAGATCATGGAAAGTCACCTATAGGTTACAATTCAGTGTTCTAGATTCAGAGATTTGATAGGAGAGGATCTACAAAAGAACATTAGAGGATATCATAGTTTTAGATGAACCTTGATACTAGGAATATAAACCACCATTTGTGGAATATGAGTCCAAGTATAGCAGATTTCAAGCATTTTTTGTAGATCCCGGTTTAGTAGTTCAAGTTTCTGGTTTCGACCTAAAACCCTAAACTAGGAATAAATCACCCCTAGTGGTGTATGAGTCCTATTGTGCATTAAAAATTCATATTTTTGGGAGTGAAGACCTTGTTATGATCTTCTTCAGTTTTCCAAGTGTACCTCTATTTATCTCTAGTTTATTATTCTGATTTGAGTTTATTTTCTAGGTCATTTAGTTAGGTTTTATATGCCATTTACATTCCGTTCCTTTCCAAGCCTTCAATTGGTGGTGAACCCCCTTACTATATTTATTCACACCCTACGATACCTTATTGCAAATATATTTCCCTCATTTCATCCCTAGATTGAGATCTCTAAGGTTTCCTTGAATGAAACTTGAAGGAAATAGGTGGAAATGTCCTAAAACCCTACCCTTGTGTTCCATCTCCTAAAAGGTGGAGCACCCTATTCCCTTCATTTTAGATCTTAATGTATCATTCTTCTAGTTCTATGAGTATTTGGGGAATGATGGCATATTCAATCTCTATAACAACATTGTAGCAAATATATATTTACCTCGAATTTGTAGATCCCTTATGTATTTTTAGGGGCAACCTCTCCTTCCTTTTTCATCATGTAGCTTGATTTCAAAAATATATGGCTTGGAATAGGGCTTTCCAAGTAAGCTCTCATGTCTTAGGATTGAACATTGGATGCTTTAAAGCAATTTCTCTTAGAAATGGTGTTAGCAACCACTTTAAAGTGGGGGCATATATTGATAATATCTTTTGGCATTTTTTCATGTTTCATGGTGTGATTTTATTTCTTTTGATGTGTCCTTTTCTTGGTGGTGTCATTGGGTTTGATGTCATCCAATAGTGCGATATTTCTAAGAATTTGAATTTCCTCATAGTGGTGATGTAATAGACTACATCCCTTAAGTTGTGAATATTTTACTCTTGACTTGTCCTCTCTTGGAGACACTAGACACGATGTTCCCTAAGAAGAAGACCTTACATGAACTAAGAAAAATCCCTTTGAACAAAAACCTTTACCAGCATTATTTTTCACAATTTTTTAGTATAATGCAACTTGCTAACCTTGTGAAGCTCGAACCCTATTCAAGGCCACCTAGCATAACACACCTTGCTTGCCTATGGAGCCTTGCCTTGTTCATAGGTTCTTATCATAAAACAACTTTTTAAGCTCTATGGAGCTCGAAACCTTGTCTTGTGGTTCCTTATTGAAGTTTTCAGGAGGATAGCTTTGATATGCCATGAGAGACTAATATGATTCTCTCATTTTCCACACCTTTGGAAGACTCACCAAGTGGATAGCTTAAAGTTTTGCTACCTCAAAGTGAGCACAAAACAAAAAGGCTTAGATGTGTTCCACATTGCATTGGACAGTCTAGGCTTGATCTTCCTAGTCTTTGATGTTGTATGATTGTGTATTTTTGGACCATTGTTGCATACATAAGTTTCTTGAATGTCTACTTTAGTGTGAGTTTGACATGGGGTCATACTCTCACTAAAGTAGGGGCTAAATATAGTGTAGGAAAATGTATCCCTTTTTCACACTTAATTTGGGAATAAATAATAATAAAATGAACTTAATTATGTCTTAATTTAGTGTTATAATGTGTTTTACATATTCACATTAAGTTTAGGGCCCCTTTAATTAAAATGGACTTAATTGTGCCTTATTTTTTGTGTTGTAAGGTATACCTTTACACTTTCACACTAACCTAGCACTTTCTTAATTAATTGAGGTTAATTTTCCTTAATTGGCACCTTTAATTAAAATCCAATCCTAAATAATTGAAATTTCTAAGGGATAAACCCAACATTCATAAATTCCATAACATAATGTTTAACATTGAGAAATTGTGTGTCCTAGGCAAGTGACCTAGGACCCATTTGCCATAGGGTGAATGGGTCCTCACTTAGGCCGAGGACCTAAATTCAAATTATGTTTTTGTCAATTTTTAAATGATTTCAAATGTATATTTAGATGTCAGCTTGTGATATTTGAATTTTGGGAATTAATGTTAAGTTATGTATAAATAAGAGGTCATTTCACTATGCTTCACCTATCAATTTTATGAGCAAAATTATGATAGAAAATTTTATGATCAAGAGTGATTTCAAGAGTATTTTCAAGGCATTCAAGGGAAGATTATTGAAGATTATTGTAGCAATCGATATTACATTATCATGTCAAAGATTTATTGTGTCATGCATGTTGTTTGAGCTAATATGGTGATGTAGAGTTCAAGAACTATTCAAGTATTCAAGGACATTGTTTCAAGTCAAGTTTCATGATCAAGATCCACATCCATTGAGGCCAATTCATGTAAGTTGTATATATACAATCCAAGGTTCAAACAAAGTTTTGGTGAGTAGTAACATGGTGTTGTTCATTCATAATTCTTTCTTTCATGTTTCATTTCATTTCAAGGTTTAATTACCAAAATGGGGTTTGACCAATGAAAACCCCCATTCACCTAACAAACAACATTTTTCTCTCTTTAATGTGTTATTGCAAATTTTAGGTGAAATATCCTTTGAAGAGAAAAATTGAAGAAAATTGCAAACTTTTCAAAGTTGAAAGAAAATTTTTCCTATCACGAAAACTCTTCTACATAATTTATTTCCAGTTGTCTTATAGTGAGAATAGGGAATGTAGGAATGCAAAAACAATAGAAGAGAACCCAATTTTTTTTTCAAGAGCCTTAGCTAGGACCCATTCACCATAGGGTGAATGAGTTCTTAGTGAGCTTCAAAAAGTGACTTTTGGTGAAAGGTACACATCATTCTCCCTTTTCTAGATCTTCCTTTCAATTTTTGTTTCTGTTAGTTTTGATTATAGTCCTCCATTTGCATTTCATAGCTTACATTTTGGAGGTTTTTTAATGGTTTTAATCTTTCTCCCCAAAGTGCTATTTAGCTCATACCCCTGTCCTTATATAGAGAGTAAATTTGTTGATTCATACCTTGATTTGACTCACCTTTTGGTTGTTAGTCATCTCATTGTTTAGATCTAATTTCCTTGAATGAAATTAGAGAAATAGGTTCTTTGGTTTCAATTCATTGTGGTGAACCTGCCTTTCAAAACCCCAAACAACACCTATGTTTTTCATATTTCACTAGTTTATCAAAATTGATGTGACAAATCATCATGTGCCATAACCAACTTTCATTAATCTGAGTCATAAATGACCATTAGCACCCTTAAGCTGATAAAAATTTCCATATGTCTTTTTTCCAGTAGCAACCATAGTTCGGGATCCCTTTCTTATCTCACATCCATCACCCTAAAACATAAAATTGTATCCTTTACTACACATTTATCCAACACTCAAGTGGTTATGTCTTAAACCCTTAATATACTAAACATCATCAGTATTAAGCTTGCCATAAACTGATAGAGCCTTTTCCCCATATCTTAGCAGATGTGTCATCACCAAATCTAACACATCCTCCATCATATTTTTTAAGTTTAACAAACTTACTCTTGTCACTAGTCATATGATTAGATCATCTGTTGTCAATGGCCGAGTAGTTCTTCTCCTGTCTAGCATGAAAAAAAGATACCAATGTACCTTCAGTCTTATCCTTTGTCTCTGAAGGGATTTCCTTCACACATCTCTCTAAGTTAGCAGAAACATATTCATATTTGAAATCCATGAACAAGAATTCATCATCTTCATCTCCATAATTAGATTCATCAATAGAAATACTTATATCTTCTCTAACATAATAAATTTTCTTAATCATATTACCTTTGTTCTCCTTATTTTTGTTACTCAAAGCTCTATTTGGACATCTTGAAGCATAGTGACCTATCTTTCCACAACTAAAACATGTGAAAGGAAACTTACCATTGTACTTACCAGTACCCTTCTTCATTCTCCTTACAAAGTTAGCTTCTATATCATCAAGATCCTCCTGATATGATTCCTTGGTCTCCTCTAATTTTCTAGCCTTAAAAGCAGTCTCAAATTTTACGCCACTATTTGTACCAAATTATCTCATCTCAAAAGTAGTTAAAAATCCATACAATTGATATTTGGTATATTGATTCAAATTTGAAAATTCCTCAATAGAATATACATTATGACTGTAAGATTTAGGAAGAGTTCTGTGAAATTTCTTTACCTATTCCGGTTCTGAGTTCACCACTAAGACCTTTTATGGAGATGACAAATTCATCTACCCTTTGCATATAGCTTGTAACATTTTCATCTTTAATCATCCATAGGTTCTCAAAAATGATCTTTAGATTCTACATCTTAGATTCTTTGACCTTATCATCTCCTTCGTAAATGCTTTCTAACTTTTACCAAATTGCTTTAGTAGTTTTCACACTCATCACTTTCACTAATTCAAAATTAGTAAGACTATTTAAAAGAGAATACCTTGATTTACCATTGATTTCATAGAATTTGATCACATCAACAGTACTTGGATCATTTGTAGATTCATTATATCCATTCTTAATTGACTACCAGACATCAAATCCAAGATAAACTAGATAACATTCCATCCTTGTCTTCCAAAATGCATAATTTGTTCCATCAAATACAAGGATATCTTTCTTGTGTGCCATCCTAGATCTACCTCAAGAGGTTAAGCTTTCTTCCAAGGAACCTTTTTATGATACCAATTGTTGAATGCACAAGAAAATTGAGAGGGGGGGTGAATTAGTTGTACCTTAAAACATCAAAACCATCACAAACACTCAGACCCGCATTCATTCAATTAACCCTTAATATGTTATAACAATATCTAGCATGCAAAGAAAATAACATAAATTAAATAAAATAAACAACATGCATAAGAGAACACCATATTTACGTGGAAAACCCAAAATGGGAAAAACCATGATGAGGATTAGCTAACAATATAAAGTAATATCAAAACTGAATACAAAGTGCTCACTGCCGAAGGGATCACTTCCTAAAGAAAGAAAGGATCACTACTAGAATAGAAAAGAAGATAAAGAAGAATGTTACACAAAAAAATACATCTCAATGCAACAAGGAAATCCACCACAACATCACCAACACCTTCAGAACATAACTAAATCTAATTGTAGACACCTTCTTCTTATTGCATCTAGTAATCTAACACATGAAATCTCGTGTTGTACTTCTCAAATTCACATTGTAACACTCTAAAATTTTCATCATTCGCATCATTATTGTCTATATTTGCATCCATCCACAACTAAACTCATATTTATATCATCTTAAACCTTCAAAACATTCTCCAAGGTCGGCTATGCCCCTCAATCATGCAAATTCAAATTAGGTTAGCACCAAAACACTTCCATGGCATATAGAAGTGAAAGTGCACCACACTAATTATTTGGGACCCAAATCTATAATACAATTTTACAATATGCTTCTATAAATAATAAACATCCACCATAATTAGTTTAAACACCAAGGTCTATTGTTACCCATGTAAACACCATTAAAATTTTAAGTACACACTTCCTTTGAACCAATAAAAACTTTCAGACAAAAAATGTCACTTGAACACAATCTGGAATATTCCAAAAATACCCTAAAAACCAAAAAAAATCTTGACAACAACTTTTCACCTGAAGAATGTACACATCTAGTACACTTAGACAATTTTGTCATATACTGAAACTTAAGAAACTAGCTTCCAAAGCACCAAACCTCAAAAAATTTTGACTAAAGAAATATACCAACACTATTATCATGCCTTCAAATCTACAAGACCTAAAACCAAATTGTGGAGAAACATGAAGTAAAAACATTTCTCCCAGACATCTCTATAATACATTGTTCACACACTGGTGAACACAACTTCTACAAAATGATCCAACACAACAAATTTCAAATATAACACCTTTGAACACCTCTGATCAACATCTCTAAAATGCATAGTCAAATCTTCAACCTAGAAGAAATGTGAAGCGACACCAAAACACTACTCTTCAACTCATAACACACTACACCTCACTATTTCCTCCTTTTATCAAATTATCTTAAAATCACTTGGAAACCAAGCACCTAGGAACACATACTCATCATCTCAATCAATTCCTCAACCATAGACATAATCTTATCATAGCAACACTAGAGGTTGACACCAGTAGCTTACTAATGAAAACATAATGCAACTAATCAAAGCATCATCAATGCAACAATATAGACAATACCAACAGCTACACATGCTCTTGCAACCATCATCTTCTCATTCAATTGACACCAATGATAACATGGGCTTGTTTACATCAATTAAAACACCAACTGCTCATTCTTGTAACACTTTTTACTCGACCCTAGTAAAAAGTCAAAGAAAAATTTCATATATTTGGGGAAAAAATTGTCATATTGCCACTTTTTGGACCCCCATGATCTTGTACAAACTTGATTATGAAGTTTTTTGTTAAACCTCATGCACATAAATTTTGAGTTTTTAAGAATTTCCATCTCACCTCAAAGGTCTCTCAACACTTGGCATCAAGGTTGATGACTTGGTCAAATAGGTTATTGGTTTGCATATTCCTAGTGATCCTAAGGTTGACACGTATAGGACACTTGTCTAATCATTTGTTCCACATCATGGGTCACTAAATACAATATTTTCATTGTTCATTATGCTTATTTTTTATCTCCATGACCTCCTAATTCTTATATGGTATCATAGCATAAGAGGAGATAGTTGTAGGCCAAAAGGTGAATTGATTTTTTGTATTTAGTTTGTTTCTTTCTTCTCTCCATATTAAAAATCTGAATGAAATTTGGAAATGGGTTTTTTGATCAAATTAGTCCCTAGAATCAACCTCACCTATGGAAGTTTTTGAAACATAGAAAATAGTGTACTCTCTTTTCGCTTCTAGGGTTTTGGACCTAAAAGGAGGGAAGTTATTTTCAATTTTTCACTCAAGAACAAACCCTTGAGATTTCAACACAAGGAATATTGAAATATGACAAAGGAAAGGTTATAGGGAAGTGATAACATCAAATGAGGGTTCACCAACAAGCGTAAACTTGGAAAATGCAAAATGTTTAAAAACACAATGTGATATGAAAACATGTACTAAATGACCTAGAAATGATCATGAAACAAAATAGAAAACTGTATAACTGAAAGTATGCACCTGGAGGATTGTTGAGGATGAAATGAAGACTGGAAATGCTACTGACTCTAAAATTTTCACCTACTAGGACTCATTCGCCATTATGGGCAAATCAATCCTAGATTTGGAAAACTGCATTGGAGCCTGTTTTGGACAAATGGGTACCTAAATCTACAAAAATACTTGAAAAAAATGTATAGTGGGACTCATTCACCACTAATCAAAAATGATTCCACTTTGATTTTTCTAAAAACTTGAAAGTGGAAACTGAAGCTCTTGATCGTTCTTTTTGTACCTCCAGGTGTCTAGATCTGAAACCTTGATTTTCAGCACTATAAGTGACTTTTTATGAATATTTTGACCTTGCCAATAGGGAAATGTTTTCAACAAGTTTTCAACCTATTCTTTAATGATCTCCAAGCCTTGAAATTACTCAGATCTAAAATCACACAAAGAAAGAGAGAGAAATGTTGCAAGTTAGGGAATGGAGGTTTGCCTTGGTCAAACTCCCCTTAGGTAATTAAACAAAATTGATGAAATAAGATAATGAAGCATAAAATATGAAACAATGCAATTAGAAACTTTCCATGATGATAGATCTTGAATTGTTGCAATAATGGATGAAGAATCTACCCTTGAATGCCTTAGAAAATTATCTTGATGACTTAAAATGATAAAACCATAGCTTGCTTGACTTGAGATGGATAATGAATTGATTGAGAGATTGGGGGTGAAATGAGAGGGAAAACCATATATTTATGCACAATTATGTAATAATTCCCAAAAATATCACATCATAGGCCGACCTTAGATCTTAGAAAATAATAACCGGCTAGAATTTTGAATTCATTTTTATTTTTGAGCCAAAGATGACTCATTCGCCCCTAATGGTGAATGGGTCCCACTCAAGGAATTTTAAGTGGGTATCAAAAATTAGATATTTTAAATAAATTTTATTGGGTTTATTCTAAAAAATGCACTTAAGTAAACCCTTTAAGTGTAAAATGGGGCCAATTAAAGCATAAGAAAGGTCAAATTATTGATGAAAAGCCTAGAAAGGTGTGAAATTTTGTTACAACACTTTACAACACTTTGAAATAAGGCTTGGTGAATGATAAAAAAAGGTTATTTAAGTGAAATATATTAATAATATCCTAGAAAAGTGTGAAAGTATGTTACAACACTTCACAACACTTTTACAAGCCATGCATTTTATTCATTTTTCTAGGGCCCAAGACCTAATGTGGATGTGTAAAACACCTCACAACACTAGATTGGGGTGACATTAAGTCCATTTTATCATTAATTATTCCCATATCAAGCAAGACATACTTTTTTCTACTCTACATTTAGCCCCCACTTTAGTGAGAGGGTGAACTTGCTTCATACTCACACTAAAGTAGACATTCAAGAGAGGTCCAAGCATACCAATGTGGATGGTCTAGGATAACAAAGATGAAGGAGACAATCAAGCCCCCAGGACCCCAGATCCTAAGTCAAGCTGACATAAGCACAAAAGGACAGGCACAAGGTGAATATTTTTTTGCAAAACAAGATACACAATCATGCAATGGAAATAACTAGAAGGAAGTGAAGTACATATGAGCATAAATAAAAAGGTGGATCAAGCTTCGACCATTTGTCCAACATGATGTGGATCAGATCTAGGCTATTTTTCTGAAAATGCATACTCACTCTAAGGCAATGAAACTCTTGGTTGTATGTCGGGTGAGAAGTCCTAAGAGGGTGAGACACATACACTCATGGCTTGTAAGCACTCACACACACACAAGTGGCTATGGGGAAATTCATGCATCGGAATGGGCTTCCCATTCAACCATACCAAAGTTATACCTCCTGATAACTTTAATAACGCCTGCCACATAAAAATGATCTTTGAGGTCCATGAGGCAAGAAAAGCTTCATATGCTCATAGGCATTGTAAATGCAAAATAGTGCAAGGAATGTTCAAAGGTATTTCACTTAGTTCGTGCAAGGTCTCATCTTAGGGAACATTGTGCCTAATGTTTCCAAGAAAGGATGTGTCAAAGAAGTATCACACTCTTGGAGGGAATCAAGTTCAATGTCACCATCAAGAAAAGGAAGCATTGCAAAAAGAAAGAAAAATTGTGTAGTTAAATATGAGTGCCGATGTATGCCTCCACTTTAAAGTTGTTGCTAACACCATTATCATGAGCAATTGCTTTAAAGTAGAAGAAGACATTAGAGCTTATTAGAAAATCCCTATGCCAAGTCATATGTTTCCAATAATCTACCCCATGAAAGAGGTAGTATGTCACATGCGAGCCAACTTAAGGCATGTTGTTGACATCCCAAGCTTGCTCTTATATGTTCATGAAAGGTTAACGAATAGCCAAAAGAGATAATGACAAGCGACATACGAGGACAAGGATGACACAAAATTATTGATAAGATGCATGGTAGAGTGAAAATCAGTATCAATTAGAGGAATGGGGTCCCCTCATATAAGGAAGAGCACCAAATTCCTTAAGATGTTGGATTTTACTACTCAAAGACTTTCATTAATTAGTAGAATGACCATGAACTTTGTGATAGGAAAAAAAAGAAATCTTGATATATAATTTCTTTTGATTTCTTGGAGGGAGAGATATCAAGTGATCTTGGAGGAGTCTCAACAAGATACCCTCTTGATCAATGGTAGAAGGTGTTCCTAAAGTTTGTGACAAAGGTACCTCTTTCTTGGTAGAAGATTGCATACCTACGTAAGACTCTTTAGATTGTGAGATTTTGTTCTCTCCTTTGCAGGAGGGTGTAAAATCTAACAAACTCAAATCATTAGTGTTTTGTGAGATGACATTGACATTAAGCAAATATGTCTTTGTTTGTTTCATTTCTTGCAAAAGATAACTTGCAAGATCACTAGTGTCTATTAGTTCATTATGTACTATGGTTAAAGTCATCTTAGAAGGATGTTTTGTGATAGTGTTGATATTAAGTGAAGGTTTGTTTATTTCTATCAAAGGATAATAAACAAGACCATGAGTCGTTTCTTGCATGTTAGGCTCTATAGGGTTGTGAATACCTTGTTCTCTAGCACCATATCCTTTTCCACTATAGCCAAGTTGTTTCATAAATTCATAACCATTTCCATAAAAAAATTTCATTGTTCTTCAATTTGGTGGTTGCTCGTGATTAAGTTCATAAAAGTGTGTTGTGTAATAGGTTGTCTTTTGTTCTAAAGTGGTTGAGGTGGATGTCATTGAAGGGTCTTCTAAATTTTTTGCTGACATTACCGCTTTCTCTTTTCCATTTTGAGAGTCTTTGTGTATGATCTTGTATTCTCCCATGAATGTATGTTCAAAATCTAAGGAACCCCAATCATCTTCTAATAGCTTCGTGACTTCTTCAATTTGTTTTGCTTTATCTTTTTGTTGCACGGGTTTGACTTGCATAGTTGGTGTTAATGTTGTCAAGGGATTGTCTTTGTTTTTCTCAAGTTGTAAGATACTATAAATCTCAGGATCAACGTCAAGTATGTTCACTTTGTTGTTGTAGATGTATTTCATTTTATGATGAAGAGTAGAAGGTACCCCATTCATTGCATGAATCCAAATTCTGCCTAAGAGAAGATTATATGAAAGTTCATGAGGCATAACATGGATTTGTGTTTCCAATGTGGCCTTCCCAATTGTAATAGGTAAAGTAATCACACCGAGTGGTTTTTTTTTACATTGTTAAATTCATTAATAAATAAAGAACCAGGTTGAATATTTTATTTATCGATGCCAAACCTATCTAGAAGGCTCACACTACACACATTAAGGGTAGATATGGTATCTACAAGAGTTATCTTTATCCCTTTTCATTTTTATTGAGCTATGATCATGAAAGCACTTTTTTTTTTGCACTTCAAAAGAGGGGAGTTCACTTTGGTGGAAAATAAGGTCAGCTTTTATTTCTTGAATCATGATTGCTATGTCAATTGGTTGCACATTGGAAGGTATAGGAACTTATTGTATGGTTGTTTGAATCATGTTGTGGTAGTGAGGGGAGGCTTGAATAAGGTCCCACAATGATATCTTAGCAGGAGTATTCTTAAGTTGCTTGACAAGATCATACTCCTTTCCCTGAGGAGGACCTGGTAAGATAGGGTTTGGTAGGATAGGATTAGGAAAAGGTAAGGGTGTCGAGGTTAGTTGTTGTAGTTGCGGATTTTTTCTAGTGTTATATATATGAGAAATGGTATTATGACTCAGCTGCTGCAAAACATTATTCTTGGGTGGGTAGAGGATGAATTCAGGTTTGTGTGAAGGAGGGTAAAGGATGAGTTGAGGTTGAACAATGTTAACATCCCTTACCAAGTTAGAGTCTAATGTTGCCTCATCATCTTCTTCTAAGGACACTATATCATTATTGTCATTATTATCCTTTTCTTGCACCATGATATCCTCCCTAGGAGGAGAGTTGTTGGGAGAACTACAAACTAAATTTTCTTGACATTCAAGGATTGGTTCTTCCAAAATGACTTCATCACAAGTAGGGGAATGATCAATGGTTGGATTTTTTGGATTATCAATAGTGGGATTATTAGGAGAAGGCTCTATTTGGTTTTTTGTTCTCTCTAAGGTCTCTTTCTCTTGTTTGATATTATCTACCCTAGTAGGAGAGCTTGTAATATGTTCATCCATGGTTAGATTTTCTAAGGCAACTTCATCACAAGTAGGTGATGCATCAAGAGAAGGAAAACTATGATTTTCATGAATGGTTAAATTCTTTTGTTCAAAAAGGCCTTTCCAAATGTTATGTACATTAGGAAGGAGAGAGATAAGATTATCACTCTCAATCCACATGTCCTCTTGACAAATGTGATTTTCATGATCGTTCATGGTTGTATCATCTTTTACTAAAGCCTTCTTACAAGTAGGGGGGATATTGAGAGATGGATTTGGGATAAGCAAAGAGGTGGCTATGAATTCATTTTCTTTTTTTCTAATTTCTTTCAAAGGGGGACGAGGAGAGGGACAACCAAGACCCTCAATGCTTGTATCTTCTTTCACCAAGATACCTTTCTCACTAATAAGAGAGGTATCAAGAGAAGAACATGTATGATTGTTATGATTGTCTACACTACCATCCTCACTAATGGGAAATTTAATATTAAGGATTGTGTCAATGGTTTGATTCACTTGATCTAGGATGTTTTCATAATTATGAACAATAGTAGAAGGATAACTAACATGTTTCTTAATGACCTCATTGGTGTAATCTAGATTGAACTCATAAGAGGGGATGTTGTATTTATGCAATCCATTTGTAACCATATCAAAGCCAAATCTCTTGAAAGTAAACATGCTATCATGGAAAAGTAAAGAAAGTGCAATGCAATGACTTAAAGTGAAATGTTTAAATGCAATTTTTAAATGTGAAACAAGGTAATTTTCTGATTACATTATGCAACAACCTGAAAGATGCAATATTGTAAATGTAAATTTGAAATTGATCAATACATGAAATGAGGTAATGTAAGCTAGATCTAATAAAATGCATGTAACATAAACTCAGCCAACTAATATAGATAGTTAATGGCAGCAAACAAAAGTGCAAAAACAAGGTTTTTAGTGCTGTAAAAGGTGGTTTCAGGGGTGTAAAGGGACTAATTCTCCCAAGGTGGTGAATGAGTCCCAGTGGGGATTTCTTTCATAATTTTCAGCTTTTTTTAATTAATTTTTATGTTTTTCATGCTATATGATGTAGACCTAAGATGCAAATGGAAAATTTTAGAAATTTTTAATGACTTGAGATGTTAAAATGCAACCTATATGAACTTTCACTAATGAAAATTTTTAAACCCTAGAATGAAACTTAACTAATGCAAAACGAAATGTAATGTTAATGCAAGCTCTTTCTGGGATGATGATGGAATCCTTGGAATCAGACAAGAAGGTATTCAAAAAGTAGGTTCACCAAAATAAAACATAGAAAACAGTGTACTCTCTTTTTACTTCTAGGGTTTTTGGACCTAGCCAATAAGGAGATGACTTCAACAAGTTTGTAACCTACTCTTTAATCGTCTCCAAGCCTTCAAAGTACTTAGATCTGTAATCACACAAAGAAAGAGAGAGAAATGTTGCAAGTTAGGGAATAGGGGTTTGCCTTGGACAAACCCCTTTTAGGTAATTAAACCAAAATGATGAAATAAGATAATGAAGCATAAAATATGAAACAATGCAATAAGAAACTTTCCATGATGAGAGATCTTGAATTATTGCAACAATGGATGAAGAATCTTCCCTTGAATGCCTTAGAAAACTATCTTGATGACTTAAAAAGATAAAACCCTAGCTTGCTTGACTTGAGATGGATAATTGATTGAGAGATTGGGGGTGAAATGAGAGGGGAAATGCTATATTTATACACAATTATGCAATAATTCTTGAAAATATCACATCATAGGCCGACCTTAGATCTTAGAAAATATTAACCCACTAGAATTTTGAATTCATTTTGATTTTTGAGCCAAAGATGACTCATTTGCCCCTAATGGCAAATGGGTCCCACTTAAGGAATTTTAAGTGGGTGTAAAAAATTAGATATTTTAAATGATGTTTATCGGGTTTATTCTAAAAAATACACTTAAGGCATGTTAGTGTAAACTGGGACCAATTAAAGCATAAGAAAGGTCAAATTATTAATGAAAAGCGTAGAAAATTGTGAATGTTTGTTACAACACTTTACAACACTTTGAAATAAGGCTTGGTGAATGGTAAAAAAAGGTTATTTAAGTGAAATATATTAATAAGATCCTAGAAAAGTGTGAAAGTATGTTACAACACTTCACAACACTTTTACAAGCCATGCATTTTATTCATTTTGCTAGGGCCCAAGACCTGATGTGAATGTGTAAAACACCTCACAACACTAGACCAGGGCAACATTAAGTCCATTTTATCATTAATTATTCCCATATCAAGCAAGAGATACTTTTTTCTATGATACAGTTTCAATCTGTGGGAATGCTCTTTGTGTCTACTAATTATTTATAGAATGCATCAATGGTTTGAGGATGAATCTTTAGGCCTTGCTCATCATAAAGGGTCTGAGTTTGGAGGGGGGGATCATTCCATAAATACCTGCAATCATTTTCTAGTAACCCATTGATAAGGTGTGTGATTTTGGTGTGAGAAGCCAACCAATTTGAAGAGATGCACTGAGACATACTTTCTCACTACCATGGGGATTACACTACTTTACGTCATTTGAGTAGATTTTATCATGATAGAGGTGGTTGTGTCCTGTCACCGTGACCCTTTCCATGAGCTTCCACTCACCTGTGATTCCTGTACAACCCTCTACGTGTGAATTATAGATGGAAGCGATACCTGCCCACATGGTGGTGCTCATTGACATCCTGCATAGCATTTTGGGGTTATTTGTAGGCATGTCGCCTATTACAACTGCTCATAGCACCCATCCTCTTGTGTGATAGGAAGATTAGAGGTTTGTGTGCCCATCAAGCAAGTGTGAAGAAATTCATGAACTTATGTGTAGATTAGGTCATGGTTTTGGTATTAAATTGATGCAAATTTCCTTGGGATGGGTGTGAATGGACAGATTTTGTTAATTGCATTGAGTTTCTGAGTTGGTGAATGTATGGATCCATGCAATATCCATGTGCAACAACAAGGAGAAACCCACACAACAAAGAGGTCAAGCAAGCCAAATCATGGCCTCTCTTCTCATCCATGAATCCCGCATCCTTCATCTTCCATTTGAATCAACTTCATCAACATTTGCAACCTCACAAAGGACTCTACTTGGTCTTGGACTTGGTCAACACCACCTGTGTGTTCATCAAAATGTTCATAGGCCATGTGTGATATCATTCCCAACAACATGGTCAAGCATAATTTTTACTTTAATTTTTAGAAGTTATCATTTATTATTCACAACATTTTCTTTAACCCTTTGGTTAGTACTTATGTTTATGTGAGTTGCAACAGTTAATATAGCTACAACATTAAATGATAACTGGAACAATTCTACTAATCCATCAATTATTTGTTAGCTTATATTAAATCTTAATGGGAGGGGTTCTTTTTCTTTATTACCAAACTTAGTATAAAGGGGGGATTTTTTGTTTTGCAATAACTTGCAAACTTAAGGGGAGGTCTTTTATGGGGGTTTCATTTTTTGTTTTTGTCATTTTATTGAGGTTTGAAAGGAATATGTCTTCTTAATCTGCCTCATGATAAAAACTTGTAAGAACTCATAATAGTAAATAAGTGTTTAAATGCACTCATATAAAGTGCCACAAAAATTGAATGTGTTCCTTGGGGAGGGAATTTGTAAATTTTGTACTTACACTAAATTATAGAGTGTAATGAGGGGTTGTGTAGAGCCTTTATTTGACATCACCATTATGGATCCTCATGATTCTCACCACATGGTGTGTGTTGCCTTGGTTTTCCATCACAAAAATAATTGATCCTCATAATTCTCGCTTCATGCATGTGCGCCTTGATGCACACCCTTTTTTAGTTTCTTGTACATCTTTTGGACCTAATTCTAGGTCTAAATTCCTTGCACACTCTTGTGCCTGATTTTAGTTGGTCTGCTTATTTCTCTTAAAATTAAGGGTGGTTCTCTTAGAATTAAGGGGGGATTATGATAGTGTTATGCTAGTGCTTCTTTCAATGAAGTAGTGGAGGAATCTTCCTTTTGGGAGGTCTCATGAACCTTATATCTTGATCTCTCATATGGGAGATTATTTCAGTGGATCATATTTTGAGATTCTAGTACTCCTAATTTCACAATACTATCTATATTTTCAACTTCACAGAGTTTGATTACCTTTGTGTACATGGTTGAGTAGTGTTCATATGCTCACTTATGCATTATTTTGTATCTTTGATCTTGATCTACATTTCTTGGAGGTTCATTGATTCCAACAAACACTAGTTCATCTATGGTAGAGTTTACAACTTCAAAATTCTTTTCGAGTTCTTCATCATCATGTTCCTATCTTCAAGGGACATCTTTTCAGAAGGTCTTGAATCCTTCTCTTTCTCTTTTTTGGAGAGGAGTTTTTTTCCCACTAGTTATTCCCCTTTTTCTTCATTTGTGAGAGGATGCATTGTACATGGGTACCTAGCATGGCCTCCTAACCGAGAGCCATTTCTATCTATTTGCACTTTTGTGATCTCACCGTGTTTCACTTAAGGGGGTGTGTTAGAGTGAATAATTTATCTATTCACTATACTTAAGTGTACTTAGGTTGATGAGGTTAGAAAACATCTTGTCTAACTTAATGTCCAACCTTTAAATCTCTAGAGATTACAAAATTTGTTTGGTAAACCTCATGTACATACCTTTTGAGGTTGAAAGACTTTTCATCTCACCTCAAAAGTCACTCAACACTTAGCATCAAGGTTCATGAATTGGTCAAATAGGTTGTTGGTTTGCACATTCCTACTGATCTTAAGGTTAACACCTATAGGACACTTGTCTAGATACTCATTTGTGCCACATCATGGGGCACCTATCAATGCACATGATAGGTGGATTTCCTCTTCATTGCCTATATATGCAAGGCTTCCTCATTTGTACATTTGGGTCAACAAAATACAATATTTGCATTGTTCATTGTGCTTTTTCTTCATCTCCATGATCCCCTACTTATAATTTTGAAAGCTTATTAGTTCAGTTTTTTATTTCTCTCTTTTGGAGAGTTATTGATAGGTTTTCTCTTTTTCTCCAATTATGAGAGATCTTTTTTTATTTCTATATGTGTACCTCATCAAACCTTGTTGCCAAGATCCATCTTTTATTTTTTATACATTAATTATTAGATTTTCTTAGCTTCTCCATAAATTGCACTACAAGGGATGTTAAAGTAAAAGATTTTTTAATTAACTATATTTAAAATAAATCTTTTTTTTACACTTGTATACTTAAATTTACTTAGGTTGTGTTTTTTGTTTCAATTTATAGAATGAACACATCATGATTTAATTCTATCATCGCCTATGATTTCATCTTGAGTTGTTTTTTTCTTTTTTCCTTATTATAAAAATTCATTATTATGTAATTTTTCAATGCATTTTTATTATAGTTCATATTTTTTTAATCAATTGTCTCTTCCTTCATAACAATTTTATTATATTTTTTTAAAATGAAAGATGAATGATTATATATATTAAATATATAAAGATATTTAATTCGGTTTGAGGCACTTTACCATTGATACAAAGTACAAAATTGCTAAGTTTTTAAATTGAAAAAAAAACTTAATTACTAAATAATATTTAAAACGCTTGCACAAAACAGCAGGCTGCAAAGAAACCCAGAACAGCAACATAAGACAATAGCCTTCTTCATGAGTGTTTTATTCCTTGCTCGTTGCAAGACAACATGCACGGGCCAGACATGACGTGGCTTTTATGTAGCCATGTACTTTTACGTCTTGGCTGGTCTTATCTCTCATCATCGGATATGTCTTGTAACCCGGAGTTTTTGAACATAGTTGAGTACCCACGGAGACTATGCAGGTGGGAGATCACAGGGGTTTCAAGGTGGACCTTTCTTTTCGTACATACACAGTCAATCCTATAAAACATTATTGTTTTCTAGACTTGGGCTTTGAGGGAGTTCAATGGATGTAATGGCTATACACTTAAATCAAATATTGCTTTAAAGGAAGAGAAGTGTTCACTAAGTAGAATGGTTATGTACCTGCAGTCGGCTGGTAAGACAATGCCTGTAATGTTGAAGTTAGCTCAGAGCGCGTTAAATGTGAATGCGAGAGGCGACAAAAATGGAAGGTCTCTGTTTTCCGAAAGGTTGTAACAAATTCTTGTCAAATAACGTGTTCCGCATGATGGTGAAAGAGCAAAATCTAGCATTAGCATCGATAATACAAGTGGACAACAGCAGCTGTGGAGATGTGGAAAAATTTGAAGGGTAGTTGTGTTTATGACTTTTTTTTGTCTTCATGGAAGAACGGCAGCTAAACTTATGTTGGTGAGACATCTTGCTCTGAACATCACGTTGTTGAATTATCGAGATACGGAGCATTTCTCAAAACCTACAGCTAAATTCCACGTGGTCATCAATGCAAACTTTTTAATTTCCTGTCAAATCTATCTTTTTCTTCTTTTGTCTAATAGCGATTTGTCAAATTTCTCGGTAAAGATGCGAACACTTACGTGGTGGCTGGATCATCGCCATTTATGTCCTTCGAGAAAGTACGTTAGCATCATGAAAAACGTTGAGCTGGGGAGAATATAATAACAGGACCGACTTCTCTGGAGAGTAGGGGAGTGTGTAATCACTATTTTACTCTTCTCTGTAGCCGGAGTCAAACGTGCAAATTATGATCTCTGTTCTTAGAGTATTTACAACTTATGGTCTTCGTTCTGAAATATAATATTATCGCTTGTCATGTGCTCATCACTAACTACACTAATTAGTGTTGTAAGTTTCTAGTGCATCTCTGTCGGTTATAAATACACATAGGTGGTCTTCCTATGATTAAAAAGAGAAATAAGTTGTGCTCCCAGGAAGTAGGCCATTTCATTAGAATGGGTAGGTCTGCCTGCTGCTCTAAAGATTCAGGGCTCAACCGTGGTGCTTGGACAGCCCAAGAGGATTTGGTCTTGAGTAACTATATCTCCATCCATGGAGAAGGTCAATGGAGATCTCTCCCCAAAAAAGCTGGTGAGCTAATTCATTCATGCCCGTCTTTCCATTGTGAAATGCAATTTCATGTATAACCGGGAAATCTATTCATTATTTCTCTATGGCTGATGGTCTGTCTTTTAGGCCTGAAACGTTGTGGGAAGAGTTGTAGACTGCGTTGGTTGAACTATGTGCGTCCTGATATCAAGCGCGGAAACATTTCCCCCGACGAAAAGGATCTCATTATTAGACTCCATGGGCTGCTTGGCAATAGGTATCAATAGAATCCCTAAATGTCAAAGTATAAATTATGTTTCGTGTAAGAGAATATGCTTAATTTGGGGCCGAATGAGGATTAGATCTTACAATGGTGCCATGTTTATGTTACTGCAGATGGTCTCTGATTGCAGGACGACTGCCTGGGCGAACAGACAACGAAATAAAGAACTATTGGAATACTCATCTCAGCAAAAGTAGGCTACCAGAGAAGAGCGCTTATAACAAACCCCATACGAAATCAAAACTGGGTTCTCATGATGATCATCGTGCACCGATGAGTACTCCTTTGAAACCAACTGCTGTGAGAATAACGAAGGGGCGAAACCAAAATGTAGACAGTGGTAACTCTGATCATCAAGAAGTGAGATCAATGGATGTTGGGCAAAGTATGAAGAGCTCCAAGTCGTGTGGATTACTGGTCGACGATTTCATCAGGGACGAGGGGATCACTGCGTCAGAAGAAATTGATGGCAATGAAGTATGTATGTCGGAGACATTACTATATTTGAAGAAGCTGACTTCTCCAGATCGTGATCTCAACTTTTCTCCATTTGATTATTCCAGAGATATCAGAATGGGAGACACTGTGACGGTGCAGAGTAATGGAGATGAAGACGAGTGCTTTGGAGCCGCTTATGATCAAACAACGGGTGAAATCAACAGTAACACACAGCAGGTGGGTGACTGGGTAGTTGACTTACAATCTACGAACAGAGCAATCATGCCGTCTTTCACCACGCTACTTTTGGAATGCGAGCTGGACTGGGGAAAAGAAGCTGTAATACTGTTTTAGAAGATTTAACACTAGTTTTACGATGAGGACTAAAATGAATTTTTTATTTAATTATTAACAATTCTCTAGCACCGTGCATAGTCTTTTAAAATCTTGGCATGTATAATTTATTCACCTGACTAGTCTGCCTGGCACTATCCCTTACATGGTTTTCTGAAGTCTCTTTTTCAATAGCTGGGTCGTTGACTGTAATAAAAAAGTTGAATGTGACTGTTTCTGACAATGGAAATAGTTTAGGCATCTCGTTCTATGGATTTTACGACTTAGCCTTAATTTTCTTGATTTCGTTATCATTTTTAAAGGAGCTGAAACGAAGTTTTTGTACAATTAATTCTTGGGTTTGAACTTAATTTACTCTCGCTCTCTTTTGTTATATCAGATGTAGTTGTGGTTTTGAGCACTTCTTTTGCAGCTCTTCAAGCTGCCTGCAGAGTTCTTCTATTTATTTTATTTTTTATTCGAAAAAATAATTTGATTGAGATGAATATTAAATTATATTTGTCATTCATGGTATAATGTGATAGTTAAGTTGTGACATTAATAATATTGTTATTGAAATTCAAACTTCTCTTGGGTCAACTTACTCGTGGCTTTAAACCCTCACCAAATAAATATGTTTGTGTGGCTTGTATCCCTGCATAAACCTGATGGGCCATCATGCTTGTACGCTTACAACCCCTGCTAGGTCAAGGAGCCTGCAGATCTAAACCTCTTAACATATATTTACTTATTTTTTTATATGAGAGGAATCGAGAATTTATCCCCACAACCCAAAGCTTAGCTCTTTACTGTGTGAGCCCCCTCCTATAACCTATAGAAATCAAAATTTGAACCCACAACTTGGGCTACCTAAAGCAGCAACCGAGACCGAGTGAGCTAACCCCAGGGGTCAAAACTCCAACATTAATACACCACATTCATACTAGGATTTCATGTTAGGAAACAAGGACCCCAATTTTGTGGCCTCACTACTTCATAGCTTCAATCAAAAAGCATTATATATATAATTTGTCACTCATGGTACAATGTGATAGCTATGTTGCGGCATTGACAATACTATTGGTAAGGTTCAAACTCCCATTGGACCAACTTACTCATGGCTTTCAGTCCCCGCTAAATAAATATGCTTGCATGTTTTGTATCCCCACAGGGACCCTACTGGGTCATCATGCTTGCAGTGTTACAACCCCTGCTAGGTCAAGAAGCCTATAGATTTAGATCTCCAACATTTTTTTTTAGTTGAGAGTAATCGAGAGTTTAGCCCAATGACTTGGAGCTTAGCTCTTTACAAAGTGAGCCCCCTATAACCTCTTGAGCGATGTGCAATGGATCCTCATTCATAGTGCGGGAAAATCAAAAGTTAAACTCATAACCTAAGAAATAGCTAAGATCGAGTGAGCTAACCCTAGCAGTCAAACCTCTAGCATTAATACAACAAATTCATACTAGACATTCATGTTAGGAAATGAGCCCCCCAATTTTGTGGCCTCACTAGTTCATAGCTTCAATCAAAAGCATTAGATATATATACATATATAAAAAATTTGTCACTCATGATACAATGTGATAGTTAAGTTGTGGCATTGACCATATTGTTGCTAAGATTCAAACTCCCATTAGACAAACATAATCATGGATTTATGTCCCTACTAAATAAATGTGTTCACAGGCCTTGCATCTCTACAGATACCCTCCTAGTCCATCATGCTTGCACGCTTACAACCCATGCTAGACCAAGGAGCCTACAAATTTAAATCTCTAGCATCAATGTAGGATGTTCATGCCATATGTTCATATCAAGACATGAGGACCCCAATTTTATGACCTCAATGATCAAAAGCATTGAATTATCATACACATATAAAGCCATATGAAATGCCAGGAAATACAAGCCTTACAAGGTAGAATAAACTATGGTATCTTTACAATGTGTGAAACTCTCTATTGTCAGCTCCCCTTGTCTATGTGTACTGAAAAGGCCATAAGTCTTATGCATTCATTTATTGTTCTCACTAGCGCCAATAATTTGTATTTTCTCCTTGCACTTTATGTTCTATTTGAGTAGTGATTGTCTTCTAGTAGTGTCTAAGCTTAAGTATATTCTTGCACTGCTAGAATAACTGGAGCCCAACTCAAAGGATTTAGTCATTCGCAATGGAGAGTGGGTAAAACCAACAAGCATTTCACTCCCGACTGGCCCACTAAGCTTTGATTAATGCTTAATTAAGTCTAGTTAATCATTGTATATGTATTTTGATGTTAAACATGTAATATTGCAGTTGAACCTACAAAATGAATTAAA
>VDFB02058242.1:138281443-138516414 GCA_007258455.2 Sequoia sempervirens | reverse complement strand
AGAGTGGGACCGGTCATTATAGACACAACATGCCAGGTCCTAGATTTGGAACTGCCATATAACATCTTACTTGGCCATCCATGGATTCACGCTTTAAAAGTCATTCCATCCACATACCACCAATGCCTAAAGTTTTCATTTGACGACATAGAAGTAACCATATACGGAGACCCTGACCCTTTCCAATATTGTACCAACTTAAGGGGTATCTCCAAAAACAGAGTACCTATTAACTGAGAAGCACCTGGCTCCTCGTCATCCAAGTATATCGACCCTTCCACACTCACATCATCTTCCACATCTGCTCCATCCATGTCTTCCACCATACCACCACCTTCCACTAGCCCTAAGACTGAATTGACTGTCAAAATCCAGGACCTCGGCTATGGAGAGTTCAAACTAAATATAGCATACAACATAACTACAATGCCCAGGTCTCCCAAGGACTATGGTCGGCCATGTTTCAGAATGGAACCTCAAGAAACCTTCAAAGTTCCACCAAATACAGTTTTTATCAAGTGGGGAGACATGAGTGAGGAAGACCTTGCTGACATTACAGGATGGATCTATAAGGATATTGTCACACTACCCCCATTACCAGTTCAAAGATATGGCAAAGGTTATGACATAATGAAGGCCAAAGGCTATGACAGTACTAGTGGCCTAGGAAAAGGTAAAACTAGTCAAAGGGAACCCATAGAAACTTTTCAAATTCTGAAGTATCTTGGATTAGGGTTTGGATCACCTTATAATGATGATCGACGTACCTCTAGACTTTCAAATGAGCGAGCACATGCTTCGGATAGTGTCGAGACTACTAGGGAAACCCTCACCGAAACAAACTCCCATGAGTGGGAATTTGGCTCAGAATGATCCCTAAGTGACTATTGTCTTGATGATTTGTTTGTCGAATCATGGGAACTAACCTCTAAACAATGGTTTTGGCAAACATTCAAAATTGAATAGGCACCAAATAGTCAAAGTCCTACTACCACCTCCCATGCCATACAACACCCGTCATTTGAACCCCATCAGTCCAATCCATCTGAGGTATTAGATGACATTGACAACCAGGGCTCTACAACCTTCACTCCTTATTTTGACAATGAATATGACACTAGTGAAGGAGAATATTGGATAGAGTCTGATGTCGAGTTGGATGATGATAATCTCATCTACATCACTGAACAAGTCTGTATGTTGTCCACATCCTCACCCCAATTCACCAACATGGATGATGGCATCTCCTTAGTTTACCCTGAGCTAGTTGATTGGGACCAGCAAGGATCGCCAGTGCTAGATACATTTCAGAATGATGAGGCAATTACTGAATTTATGGGACTGAGAGAAGGCATACCTAGTGGGGACCACAAATCAGGATTTTCTATTGATTTAGACTACACGACATACTTCGGCGAGACTATTTAGTCCTCTAGTTGCAAAATTAAAAGTAAGAATAAAACAAAAAGTGAAACGTCTCTAGGTGAAAATCAAAAGGCACTTCTTGACAATAAAATAGTAAAAATAAAGGACGTATCTACGGGTGAAAACCTCTCTAAGGCGCCCAAAGATGGAGGACTGGAATTTCTCCCCGTGCAACAGGAGAAATCGGCCATGCTTATTGAGGACACAATAGAGGATAACATTTCAACTACAGACGATCCCAAGATGGTCCTCTTTGTTGCATCATTGACTGACGAAGAGAAACCAGAATTTCATAAATTCTTTGCAGAATAGAAAATCAACTTCGCATGGTCCTATGTTGACATGTCAGGATTGGACCCCAAACTGGTTCTACATCATCTACCACTATTACCCAATGCTAAACCAGTCAAGCAGAAGTTGCGTAAAATGCACCCTCAAGTTGCTCTATTGGTCAAGGCCAAGTTAAAGAAATTACTGGATGCCAGATTCATAAGGTCTATAGATTATGCTGAATGGATTTCCAACCTAGTGCCGGTGACAAAGCCAAATGGGCTGATTCGTGTATGTTCAGACTTTCAGGATCTAAATAAAGCATGTCCAAAGGATGACTTTCCTTTTCCCAACATTGACATCATAGTTGACCTAACTATAGGACATGAGATGCTATCCCTCATGGATGGTTTCTCCAGCTATAATCAAATCCACATTGCTCCTGAGGATCAACACAAAATGGCATTTACTTGCCCATGGGGTACATACTGTTGGAACGTCATGCCCTTTGGTCTCAAAAATGCAGGTGCCACATATCAAAGGCCTATGACCATGATCTTCCATGACATGATGCAGAAAATAATGGAGGATTATGTAGATGACCTCTTGGCCAAATCAGCAACAAGGAAAGATCATTTGAAGGTACTCAACATAATTTTCAAAAGACTTGAAGAGTACAAAGTCCAGCTAAACCCTAAGAAGTTTGTTTTTGGGGTCACGTCAGGTAAACTATTGATTTTATAGTTTCTTTCGAGAAGGCATAGAGGAGTTCGATGCAAAGAGGTCAAAGAAACAATCCATAGACATGCCTCTTGCCCATAGGAATCGATGAACCGAACTACGCAGAAATTACAATCTATCCAGTTTCGCAGCCCAATTGTGAGATAAGAAGTGTCATCCGTTCGGTCAATTTAGCAAGAATTATCCCCTTTGTGGATGGATAAATGTCAAGAGGCCTTCAAAGAAAATCAAAGATTACCTATTATCGACACCAGTCCTCATGCCTCCTATTCATGGAAAGCCATTGATTCTATACATCTCGACTACTAGTTCAACACTGGGGGCATTACTGGCCCAAAATGATCATGAGGGAAAAGAAAGAGCAATCTATTACTTCAGCCGCACATTGATAGGCTATGAGTTGAACTACATGAACATTGAGCGTGCATGCCTCGCATACTATCACAAAAATCGACACTATGCCGGTCATGGGGCCATGGTTAATTACATGAATTGATCCATTGAAATATCGCAAATTGAGGCTGACATGTGGAATTAGGCTAGAAAAATGGAGTCATGACAAATTGAGTATGACATACAATATGTCGAGCATAAGGCAATAAAAGGGAAAGTAATAGCAGATCAACTGGCAGATGCACCAATCCAAGTCACTCATCCATTAGTGACTGATTTTTCTGATGAGTCCATTTTTCATGTGAAACCGGCAGCACCATGGAAGCTATATTTTGATGGGTCTCATACTGGTCATGGCTTAGGCGGAATCTGCCATCACACCATGGGGGATTCAATTTCGTCATTGAGTTACTTTCCTTGTACAAAATAACATTGCGAATATGAAGGCACTAGTCACGGGTCTCCAAGTTGGCGTCAAATGGAAAATTTAGACATTGCTTGTATTACGGAAGGAGTTCCCAGCTAAATGATCAGCAGAGTGAATGATGACTATAAAAACAAAAGATGAGAAGTTGCTTCCCTACAAGAGGATGGTGGAGCGGTTTCACGACATACTTCAATTGATTTCTTTTGAACAAATCCCGAGTCTGAGAATAAAGGCGGTGATGCAATGGCTACTATTAGTTCTCTCTTGGACATCCCTAAAAATGTGTCACAATTTGAGTTCTTAGTAGAACAGCTCTTGATACCGGCATATGATATCCCAGAATCAGAAATGGTTTGCAAAATTTTTGGTCCCAACTCTCCTTGGTATCGGGACATTTACGACTACCTAAAGTCTCAAACCCTTCCACTGAACTTGTTCAATAACCAAAGGAAGTCCTTCATTAGGAAATCTGCAAGGTATGCCATTGTCAGTGACACCCTTTACCGCCGTAGTTTCGACGATACCCTCCTTATATGTCTTGACACTGACGAAGCATGTACGACCTTATGAGAAGTGCACGACGGTATATACAGATCTCATTCGAGTGGTCTTACTCTGGCTAAGAAGGTGATGAGACTCGGGTATTATTGGCCGACAATGGAAAAAGATGCAATTGAATATGTCAAGACTTGTCACAAATGTCAAATTCACAGTGATTTGGTCCATGCTCCAGCATAAGAACTTTGGCTGATCACTTCTCCTTGGCCCTTTACTCAATGGGGACTCGATCTCGTGGGTAAGATTCATCCAACCTCATCCAATGGCCACAAATTCATTATTACTGCCACTGAGTATTTCACAAAGTGGATTGAATCCATCCCATTGACATATATTACCGGCAAACAAATATCAAAGTTCATCCTTAACTACATCATTTGTCGGTATGGCCTTCCACAATCCATCATCACTAACAACAAACATCTGTTTAAAAACCAAGACGTACATGAGTTATGTGAGCGATTCCATATCCAACACCACTTTTCATCTCCATACTACCCACAAGGAAATGGCCAAGCTGAGCCGTCCAATAAAACCATTATCAAAATTCTCAAAAAGACTATCAATGATGCTGGCCGTGACTGGCACATACAACTCAACCCTGCTCTGTAGGCTTACCGAACTAGCATTCGTACGCCTACAGGGGCCACCCCATTTTCCCTAGTATTTGGCGCTGAGGCCATCTTACCCATTGAGGTCAAAATTCCTTCGCTATGAGTCTCCCTAAAGGGTTTAACTAATGAAGAGGAGTACCAACAATCATGCTTGCACAAGCTAGAAATGCTAGAAGAAAGACGACAAAATTCACTAAACCATCTCCAAGCATATCAGAACTATCTTTGTCACAGCTACAATAAAAAGGTTATGGTCAAAAGGTTTGACATTGGTGACCTAGTTCTCATGCAGAACCCCAAGAACCAAGCTGATAGAGAAAAGCTAGGAAAATTTGAACCAAACTAGCTGGGTCCCTATATTATCATATCTTCCTTTGGTTCTGGAGCTTATTAATTGGCAAGTCCAGATGGGGAATAGTTGACAGAGCCCATCAACAGTTTACACCTCTAAAAGTTCTACGCATAGCATCAGAAGATGGAGCTAAAAGCCATAAAATACAAAAAGAATTGAAAAATGATTAAAAAATCGTCTAAAACGGAAGAAACACGGCCAAATGGTATCTTGAAGAGCACCAAAAAATTAAAAGTCAAGAAAATAGTAAAGAGAGAAAATGATTCATTCAATAGTGAAAACCTAGCAAACAGGCGCTTTGGACAGGTACCATGGTGAAAACCTGGCAAACAGGCGCCATGCGTAATTAATCATTGCTCTGCCATCTACTGTCACTTTGTCTAACTTGGCCTAGGATGAAAGGTATTTTTGCCATTATTCCACAAATTGCCACCACATCCTACCCTACCCGTCATAGTAGATAAATGATTGACATCAAGTCCTAACGACTGTCCATCTTGTAAACTAGCAGTATCCCGTCCATGTTCCTTAAAATGGCTAAGTCTTGGACCTGACTGGGGGCAAAATTTTTTATCATGAAACTACAGTGGTGCAAAAGCACATGATCAAGAGACAATTGCTTTGAAGTCCTGAAAAAAGAAAAAACTTGACCCGTAAAAAGTCCTAAAAAGATAACATTGGCAAAAAGTCCTAAAAAAAAAAGAGACAAAAACATTGGCAAAAAGTCCTGGAAAAAGACAAAAACATCGCAAAATGTCTTGAACAAAGACCAAAGAAAACATCGCAAAATGTCCTGAAAAAAGACCTAAAAATCATAAAACGTCTTGAAGAAAACCACAAACAAAAACATCAGACTGCTCGAAAAGCACAAACATATTGTCATCTCTTGTCAAAGTAAGTCATATCAATTAGTATTTGTCATTGTCGAACTACGTTGTCTTTACGCACTTGCTACGTAGGCAAGACTCACATTTTGAGTCCCTGAGACATTAGGTCAGTCCTTTTAGGTTTGTCAAAATAAAATCATGACGCAATCTTGGGTCATCAAGACAAAGTCACTAGTCGTGTCAAACTACGAGGTCTCTGAGTGTATGACATAGGCAAGGCCATCTATCGATGAGCCCCCAAGGCCGCACTAGGTCAGTCCATTAGGGTTCATGGCACTACACTGGCACACATGTCAAAGTCTTCAATCATTTTCCACATGGGAAAACTCCTAAAAAAAAAGTAAAACAATCATTTATTCAGCATGGCAATCTCATCATCACATCACTCATTTCATTAAGGCAATATCAGCATATAGTCAAACACAAGTCAAACTCGGTCAAAGAAAGTCAAATAATCATAAACCGGTCAAACTGTCAAATTTTGGTTAGTCTTCAGATGAGTCCTTCTGAACAATAACCTCTGTCCTTTACGCCTTAAGATGTGTCCTTCCTAGGCGTCGTCATCGTCATTCGACATTTTGAGTGATCCTCTTGACATCTAAAGATCACTCTTCATGACATCAGTATTCTTTAGATGTGTCCTTCTGAAGAACCAACTCTGTCATTTATGCCTTAGGATGTGTCCTTCCTAGGCATCGTCATTATTTCGAGGGACCCCTTACGACCATTAGGGATCACACCCTCTTGACATCGGCATTATTTAGGATGTGTCCTTCCTGAGTTCACCAATTCTTGACATTTTCCAAGGTCATCAAAACTTTAAACATTTTGACATTTTGACATTATCAAACATGGCATCTTGGCATCAAAATAATGGATATCTAGACGCACTTGGAAAACACTTGACAATTCTATTTTAGTTTTTATCATGATATTAGTTTTTCAGTGAGATCCCACTAAGCAGGATTTAGAGAAGCAACGACGTATCATGTCAATTGACACGCATGACTACTAGTTTGTCAGCGAGGTCCTAATTTTGGGATTTAGAAAAACAATGACATATCATGGTAAGGACTCTTTCTTTTTGTATTTTGACAATCATGCTACTAGTTTCTCAAGGATGTCCTAGAAACAGGATTTAGAGAAGCAGCGACGTTTCATTATTTGTCCTTGTCTTTTTTCTGCATGTGGTTGATTATGGCAAAAAGACTGGGGCAAGCACACTCCTAGTATGATTCATGATCATCCTTGTCTGTGATTGTTTGTCTTACATGATGGTACGACCTTGCACACCTTGATCTATGTCATATCATAGTGTTTCTTGGCCATTACAATAGTCTGCCCAATGATGATTAAGAGCAATAAGTACTAATGTCCTATGGTAAAGCTTTGAAGGATTTGGTCTAGGAATTAACATGCATTTTCATTAGTCTGGTCATCTTCTCTCCTTTGATCTGGTCATCTTCTCTCATCAAGTTTTTTCGTCTTCTCTCATCCATCTCATGATGATATCCTGTGACATCCAAAAACATAAGTGCATACATGATCATATAAACATTGCATTAGATCCATACATACATCATCCATGACATCAAATCATATACATAAACATGGCATTAAACATAATCATCAACATCACATATGTTACTAAATACATCATGCACATCATTAACATACTCATATAAATAAGCATTGCATCATCATGGCATCAAAATCACAAATAGGCATCATAGGACATACATGGCATCATAAATTAAGCATCATGCATCATAAATCATATCATAAGGCATTAAATTAAAGAACATCACATAAGATATGTAGGCTGCATCAAAACTGCATCATCATATAGTATCATCTCAAAAATGTACAATGTCACAGGATAAAGTCATGGGATATCCCAAAATTGGAGCTCACAGGCTCAAATAATATACATAGTGTGTCATAATAATAGAATGCCCCTAGGGTAGACTCTCATCATCCCCTCGTGGTGAAGAATATGGCGGCGAAAACTTTGTCACTGGTACTAAAAAAATAGGAGGACCAGTCACAACCTCTGCCTATGCCACTAAGGGAGCTACAAAGGACGGTGTCATCTCAACTGTAAAGGACATCTATGATGTCACTACTGCCTAACTCTAAGCAGTAGATGGATCACCAACTGGTGGTTGTACCTATGCTAATCTCTATACTGAACCAGTCGACCCAGGACTAGGAGTATGTCGGTGTGAATGATGTGACCTGTGCCCTGAAGTGTGCCCTGTCGAGGTAAACCCTCCAACACTAGTATGACTCCTGGTACCACTGCCACTGCCTGACCTATGTCCACTACCTATCCTTGACTATGATCGGGACAAGGTAGGATCCCGTCGCTTTGGTGGCACTTCCTACTCATATAGGGTCTTGTACTGCCCTAGTCTAGTGCTCACCCTGGCAAGCTCATGAGCCATGTCTCCCATGGGCCCTGTGCATAATGCTGCAAACTCTGTACACCACTGAGCTGCATCCTGCTGACGGATCACCACCTAATCCCGCTCCACCTGGGCTACCTCCAATGCTTACTGCAGTGACCTGACCTATGCCATGCTAGCATCCAACCTCTGCTATAGGTGCGCCACCCTTTGATCTGCTATGGAATCTTGGGGCAATCCTAAGTTGGAGGGTATCTCCTCCTCTCCCTCTACCATGTGCCATCGGAGGAGTCTCTCGGCCTCATCCATGGCATCATCCCCATCATCATCATCCACCTCCACTTCCTCCCCCTGACCTACCACATCCACCTCCACCTCCTCCTCATGACCTACCACATCCTCCTGTCCTCTAACCTCTGCCTCCTCCTGCCTCTCCTCCTCCTGCCTCTCCACCTTCGCCTCCTCCTCATGCCTCTCCTCTACCTCCTCCTCCTCATGCCTCTCCTCACCCTCTCCTTCCTGTTTGGGCTGCTCCTCCCTCTCTCCATTCTCACCGACCTAGGGGATAACATCTAAGGCTACCCTCACTACGTGCTATCACACCCTCCGGCCCTGCGCCTGACGGTCTCGCCTCCGCCTCCGGCCGTCTCTGCCATCATCTCCCCCTGCCTCCACCTCCGCCATCATCTCCCCCTTACCTCTATGCCTACCTCTGTCTCTGCCCCTACCTCCATCTCTGCCCCTACCTCCATCCCTGCCTCCATCCTTCCCCCGGCCTCTACCCCTGTCACCACCTCTGCCTCCCCGTCTAGCCCATGGCACCCATGGAATAACTGATCGTCTATCTACTAGCGCTGGCCTATCAGGATCTATCAGTGGCACTGGTCTGCGTGCCTGCCACCATAAATCATAAGCCGGTGTCATCCCAGGATCAGCTGCTCCGCCTCTCCATCCCCATGCCTAGGCTACTAGCCCGTCAATCTACTGTGTCGCAAATGCCACTGGGATGGCTGGCCCCCACACATACTCTTTGGAAGACCTAGTGTACTCTGTCGTCCCCGCAGGTACATCCTACTGCTCCCCAAACTGCCTAAGGACACGCTGTGGGAGGTACATCTCAATGATCAATGACATCTGTACTATTCTGCCAATCAGATATCTATACTGTCTATAGAAGCTGAGGTGCTCGTCCTCATCGTCCCATGCCTCACAATCTCTATATGGCCTCTAGATGAATGTCACCATGGTGTCAATCCTATGCTACCACCAACTGGTCTCACCCATCCGTGTCTACTGTAGTGCACCAGCGTAGTAATAGGCATAGGGCATCCCCTCAGCCAACTGTGGTCTCTCAATAGGAGGACGAAATATGGTGATGTGCTCCCAGGCCCAGATCATCATCAGTGTCATCCCGCAGAAGATGCTCTCTCCTCTCCTATAAGTAACATCATGTAGCTGATGGTAGAGTGTCCTAAGTAAACAGGATACAAAGTAGCGGTCTATCTGTTCATGCCAACTAGGGCGTCTCCCAACCAATCAATCCGTAATGTCCCCGGTGCGGAATCGGGATGCGGTATTCGGAGATCACCCAGGGAAGGCATCCAGGCGACCATAGTGATCCATGAACTCCACGATCTCCGCGCTGCAGATGCCAGGTCCGGCTGCACGAATCTGGTAAGGAAGGTAGGTATAGAAGGTCTACTAAGCCATCGCAGCAGATCATAGGCGATCGGCTCCCTCGAGATAGGTGCTCGAAAAATTCGATAGATGTCCTCCAAAATGGTGGTGGCCTCACGCCAGGAAGGTGGAAGGAACAAGTCGGGGAATGCCATGCAGTCATGATCAATAATCCCTAATTCACCCACCCAAATGGTGAACTGAGCGCGCCAACCTAGAATAAACCCGTTCGCATCAATTTTTCCGCTCTCCTTGGGCCCAACTGATCGGTGAACCAAAAGGTGGGTAGGTCTTCTCGATATAAATAGGGAGACGAAATTTGCCCTGCGCAAGAATGAACAATGCATCAGTACGTTTTGAACAACTATCAGCATCATGAAAAGTCAACTGCGTCGTTCCAAACATCAAATGCGTCTCAATAGGTCAAATGCCTCGTATGTTCCTGCTTGTGTCTCAAATTTTGACGAATGCGTCGCATTAAATTAGTTGTGTCACAAAAACACAATTACAACATTGAAAACAACGAGTGCGTTGTAATATGACAATTGCGGCGTTACAATAGTCAGTTGCGAAATGATAAGTCAATTGCATTGCATAAATTGTCAAATGCGGTGCGATCGGCCGTTCTACCCTAATTTGTCTTTGCACTTGCATCGCGACACATCAAATGCATCACGTGAAGCGTTAAGTCTTCTGTGAGAGCGCATATCGCCGCGTTCCGGCGACAGTGGTATCCTAGAAGCTAAAAATAGCGCGCAAAGATGATAAAATGACAAAGTGAGTTAAAGGTACATACTGCTGGCTCTGAGCCCTCGGCGCTACGAAGAGGTCTCCGCGATCTCCGATTAGCTGCCTTTCTTTGGAATAACCAGTATGACTAAAATATTTTCACTTTGAATCAAAATTTGCAAAGTAAAAAGTGGAAATGAATTGACTTTTACCCCTTTGTCAACTTATTTATAAGGTCAAAATGACATTTTTCTCAAGTGGGTTATTACTGGGGGCTCATTTGACCATCTTTGACTTCCTCGTTAGTTGCTTTAAACATGCCAGAATCTGAAACTTACTGCGTCGTTGTTTTTCTAGTCATTAAATTGATTTTTCGGGACCCTTTGCAAATTTTTCTGTCGCCGACCCAAAATTTGAAAATTTCCTGAGGGGGCAATGATACTCTGTACCTTTATTCGGGCATGACTTTGACTTATTTTCTTTGTCACAATGCGACCAAGCTACATTACTTAACCAAGAGGGGCAAAAATATGAACCTAAAATGACCCTGGGCTACAAGCTTCATTTTTACCACTTTCGTCTAGCATAATTATGACATTTAATTATGTCCTTAGTCGATGGGCTATTGATTAAACAATTCATAATTATTTGATTAATTCATGTCCCTTTATTCTTCATGATTATTAAATAAATAAATTTTGTTTATTTATTAAGTACGTCATTAATTGTCTAAATCTTCCCTTAATTAAGTAAATTTCTTAATTTATTTAATTTCCCTTCATTTTTATTTTCGATTATTAAATGAAATGAATTACGTTTAAGTATTTAATATGTCACTTCTTTCGTCTTAATTAAAATAGAATTGATTAATTTATTTAGTCTAGTTAGTCTTTAATACCTTCAAATTAAATAGTAAATTTAATTTAATTGTCAATTAATATTCTTCTCATTTTAAATAAATTAAAATTATTTAAAATGTCATCTCAATCTGAACTGTCAGTCCATTGTGATAAATAATCTGAAAAAGATTATTTATTATCTCACAAAATCCATATTTTGAATTAATTTAATTCAACATGGTAACTAATCTTCCAAAAATCAAGCAATCAGGCAGATTCTTGATTTTTCAAATCAAATCTTCAATCTAAATCTTATCTTCTTGATTTTTTGAATCTCACAAATCAGGCAATCTTATCCTCTTGATTTTTCCAAAATCTTTATTTCCTTAATTAATTTCCTCATTTATTCTCCACCGTCGATCCGATTATCTGAGATATTATTCTGACCATTTGATTAAGGATTTTTCCCTAACCCTAATTAGGGATTCTCAGACTTAATCTGGACCTCTCATTTTAGGTTCTTATCATCAATTAATCTCGTCCGTCCATTTAAAATGACATTTTCTATAAAATGGCATTTTCCTCTCACTTTTCGATGACACACACACATGCTGACATTTTACATAGACATTCTAGGCATTTATTCGCTTGCACACTTATTTTCATAGGCAATTTCAGTATTCATTATAGTCATTTGATCAAGTCTTGGCATTTGTTTAGGCATAGACATTGGCAATTATAGTTATAGGCATAGGCATTTAGGCATAGCATAAATCCTTCAAAGCTTGGTGTAGGACTTAGGCATTTGCAGATTGCTCGCATGACGAATCTGAGGGAAACATCATCCAGCAAGCAAGAAGGTATTATGAAAGGGAATCATGGAAGTCTCGGCGATCAGGTATAATCATTTGGTATTTTACTTCCTTTGTGTTTCGTAAGATCTTTGGGTTTCATTGTCTTTATTGTTTGTTGCTAACACTTCTAATCAAACCCTAAAAGAAATCCCTTGATTACAGCAAGAAAATATAGAATCAAAGGAATGTAGCTATAAGACCACCAGTTAGACAACAAAATGTACAAAGGTACCCATATTTTAATGGTTTTTGTTATTCTTGCAATGAAATGTGAAATAAGGCTATGGAATGTAGTGGAATGAATTAGAATGTCCCATATTTGTCAACTCAATGTTTTACATGCAAGAAATTTAGTCATAGAGCTAGTGAATGTTGAATTCATAGGCTGAGCAAGTACAATAATAGTAGAATGGTTCAATCTTTCAATGACTATTTTTATACATGCAATGGATTTGGGCATAAATCTAACCAATGTAGATCTAGAGTGAATGTAAGCAAGTTAATTCAAAAGAATATCATATGCTAAAACTACAATAGGTCTCGACACATCTCTAAGTTTTATAGAATCATAAATATGAATAAGGATAATCCAATGGAGAAGAATGATCTTGTATAAATAGTTGATTCGACAGAAACAAAGAAGGAGATGGACAAGATTTGGAAAAAGAAAGAAGATACTAAGGTTAAGGATGAGTCTATACCAATCTCCAATGTAAATGTTTCCTTTGAAAATTGAGTTAAGAGCTTTGGGATAGTCTCAAGGGTGTGTAGGCCTGTATGGCAAAAGAAAAATCCTTGTTTCAATTTTTCATGAAGTGGCTCAAAGCCACAAAGAGAATAAAAAGTTAAATGGACTCAATTGAGTCATTGATAGACAAAGGTTTTGGTGCATATGATCCTACATAAGAACTAGATGGAAGCACAAGGTCAATGGTTGAAGACTTACATGAGAAATAATTCCAACCGCAAGGTCAAAAAGAGAAGATTATTATGTAGTTTGGGAACCTCAAGGACTTGGTGAACTCAAAGTTCACATCAGTTGCCAGTGCCTTGAAGAGTGTTGAGAAGGCTACAAAGATCAATTAGATACCTAACACTCCAGAAGAAGGAGAAAACTACCTAATGGAGTTGGAGACCCAATCTAGGATGCTTGGCATAGCCAAGAAGATATGGGAAGATGAAAAATAGGATTGAAAACCCCACATTGAGAAGCTCAAAGAGCCAACCTCCTCCAGTTGACAGTTATTTATTTTTTTCTTATGTATTTTTTAGTTCATTTTTTCATATTCCAATGTACATATGCAGACACTATACAGAGTGTTCTAGTACATGTTTATGATATGGTTTTGGTGCATAACATTCTTACAGAGAATTAATTCAATTTTCTATCTGTATATATGGATATACTTGTTAAGGGGAGATCTGATGTGAATGAAGATTGGTACATAAACCCTTTTCCCTTGATGTCAAAGTGGGAGAGTATTTTTGGAGTGAATTTTGGCATGTTTCCATCAATGACAAAGGGGGAGACTATTGGAAGAATTAGGATATTTCATTGATGTATTTTTTGGCAACATGAGCATGTGGAATGAGCAAAAAGTATATATAGTTATGCATTGCAATATTGTTGTTGATGTCAACATTGTATCCTAATACAAGACCTAGGACCTACATATCAGTTTGGGTGACTTGAGTGTGTTTTAGGATGATAGTGAAATATAATTTTACCATAAGGTTTCCTCCAGTGAAGGAAATAATTGAGGAAATTGACTAAGTGTCAATTTAGGAGATCTTGTGTATAGGGGATCTGGTATTTTAGTCCACATTGGTCCATTATTGAAGATTTTTCTTTGTGCTTCTAGTATGATTTTGTTAGCTTGTAGAAAAACTTAATTCAAAAATTTTAGCTTGTTTTGGTGTCTAGTTTTGGATTATGAGTAATAGAAGCTCAACTTGACAGTTTTAGGCAGTTCTAGTTCAGTGCATGTGTGTTGATGAATTTGCATCTCTCCATAGATTAGATTTTGGGTTTGTGATTTGCTGGATTTGTTGACAAGTGTCATTAGATGGTATATTCTAGTTTGCATAGAGTTTCAAGGTCCATGTTTCTAAATAATGATGTACGATTGTAAATTATTATAATTAGGTCACTATTGGTGCCTACCTAATGTGTTAGGTGCATTGCGAAGGTTAGGTATGTGTTGATTCATTATGTAGGTGATATTTTAGGTTTGTGCTAACCTATTTAATAGTGTTATAAGGCTTGAAGCATGACACAAAGAATGTGTGGAAGGATCTTGAGTTAAAAAGTTACATTTTGTTTATTACATCTAATTAGGCTAACCTAATTGATGTTATCTAGGTGAACCAGATATATAAGTTAGACCATTTTTAGTATTTTGATATAGAAGTGATATGTGTGTGATGCGAGTGATTCAACAAGAGTTTGTGAATGTGAATTGATTGAATGCAGAGTAGAGTAGAATGTTGATTTAGATTATTATGAAATTTTTTGATTCTATATTTTGAGCTTCACTGGAACTGCATTTCATGCATATGTTAGATGCAATTATAATAGTTCAAATCTTGGTTGTGTGCTACAATATATTATATCTATTTCATTTCTCAATGGGCAGTGAGTCCACGTGGATAGTGAGTCCACCTATAGTGAGCACTTTTGTAATATATTATAAATATTTATATTATATTGTGAGCTAATACTCACAACAGTTTTTCTCATTTTAGATTTTCCATGCAAAAATCTTGGTGTTCATGTGTTATGATATGTTGTTGAATGTTTTCATACTTTCCTTCATTATTGCAATAAAATATGGTATGTGAGTTGTAAGTTTAAATGTTTAACTTGTTTAAAAGAATATTGACACACCCCACCCCTGAGTATTCTAGTTGTTCAACAATTGGTATCAAATATTGATTCATTGAAAGGAGCTTAACTACTTGGGGAAGATATTGGAGAATGAAAACATGGCTATTAGAACACTACTTATGATCTGACACTTGACTTGGATGGGGACACAAGGAATACCATAAAGGATCTACATAATAAATTATTTCAGTTACAAGCCCAAAAAGAACATATCATTTTGTAGTTTAGAGAGATAAGGGACTTGGTGAATCCCAAATTCATACTTGTTCAAGAGCCCTTTTGAGTGCTAGCAAACCTACACAAATGGATCTTGTACCTAGCACTCTGGAAGAAGGAGAAGAGTTACTAATGGAGTTTGAAACTCAGTGCAGATTGCTTGGTGAAGCTAAGAAGGCATGGGAAGAAGGTAAATAGGTGTGGTCTACCCATGTGCAAAATCTACAAGTTAACCTCTTCTGGTTGACAACATTTCCTATTCTTTAAGAATTTTTTTAGTTTTTAGCTTTAGATTCTTTGTACATATACAAAGTATATAGAGTAGTTTCCTGTACAATTTTTTTGGGGTTTTCTCAAATACATGACTTAGGGGGATTCATTTCAATATTTTAACTTGTACATATGCATATATTTCTTAAGGGGAGATTTGGAATATGATAGAACAGTTGTTGCAAGTGCCCTTTTCCATTGATGTCAAAGGGGGAGAATTTTTTGGCATGTTTCCATCAATAAAAAAGGGGAGATCATTGGAAGAATGATAAATTTTTCATTGATGTTGTTATTGGAAACACAAGCATGTAGGATAGGAACAAGGTATACGATTGTGTGTTATAGTGTTGTTATTGATGTCAACATTGTATCTCGACATGAAGACTTTGGTGTAGATCATTTTGGTTGGTTCTAACACACTTTGTGATGGTTGTAGAAGATAATTTTGCAAGATGATTTTGATCCGATAAAGTCAATTGTGATGAAAATATTAAAAAATTACTAAGTGTTTTTACCAGTGTTTCTAGGTTTAGAGAATTTCCTTTACAGTGCATGTAAGTAGGAGAGTCCACACATCTCTGCGGATAGGATTTTGGCCTTGTAGTCTTAAGGAGATGTTGATAGATGTCAATAGAGTGTGAATTCTAGTTTGCATGATGTTTTGAGGTACGCGTGTATGAGTATAGGTATCCATTTAAATATTTTTTGTATTAGGTCTTCTACGGTGACGACCTAATAGGTATGAAGGTATGTGAAGAATAATTAAGTGGTGCATAGTTATGCGGGAGCTATTATAGGTTCAAGTCAACTTATTTCAAAATATTTTAAGGATTGAAGCTTGGCACAAGGCAAGTGTGGAAGGATTTGAGTTGACAAGTCATATATTGTATATTTTGTATGTTACATCTAATTACACTGAGTTAATTAATTTTATTCTTGAAGAGGATATATATGCTAGATCATTTTTAGTGCTTTGACGAATATAAGGAATGAGAGACATGTAAGTGATGCGAATATTACCAAAGAAATGCAATTTTAAGTTATGAATGTTGAGTTGAATATTAGAGTGATGCAAATGGAGAGGAAAGCAAAGTGTTAGATCAAAATCAAATGAAGTGTGTAAAATCAGTTTATTGAGTTTCATTGGAACTGTAATTCATGCATATGATAGATGCAGTCGTAACAGTTCAATCTAGGTTGTGAGCCACAAACTCTCTTCTATCTTTTTTCTCTCAGTGGGAAGTGAGTCCACTTGGATAGTGAGTCCACCTATAGTGATCACTTCTATAAATATACTATAACCGGTTATAATATATTCTGAGCTAATCCTCACCGTGGTTTTTCCCATTTTGGGTTTTTCACATAAAAATCTCAGTGTTCATGTGTTATGTGATGTTGTTTATGTTTCATGCTTTATTCCATTTACTACAATTGAATCTGCTAAGTGGATTGGATTTTTAAATTTTTGAATGGTTTAAAAAGAATACTGATTCACCCACCCTCTCAGTATTACAAGTGTTCAACATTGGTCATATCCAATATTCTATAGGCATGATCTATTTATTTTATTTTTTATGTTTACTAACTACATTGTGAGGTTGAATAAGAATGGAAAAGAGTTTATCTATATACATGTATAATATCTATATTTAATAATGCATAAATTTTCACACATATGCTAATCAATTATTACATATGTAGTTCAACAATTAAGCGTGCATATCATAAAAACAAATAAAAAATTCTAAATGGCCATTAACAAATAAATTCCCTATAATTGTATTGTATATTACCATATCAACTAAATTATGGTCTATACTCAAAACACGCTCAAATATGACTATGTGAGGCTTTAGATATTATAGTCACCAATGATAGCCTATTCTTCAAGAGCACCCTTCATTGGAAATAAAGTTATATAATTCTAAATATACTATTATTAAAGAAGAGGTAGTCCACACATGCATATGTATGTATATATGTATAAAATCATATACATTTGACATTTATCCTTTTAAAATACAAATTATAGGATTTTGTGTATTTTAAAAATGAAAATATGTAAAGAACCATCAATTTTGTCCCGCACTTCATTAATTAATACATCTAAAAAATTATTTCAATGAATAGATACAAAAAATCATGTCTTGTAGTCTATTCAACTTCTTCATTAGAATATTTAGTTATTCTTAGAAAAAGAAATCCACTTATTCAACTTGCATATAACTAGCTATAAAAAGGTAATACCATCAAAACTAGTCATATCCCTTTCCATGAAATCAAAGGAGGTGTCTCTGAATTCATCCACGTCAAATCCATGACATCGAATCGATCTCCATAGACACCATTAGAGGATACCATAACTTCTATTTCTTTCATCTCCTTGGGTGTAAGCTTCACAAAAAGTGCACTAATATTCTCCTCCAAGTTTTTTATCTTAGTTGTCCCTGGGATTGGTGACACATCATTTCCTTGTTGTTGAATCCAAGAAAGTGCAAGTTGTCCTGTAGTATACCCTTTTCTCAAAGCAATTGTTGTTAAATTCTCAAATATAGCCTTGTTCCTTTCGAGGTTCTCTCCTTTAAACTTTGGACAATTCTGAAAAATAATACATTCACAAAATTAGATACCATCCTAGTTATAAATATATAAAAAATAAATTGACAATTAATCTTATACAAAATAAAGTCAAAAACTTCCTACATATATCTATGAATCCTTAATCAAAGATATAAATTCAAATATCATCCTAAGTATCAATATATGAAAACATATTCATTATTAACTTGTTTATCTCTATAGATTTTTTAAACAATAATAATAATAATAATTTAAAAAAAAAAAAAAAAACTAATGCTTTTAACCGTGATGCCCATTTTATTTATTATTTTTCTCACACCTAGGTATAGAGTTGCAATATACTTGTTGCCATCTAAGAACACCTAAAATTGGTAAAAATGGAACTCGCAACTTTGGCCCTCTAAATATAGAGCAATTTAATTATTATTCGATAGTCATCATTAAGGGGAACAGAATGGGATGATCACAAATGAAAATAAGAAGCATCCACCGAAGGGCTACACTGTTAAAAAGCCTATTAATGGAAAGAGGCATCAATGAATGCAAATACCTTTCTACTATCAATATCTTCTAAGCTTTCGACCAACTTTGTTCCAGAAGAGAAGAAACCTTGGCCTAAAGGGCTATACGGTACAATTCCAATCCCAAGCTCCCTATATGCGAAAACTGAAGTCAAAATAAGACACTTTAAGATTGCATAATTCGAATGCCTTTCTAGCTTTCAAAACCCACATACCTGCAAGTTGGAACAATATCTTCCTCAACATCCCTAGTCCACAAAGACCACTCTATTTGAACTGCTGTAATTGGATGAATAGCATGCGCTCTTCGAATTGTTGATGCAGAAGCCTCACAAAGTCCAATATATTTTACTTTCCCTTCTTCAACCAGTTTCTTCATTTCTCCAATCTGCCATACATACACAAGCAACCAAAGTATGGAACAGCAGTCAAATCCAGAAATGCATTTTATGGAACAGTCCCCACAGAGAAGGGTAAAGTACATACAGTGACTTCTATGGGTACTTTGGTGTCTACACGATGTTGGTAATACAGATCAATGCAATCCACATCGAGCCTTTTCAGACTCCCTTCACAGCAAGCACGAACATACGCAGGATCTCCACGAGCTTTCCACTTCCCACCTGTATGGATTAGCCCAAACTTGGTAGCCAGCTGCACTTTATCTCTTATTCCTTTTAATGCCTGCAAATCGAGTCAGAAAGTTGCAGATTAAAACCCAACAATAAGAGAATCTAGGAAAAACCCCTTTTGAAAATCAGATTAAATACAATTAATGCAAGGAACCCTACCTTTCCAAGGAGAAGTTCGTTAGTGTGACGACCATACAGATCAGAGGTGTCAAGAAAAGTAATGCCTTTGGAAACAGCATGGCGAATGAGGGAGATCATTTCATTTTCAGGCTTGGGAGGGCCATAGGGGGCAGTCATGCTAAAGCAGCCCAATCCCTGTGCTGATACCTCTAAACCCTGGCTTCCCAACTGGATCCTTGGCACTGCCATTGCCGATAGCTCCTGTCTGTTCTGCTTCTGCCTTTGCCTTTGCTAGGGCAGAGATGCAGGGGATGAGTTTAGACAGGACAATTTATAAACCACACAGTAATACGTCGGCTTTGACTCATTTTGTCCAACTAGATTATTCCTATCTACCCACTGAATTACCGGGGAGACCGGTAAATGGTCGACCCGGTTTTTCTTTAGAAGTTCTTCGTAACATAAAGAATTGTGTTGATTAAATATTGTTATTGATAAATAAAGTTATTTTATTAAACAAGGTGGGTGGATACCCATGATTGTCTGTCTGTCTGGATATAACCTTTCAATTTCTATTAATATCAAAAGATAATGTCAGGCTTGGGAGGGCCACGATCCTGTGCTGATACTTGAAATCCTCCACTTTCCAACAAAGAAATATGTCAGCGATAACGTAGGCAGAAAGCATGACGTTATATGGCGGTGGTCAACAAAGTAGGAATGGTTTTAAAAAGAACCTCGACTTTCTTGCGAGACAAGTTACGAGCCAAAGCTATTCTAAATGATTAAAACTAGCAATCGCACCTTTGTGTGCAATGGGTACGCCCAAGAGGTGTGAAAATTCAATGAGGAAACCTTTCGGTTCATTTTGTTTTTTTTAATACATTTGAGTAGTACATGAGGTCAATTGGTAGGACATTTTGTGGAGCAAAAGTTTGAATGGAGAAGTGATAGATTGAAGTGATTTAAATACTTTGAATCAAAATATATTAATTAATTTAGGGATATAAAAATATCAATATTGATATATTTTTTTATAATTATTTTTAATTAGACTATATATTAATGTAATTATAATATTCACACCTTGTGTATATATATATATATATATCCATTATATATTAATATTTTTCTATATGCTACAATAAAAAACTATAATTATATCTATAGTTATATAATATGTATATAACTATTATACTAAATATAATATATATTGTAAATTATTAAGAGTGGGTATCATTTATGTATATTATTTTAATTATTATTATTATTATATTAATAAGTATTTATAATTTTAAAGATATATACAAATATTTATCTACACTATATATTAATTATTTATTATGGATATTTACCATTCGTTTATTTATAATTATATATTAATAAAAAAAATTATAATTCATTCTTTTCTCTTTTTGCTTGCATATTATCTTGATGATGGATCATGGAGTGTGATCCGAAATGTTCATGATATAAAAATTTACACAGTTTCAATCTATAAATAATAACACTTAATTATCATGGACTGTCGAAACTTAATGTTGTCTATATAATTCTTGACAGTATTCATATGCCTATATCTTTTGACATACATTGTTGCATAGTTTCACCAAATGGAACACATGAGATTTCCATGCAAGTTAAAATGAAAACCAGCCTTGTATTTTAGTTTTGGAATAATCTAGTTCTTAGAGCTTATATGTCTAGATAGATTTTTGTTTTATTGAAAATTTGGTTCCTAAATTTTTCCCACCGCTCTACAAATTAGCAACCAATTCTTGCAAACATGAGGACATTCTGAGTTGACAAAATGTTCTTTGGAATGTTATATACGGTTCTTCTATCTTGTATTAATTCTCTTACATGCTCTAATGGATCCACATTCTTCAATACCTAGGTCTCCTTTTAGGTTCAAAAATCTCTATGTGAAACCAGATTAAGATGCATTAATGGGAGGAGTTTACCACAGTGTTCCATTATGAACACTATCATTGCTCATGTTTTGAAATATCTAACTAGTGAGCTCACCAACAGACTAGTACTGCCTTAATTCATTTCTACCTTCCCATTCATGGAAATGAAATTGTTTTAATTGGTATAGGGTTGACAAAGACATGTGAAAATGTAACTCTTGACTTTACATGGATGTGAGAGATGTGGTGAGAGCACATATGCATACATATAGGAGAGCTTGTGGATATGCTAGCACAAATTATCCCACATTACCAACTTCTTACCAATAATGGATATTTATTATTATCTACTACCTAATAAGTATTCATTTTTATAAAATGATTTGGGTTTTTAAGATATTTGAATAATATTCATCTCCTTACTGAGTGCCATCTTATTCACTTCATTATAGGTGTTCAACTGAGGAAAACCTAAGAAAGAAATAAAAAACTAAATGAATTGAGTTTATTATTTACAACATTAAAAGTGTTTCTTATTTATAACCTTCAAGTAGTGTTTGGTTGACATAGTTTTTATTTACCAATGTTTGGTTGAGGGATTTGAATCTCCCTCACATGAAGCAGGGGGCGAGCTATTTAATTCAGGTTGCATGAAATTTTTAGAATGTTTCTTTATCAAAACATGATCCTCACGAATTGGCATATGAACCTCAAGCAATGGAGTGGTGTGGGCAAGTGATGAGAAATGATTTGTTTGTTGCATAGGATCCATGTTTTCTATATGTGCGTGGGAAGGGCTATGAAGAGACTATGATGAATTTTGCACATTGAAGTCATAATCATCATTAGGGGTAGAGTATGGAGGCTACGTTCTAAGATAATGATGAACATTTCCTATGCTAATTGACTCTTCACCAAATTCAAATCTCACAAGACTATGCAAAAATTAGGTAGTCGAGGGAGGAATTTCTCCTACAATTCAGCATATAGTAGGCAGTTGTATGCTTCAGTGGTAATATTGTTTTTGTTTGAGGTGAGGATATAAAATTTATCTATACTTTTTAACTTGGATCTTAAATTTTTCAAACAATAATGAATGGCAAGTAGAATAATTAAAATTGAATATTTATCAAAGCAAGCTTCATTTGTGAGGTGCATTGTTGTGTGATGAGTGTTGGATGTTGTGGTTGTGTTGCTAATATGTGGTTATCATTGACATCAACACTATTGGAATTAATGTCTTAGAAGTTGTATATGTCGAGGATATTGAGAAATTTTTAATAAAGTAAGTTGCAAATTATCAGTGGTGAAGTGTAGTTCAGTCGATTGGTCAACTCAGTACATTGATGATCAAAGGTTGTGGGTTAAAGGGTTTCTTCTCGAGTATATGTAGTTTATCCACATTAATTTTTAGAGATTTTCCTAATGATTTTATCATGTTATGAGCAGTTGTGTTCTGAGAGTCATTTTGTTGCTTTAGTTGGTGTTCCTAAATGAAGATAATTTAATTCTAGTAAATTCAATAGTTGCAAATGATTTTTTGGTGATTCATGATGTTTGTAGATATTTGTAGATTGTGCTCTATCTGTGTTGCACTTTTGCATTGATCGTTGTGCTTGTGATTAGAGATTTTCTCTTGTGTGTTCATGCTTTTCATGTTCTTGGTCGACAGGGTGTTGTAGAGTGTTGTGGATCTTCGAGGACTAATTTTTTGAAGTGTTTTCATGTTTGAGTATTTTATTTTGGGTCTGGTTGTTCCTAACCTTGGTTGATTCACATTGAAATTCTTTTAATGTTTTGGGCCGACAGTTTGTATTCATTTTATTATTTTGTTGAGGCCGACATGTAGCAATGTAATCTCTTGTTGTGGATATATATGAGTGATTTTTTATTCCATTTGAAGGTGTGCTTGTGTAGGAGATGTGTGAATAATGTCCTAATCATTGAAAGGAAGAAGCAAAGTGTGGAGAAGAGTGACCAGAGCGTGAAGAACTATTCATGCGCTTAATTGGAACTATAATCAGGCATTAGCAAATGCTATTTTATCAGTTCAAAATCTTGTGAATGTAATCCAAATTCTTTTGTAAGACAATGAGTCTTGCTTCTGTAATTGAGCAGTGAGCTCTAGGTAGTGCACCTAAATGCATGTGCATTCCCCATTCACATTTCTTTATACTTTTAATAGGGTATAATCTTGTGGACTGATCTCCACCATGGTTTTTCCGCTAACAAGGTTTCCATGTAAAAAATATTTGTGTTATGTGTGTTTCTAATGTGTTGTTGATTTATGCTTTCATGGTTATTGATCAAATCTAAGAATAAGGTTAATAAGTTTGATAGGTTTGAATTTCTAAGACAACTAATTCATCCTCCTTCTCAGTTGTCTGCCCTTGTGTTGCCAACAATTTGTATTAGAGTGGGATCCTTGGAAGAATTTTAACAACTTGAGGTGATCATGGATGGCGACATACAAAAAGGATAGTTTGAGATTTGATGGAACAAATTATTCTCTGTGGAAGGCTTGAATGGAGTGTCATCTGAGACGCATTGGTGAACCCTACTGGAAAATTACAAAGAATAGGTATATCATTCCACATAATGGTCCTTCTATTGCATATGAGATTAAGGAAGTTGAGTATAATATCAGGGCTAAGGAAGTATTGTTGAGTGCTCTGACTGATTTTGAGATGAAAAATGTTATGGATATGATGACTACTTATGAGATCTAGAAAAAATTGGAAACTTTGTATGAAGATGATGCTAATGTGAAGATTGCTAAGTTGCAAAGCCTAAAAGGGAAATATGAAATGTTGAGAATGGGTGATGATGAGAACATTACTTCTTTCATGCAAAGAGTGAATGAACTTGTGTGTGGTATCAGATGTGCTAGTGGACGATTGGTAGAATTAGAGATTGTTGCTAAAGTTCTTAGATCTTTTCTTGTTGCATGCAAAGTCAAAGCTACTACTATTGAGGAGCTCTGAACTGTAACAAATGTAACCAGAGACATGTTGATTGGTAAGCTTACTAATTTTGAGTTGAGTGAGTTTGGTGATGCTCTTCAGGTATGTCCAGGATCATCATGGAAAAATAGGCCCTTAAATGGAAAAAAAATTAGAAAAATCAGAGTTAGGCAACTTGACATAAAAATTTGAATAAGTTATCGATATTATTTCAAAATATGTAAGAATAGAGTGTCTAAAAAATTGAATGTAGTTTATAAACTACTAGGTTTATTTTAAAAAAAATCTATTTGAAATTTTGAAATTTCAATACAATAGTACTTAAATTTCAAGGAAAAATAAGAAGTAGGTGTCTATCCGACCACCCTAATCACAATAAAATGATAATATTTTTTATAAGATTTTAGATATAAGTAGAGGACTCATGTCCAAATGTGATGCAATTTTTTTTGTAATTTTTTTCCAAGTAAATAATTAATTATGAATTTTTTATTACAAATTTTAAAAAATATAAAAACTCATATGTCTGACCACCTTAACTTGGTCAAAACTTCATGAAATTCATTTTTTTTAATCTTGTAGTATGTGAAGCATAGAATGTGACTCATGTTTGGGATTCAAAAAATGTGATACCATTTGAAAGCTATAGATGTTTAGTCATAATTCAAATAGAAAATGAATAATAATTATTTATTAAATTCAAAGTATATCATAATTTATATTAGTGGAAAGCTGAGAATCTCCTTTAAAAACCCTTTTCATTTCATCAATTTTTGGTTAAAAAAAGTCATCAACCACATACCCTACACATACCCATCATATCGCCACTTTTTGGCCCATAATGATCCTACACATACCCCTTCCTAAAATAGAATCAACATTCAAAGCTACTACTTTTGGAAGAGATAAAGAGAGATATTATTTGGGAGAAAGTTCTTCTAGAAAGGTATTCAAGTATGAGGAGGAAATGAGAGAGATTGAAGAAGAGGAGAGAAAACTAGAGGATCTTGAAGCACTTATTGTCAAAATGGAAGCTAGAGGAGAAGCTAAGTATAAAGGGAAATTTCCTATTAAATGTTTTTCTTGCAATAAGATAGGTCATTTTGCATCAACGTGTTTAGAAAGAGTTCCTAAGACAAGACCTAATAATCCTAGATTTCAAAGAAAATGTTATAATGCTACTAATTAATGTGTGATAGATGATGAATCTAATAAAGGAAATGTAAGTGAAGATGAATGGGTATTTATTGCTATCAAGGAAAATGATCTAGCGTCTACTAAATCTGTTAGTTGCTCAAATGTGGAGAAATCCCTAACTGCTTGAGTTGAAGAGAAAGATGAATGGGTGATTGACAATGGATGCTCTCATCACATGACAGGTGATAAAAGAAAATTTGCGATCTTGGAAAAGTATGATGGTGGTGTTGTAAGATTTGGTGATGATAAAGATAGTGTAATCTATGGCAAAGGATGCATTTCTATTGATGGTAAGAATAATATTGATGATGTACTTTATGTGGAAGGTTTGAAGCATAATCTCTTGAGTGTTGGATAGATGGTTGACAAGGGATACAATCTTCAATTCAAAAATGGAAAGTGTAGAATATTGGGGAGTTCCAAAAATTCAATTGCTTAAGGTACAAAAAAAAGGTAATATATTTCACCTGAATGTTGTTGGTAAAAGTTGTCTGATTTCTCAAGTCAACTGATGAAAGTTGGTTGTGGCATAGGAGAATGTGTCATGTAAACTTTGACAATATTATCAAGATAAGTTCTACTCAAGATGTGAGTGATCTTCCTAAGTTGGTAAAGCCTACTAATACTACATGCAAGGAATGTTAGTTAGGGAAGCAAACTAGAATTTCATTTTGGAGAAAACAACATTGTTCAAATGAAGTGTTGGAGCTTGCTCATATTGATTTGTGTGGTCCTTCTAAATTTAGAAGTTTACAAGGAGACAAGTACTTCATGTTACTTATTAATGATTACTCTAGATTGATGTGGGTTACTTTCTTAAGGGAAAAATATGAAGCTCTAGAGAAATTCAAGATTTTTAAGGCTATGGTTGGGACATAGACAGGTTTGGAGATTAAAAATTTGAGATTAGATAGAGGTGGTGAATTCACTTCCCATGAGTTTAATTCTTTTTGTGAAGAGCATGGGATAAAGAGACAATTATTTTCCCCACTGACCCCTTAGCAAAATGAAGTTGTGGAAATGAAGATCAATACAATTCAAGGTGTTGCTAGGACTATGATGCTGGAAAAAAATGTTCCTCATATCTATTGGAGAGAAGCTATGAGTATTGTTGTTAACATTCTGAACCAGGTACAAGTCAAAGGTGATACTAGTAAGACTCCTTTTGAGCTATGGTTTCATCACAAGTCTACTATTAGATATTTCAAAATCTTTAGGAGTAAATGCTATATCAAAAGAGATGAATATATAGGAAATTTTGATGCTAGGAGTGATGAAGGAATCTTTCTTGGTTATTTTACTAAAAGCAAGGCCTATTGGTGCTATAGTAAGAGATTGAGGAAAGTAGTTGAAAGTGAAAATGTCAAGGTTGATGAAGACATAGCTAGACCATCTAGAACCTTTGGATATGATTCAGATGATCAGAATAACAGTTTTGTCATAGGAAAGAAAGTTCAAACTTCAAAATCAAGTTTAGATCATTTCGGTGAATCAAGAAAATCAAGATGAAGGAACTAGTGAAAGTGCAGAAGAAAGATCACAAGAGCCAGAAGCTCAAGAGCATCCTAAGACTCGAAGGTATGTAAGACTAAATAATTTAGAAGATTGGATTATAGGTGATAAGAACAAAGGTGTTCAAACTAGGAGAGAAATTGTAGAAGAATACTATTTGATTTCAAAGACTGAGCCTAATAGTATCAATGAAGCATGCAAAGATGAACATTGGGTGTAAGCAATGAAAGAAGAACTACAACAAATTGAGAAGAATAATACATGGATTCTTGTTCCTAGACCTAAGGACAAAACTGTAATTGGAACTAAATGGGTCTTTAGAAACAAGCTGATTGAGCAAGGTGAAGTTGTTATAAACAAAGCAAGACTTGTGTGCAAAGGATATTTTCAGATGGAAGGAATTGAATTTGAAGAAACCTTTGTGCCTGTTGCTAGGATTGAAGCTATGGGACTATTTCTTGCTTATGCTACTTACTAAAACTACAAGGTTTATCAAATGGATTTCAAGTTAGCATTTCTAAATGGTGAATTGGAAGAAGTGTATGCTGAGCAACTTGATGGATTTCAATTGAATGATCAGGGAGATATGGTTTTTCGATTGAAGAAATAATTCTATGGACTTAAGAAATCCCCAAGAGAATGGTATGCTAGATTGGACAAGCTTGGATTTAATAAAGGTATTGTTGATAGTAATCAGTATTTTAAGATTAATCATGATAAACATTTGATTTTTGAAGTCTTTGTTGATGGTATCATTTTTGGAGGAGATGATAGGTTTTGCATGAAGTTTTTTGATGAGATGCAGAATGAGTTTGAGATGTCTATGATTGGAGAGATGAAATTATTTTTGGGATTACACATTACTTAGTTAGATAAAGGGATCTTCATATCTTAGTCGAAGTATGTGAAATAATTGCTAAAGAAGTTTGGTATGGAAGATTCAAATCCAGTTGGTACACCTAGGGTGATTAGATGCAAGTTAACACAAGATTGATGATTCTTCGAAAGTAAATCAAACTAGATATATATCGATGATTGGTGGATTGTTTTATTTGACTCAAACTAGACCAGATATAATGAATGTTGTATGCATTGTTACAAAATTTCAAGCTGATCCTAAGGAATCTCATGTGACTGCGATAAGGAGGATTTTTAGATACTTCATGGGGACAGTTGATTTTGGGCTATGGTATCCTAAAGATAATAATCTTACTTTGAGTTCTTTTACTAATGCCGATTGGGCAAGTGATGTGAATGAAAAAAAAAAGTACTACTAGTGGTGCATTTTTAGTGGGTAAGAAGTTGATTTCATGGTTAAGTAAGAAGTAAAATGCCATTTCTTTATCTACTACAAAGGAAAAATACATTGTTTCTCCTAATAATTGTATTCAAGTATTGTGGATGAAGCAGATGTTGAAATATATCAGAGTTGTATATGATGAACCTATTGTTATATTATGTGATAATTGAAGTGCAATTAACATTTCTAAGAATTGGGTGTTGCATTCAATGACCAAGCATATACCTATCAAGTTTCATTTTTTGAGAGAGGTGAGTGAAAATGAAGTCAGATTGGAGTATGTGCCTACTAAGAAACAAATTATAGATATCTTTACCAAATTGTTGCCTAAGGATAATTTTGAGTATCTCAGAGGGAAACTAGGGGTGATTACCCCTTCTAATCAGAACTAAGATGCATTGAATTGCACCAGTCCATGCATTTCATAGTCATATATTGATCTAGATTGATGTTGTGGTGGCTACTACTCAGGGAGAGTAGACAAATGTTCAGATATGTGGTTCAGAGCTTGTGTGGAGAAAAAAAATGTTTGTCATTGATGTCAAATGGGGAGAAGAGTCATGTGAAAAACTATGAATTATTTGAGGAGAAGAGTCATATCGAGAGAAGATTCGTATCAAAGAGTTGAGGAGAAAATATTTAGAACCTAAAGGGGCGTAAGTGCTAAAGATAGTTGCATAGATGGTGTTTTTCACATCATGTGTTTCCATCAATGCGAAAGGGTGAGATTGTTGGATGTTGTGGATGTGTTGCTGATATGTGGTTGTCATTGATGTCAACACTATTGGAATTAATGTCTTAGAAGTTGTATATGTCAGGGATATTGAGAAAATTGTAATAAAGTAACTTGCAGGTTGTCAATGGTGAAGTGTAGTTCAGTCGGTTGGTCATATTAGTACGTTGATGATCAGAGGTTGTGGATTAAAGAGTTTCTTTTTTAGTACATCTAGTTTATCCATGTTAAGTTTTAGATATTTTCATGATAATTTGATCATGTTATGAGTAGTTGTGTTCTGAATATCCTTTTGTTGCTTCACTTGGTGTTCCTAAATGAAGATGATGTAATTCTAGTAATTTTTTCTATTGCAGATGCTTCTTTGGTGATTCATAATGTTTTTATATGTTTCTAGATTGTGCTCTATCTAAATTTCATGTCTGGATTGATTGTTGTGCTCGCGATTAGAGATTTTCTCTTGCATGTTCATGTTTTTCATGTTCTTGGCCGACTTGGTGTTGTAGCGTGTTGTGGATCTTCGAGGAATAATTTTTTGAAGTGTTTTCATGTTTTAGTATTTTTTTTGGGTCTTGAATATGTTGTGGCCGACCTTGGTTGATTGGAATTGAGATTTATTTAATGTTTAAGGGTTGACAATTTGTATTCATTTTATTATTTTGTTGAAACCGACATGTAGCGATGTAATCTCTTGTTGTAGATATATATGAGCGATTGTTTATTCCTTTTGAAGGTGTGCTTGTGTATAAGATGTGTGAATAATGTCCTAATCATTCAAAGGTAGAAGAAGAATATGGAGAAGAGTGAGAAGAGTGTGAAGAAGTGTTCATGTGTTTAATCAGAACTATAATCAAGCATTAGCAGATGCTATTTTCTCAATTTAGAATCTTGTGGATGTAACTCAAATCCATTTGTAAAATAGTGAGTCTTCCTTCTATAATTGAGAAGTGAGCTCTAGGTAGTGCGCTTGAATGCATGTGCATTCCCCATTCACATTTCTTTATACTTTTAACAGGGTATATAATCTTATGGACTAACCTTCATCATGCTTTTTCCCCTAACAAGGTTTCCACGTTAATTTTTTTTGGTTTTATGTGTGTTTCTGATGTGTTGTGAATTTATGCTTTCATGGTTATTGATCATATATGATAATAAGGTTAATAAGTTTGATAAGTTTAAATTTTTTGTGACAACTGATTCACCCCCTGTCTTAGTTGTCTATCCTTATGTTTCCAACAATGAGGAGTATTAATGACAAGGAGAGTATGAGAGTATGCAAAAAAAATGTGAATGTGACAAATAGAACATACAAGATAATGTGTCGTAGAAAAATGTACCCTTTGCTTGAGACTAGATAATTTATTATAATTTGACTTAATGTTTCCTTCATTCAAGTGTTGTGAGGCATTTTATGCACCCACACTAGGTCTTGGACCTTTGCAAACTAAATAAAATGCTTTTAATGATGTCTTGTGAAGGTGTTGTGAAGTGTTGTAAGACATTTCTACACTATTCTAGACTCTATTAATTACAATTCACCTTAAAAAAACCTTTTTATTCATCAACAAGCCCTATTTTAAAGTGTTGTAAAGTCTTGTAACAAGCTTTCATGCTCTTATAGGCATATTTTCACTATTTATCCCTTTCTCATACTTTATTTGGCCTCTTTATGCTCTCATATGCTTAATTAAGTGTATTTTTAAGTACTATCCTGACAAACAACATTAACTACAACATATTTCTTGACACTTGCTTTTAGGTCCTAGGTGAAACCCATTCACCATGGGTGGTGAATGAGGCCCCCTTGGACCCAAATTCAAAATATCTTAAATTTCCTTTGAGGTTTTTATTCAAAAATTACTTGATATCAGCCTGTGATGAGGTATGAATGAGTTACTAAGGCACAAGTGTGTATAAATAAGTTTTTTTCTCCTCATTTTGACAATCTTCTATCATCTTCTACATTCACCCAATTCCTTATTCCTTCACCAATCTTCCATCTCAAGCCAAGCAACTTAGGGTTTTATCATCTGAAGGCATTAAGAGATCAATTTTTCAGACATTCAAGGGAAGATTCTACATGTTATGTTGTAGAATTTCAAGATTAATCATTATGGCAAGGTAATCTATTTCATTTTTGCATGTTTTATTCCTTTCGTTAATCATTTTGGTTTAATTATGTAAACGAGGTTTGACCAAGGAAAACCCCATGCCCTAACATTCAACATTTCTCTCTTGTCTTGTATGTTTGTAGATTTAGGAATCTTGGAACGTTGGAAATCATTGAAGATCAAGTTAAAAAGTCATTCAAGACATCTCTTAATCATTCAAGTCAACAAATCAATAAAAAGTCACTTTCAGACCTGAATCTGACAGTTTCAGAAGCATACACCTGTAGGAAGCAGAAGTGCAAATCTAGCTCCACAATATCAACTGCTAAATTTGTAGATTCCTATAGGTGGACTAATTCACCACCCAAGGAAAATGAGTCCCATCTATAAGCCTAAAAAGTGGTTTTGTCAGAATTTAGATCCCGACATTTAGAAACCTATTTCTAGAACTTTTCACCAGAAGTAGGACCAATTTTCTATGCATGGTGAATCAGTCCTAGTGGCCATTAACAGTGACTTCTGGAATATTCTAGAACCTTCTAGCAATAGTAATCTACCTCTAGGTGCACTTTGTTTAGTCTCATTCATTTTTTTCTTTATTTGTTTAGGTTTCTAGTTCAAATTTGCAATCAACACTGTGTTTTCTAGCATCTTGCATTAGATTAGTTTACATTCAATTATTTGTATTTGTAAGCATTCAAACAAATCTACACACACTTTACATCAATATTCCATCCATCCTTACATTAATATTGAGTGAAACATTGTGCATTTTGGTCCATCCTTCCGCTTTTAGGTGAAAAACCCTCAGAGACCAAGGAAGGATTTGTGTACCAAAATCTATGTTTCATGTTGGTGAACCTATTTCTTGAATCCCCTCCTTTCTAATTTTGGAGTCCATTAATCATTCTATAATTTCTTGCATTACATTTTTCATTAGTTAGCTTGCATTCTAGGGTTTCATTTTTGCATGTGTAAAAGTGTATACTAGGTTGCAATTTTGCATCTTTAATCATTGCAAAGTTTTTAAATTCTACATTTTTCACTTAGGTCTGCATCTTAACACTCATAAAGCATAAAAATTAGTCACAAATTTTTGAAAATTCTGGAAAATTTCCATACTGGGACTCATTCGCCACCTTGGGCGAATCACTCCCTTCTGACCCTTGAAACAACATTATATAAAATTCATAAATTTGTTTTTAGGAATTTTTTTGGTGCCTTAACTTATATATATCAGTTAGTTGCATTTATGTAGCATGCATTTCACTAAATTTCACTTCAAATATCTCATTTCATGCATTGTTTCATTTCACCTTTGCATTCACATTATTTCATTTTCAGATTGTTGCTTTACATACTTCAACACTAAAAATTGCATTGCATTGTACTTTATTTAATTTTAAGATGTTTTCTTTCAAAATATGTGTTCTTTATTTGATTAAACATTTATTTTATAAGCATAATATCCCCTTTTATGAATTTTATTTTGATTACCATCATAGGGACTTTAAGAAACAATCCATTAATTAAATCCTTAAACTTACATTACCCATTGGTGAGAATGGGAATGTATACAATCATAACACACATACTTGTTCTTCTTTAGATACCTCTCCTCTTAGTGACAAAGGTATTTTGGTACAAGAAGTCACAAGCCTTGAAATTCTTTATTTTCCATCTCCTTACTCCCCCATGGACATGACCTTACACAACAAGACCATGAGATCATAGAAACATTCCTAAATGTTACCTTACCAAGTCTCCATAGTCATGACAATCAAACTTGTTCATCTCCTAATATCCCTCCTCGATGCAAAGAAGATAGGTTGGTGTTAGCAGATACCCCTATTAAGCTTCATGAAACCCTCAATCTTCCCTTCCCTAATATCCCTATCCTATGGGAAGATTTATTTGAAAACCATAGTTGTTCTTCTCTTGATACCTCCTCCAATTGTGATGAAGCTACTTTACACACCTCAAATTTGCATGACCATATTACAAGCTCTTCTTGTAGGGTAGATATTATGGAACAAGAGAATGAGACCTTAATGGTAATAGACACTCTGCTAACATCCTCTCCTCATAATTAATCTCGCCATAATTCCATCCCTGATCATTCCCCTATTAGCAATGAAGTTACTATGGAAGAACCAAGCCTTCCTTGTTAAGCACATATGGCTTGTTGTTCCCCTAAAAACTCTCCTCCTAGGGAGAATATCATGGCATTAGAATGTGGCAAACAAGTGGTTCTCGATTGCCCTTACCTTGAGATACACCAAAAAAAGACTACTATGGATATGGATGTACAAGTGTCCCTTAAATCCACTTTTCTCAAAGGATCTCATACATATCCTAGATAGGACATCTTAAAAATCCTCTCATTCTTTACCCACCTTCATTCAACTTCAATAATCTCACATCATCCTTTCAAACTAGTTGTCTTGAACATCATCCTTCCCAAAATATTCAAACTTTCATCTCGTAACACACTCATGATTTGAATTTTTTAGATTTTTTATCCTCTAATAATGAAGACGGTGAAATCTCGCAATCTATAGAGTCTTGCATAGGAATGACATCTAAGCAAGATGTATATTTGACTCCAATAACACAACCATTTTCTCCTCTTGATGAAGAAGGTATCTTGTCTAGACTTCTCCATGATAACTTGATCATCCCCCCTCCTAGAACTTGCAAGAAATGTTACAATAAGACTTCCTTTTGTTTGTATCAGAGAATTAATGGTCATTCCACTAATAAATGTTATGCCTTGAGTCATAAAATACAACATTTTTAGGAGTTTGGTATGCTTCCCTACATGGGGGCATCTAATTCCTCTAATCGCTATTAATTTTTACTCTCACATGCATTTCATCAACCCTTCTTACTCTCCTTTGTCCCACACTCAATGGGGGGCAAGGGGTTTAGCTAGACTTGTCCTCGTATGTCACTTGTGGTTGCTTCCTTTGGCTATTCGTTAACTTTTCATGAATACATAAGATCAAGTGTTGGATGTGGATGACATGCCTTATGTTGGATCGCATATGACATACTTCCCCTCTTTTCATGACATAGCTTATCAGAAACATATGACTTGGCATAGGGCTTTCCAGGTGAGCTCTCATGTCTTCCTTTCTCTTCTTCTACTTTAATGCAGTTGCTCATAGTAATGGTGTTAGGAATTCCTTTAAAGTGGGGGTCACACATCACCACTCACATTTTATTGTGTGATTTTCTTTTTCTTGCGATGTGCTCTCTTGGAAGCATTAGGTACAATGTTGTTTAGGATGAGACCCTGCACTTATCTTCTCTTAGAAACAAGATGAGATCATTTGTGCTTTACCCTCTCTTGGAGACATTGGGCATGATGTTCCCTAAGGTTATACATTGCACAAACAAAACAAAATCGCTTTGAACAATTTTTGCATTATTTTTTATTTAACAAGGTCTACAAGTTTCAAAATAAAATCACTTCATTTTTCTTTTGTTGCACCTTGTTAAAGTTATCAATGGGTATAAATTTGGCATGGTTGAGCAGGAAGCCCACCTAGCGGCATAAATTTTCCCTATAGCCACTTTTTTGTTTGTTTGTGAGTGCATACCAACTAGCATATGTATCTTACCTTTTCGGCTTTCTCACCCTGTGGATGACAAGTTCCATGGCCCTAGAGTGAGTATGTTGTGGCCTTCTCACCTCACAAGCAATCCAAAGTTCTATCGCCCTAGAGTGAGTACATTTTTTCCAGCTCGTCTTTCCTTTTATCTCACCTTTGCATGATTTTGTATCTTGGGGGCTTGACCTACATGTGTATCTCTCTTAGTGTGAGTTTGAAGCAAGTTAAACCTCTCACTAAAGTGGGGGCTAAATGTGTCATATAAAAATGTACCCTTTGCTTGACATGGGATAATTCATGCTAAATTGACTTAGTGAGGCCTTGATTCAAGTGTTGTGAGGCATTTTATGCATCCAATCTATGTCTTGGACCTTTGCAAGCTAAATAAAATTCTTTTAATGATGTCTTTTGAAGGTGTTGTGAAGTGTTGTAAGACATTTCTACACTATTCTAAACTCTATTAATTATAATTTACCTAAAAAAAACCTTTTAATTCATCAACAAGTCCTCTTTTGAAGTGTTGTAAAGTCTTGTTACAAGCTTTCATGATCTTCTAGGCATATTTTCACTATTTATCCCTTTCTCATACTTTGTTTGGCCCCTTTATTCTCTCATATGCTTAATTAAGTGTATTCTTGAGTATTATCCTGACAAACAACATTAAATACAACATATTTCCTGACACTTGTTTTTAGGTCCTAGGTGGGACCCATTCGCCATGGGTAGCGAATGGGTCCCCCTTGGCCCTAAATTCAAAATATTTTAAATTTCCTTTTAGGGTTTTATTCAAAAATTACTTGATGTCGGCCTGTGATAAGGTGTGAACGGGTTACTAAGGCACAAGTGTGTATAAATAAGTTTTTTTCTCCTCATTTTTACAATCTTCCATCATCTTCTATATTCACCTAATTCATTATTCCTTCACCAATCTTCCATCTGAAGCCAATAAAATTAAGGTTTTATCATCTCAAGGAATTAAGAGTTCAATTTTCAAACATTCAAGGGTATATTCTACATGGTATGTTGCAAACTTTAAGGATCAATCATCATGTAAATGTAATCTATTCCATTGTTTCATGTTTCATTCCTTTCCTTCATCATTTTAGTTTAATTACCTAAACGAGGTTTGACCAAGGCAAACCCCCATGCCCTAACATTCAACATTACTCTCTCTTGTCTTGTGTTTTTGTAGATTTATGACTCCTGGAAGGTTGGAAATCACTGAAGATCAATTTGCAAAGTCATTCAAGTAATCTCTTCATCATTCAAGTCAAAAGATCAATAAAAAGTCACTTTTAGACCCGAATCCGATAGTTTTAGAAGTGGACACCTGTAGAAAGAAAAAGTGGAGATCTAGCTCCACAAAATCAACTCTTGAATTTGTAAATTCTTGTAGGTGGACTAATTCTCCACCCATGGTGAATAATTCCCACCTATAGGCCTAAAAAGTGGTTTTGTCAAAATTCAGATCTTGATAGTCAAAAACTCATTTCTAAAACTTTTCACCAGAAGCAAGACCGATTCACCATGCATGGAGAATGAGTCCCAGTGGCCATTAATAGTGACTTCTAGAACATTCATGAACCTTCCAGCAATAGTAATCTACCTCCAGGTGTACTCTGTTCAGTCTCATTCATTTTTGTCTTCATTTGTTTAGGTTTCTAGTTCATATTTGCAATCAACACTATGTTTTCCATCATCTTGCATTAGATTACTTTACATTCACTTATTTGCATTTTTAAGCATTCAAACACAAATACACACACTTCACATCAATATTCCATCCATCGTTACATTAATATTGAGTGAAACATTGTGCATTTTGGTCCATCCTTCCCCTTTTAGGTGAAAAACCCTAAGAGACCAAGGAAGGATTTGGGTACCAAAATCTATGTTTTAGATACATTTGAGGGAGGTGTATTCAATACATCATGCAAAAAAATAGCAAGAAAAAAATCAGTGAAAGGAGGAACAGTAAAGATCTTTCAAACCATCTTGCATCCCTTCTTCAAAAGTCTACGTCATCCAAGGAAAAAATGGGCTTGTGAAGCTCAAATAGATAATGCCTTCGACATAATAAATGTTTCTTTCTTCAAGTGCAATTAGTTTAGAATCTAGAAAGTTAATAATGAATTTAAATAAAGAATAGGTTTCTTCATACAAATAGGAAATGTTTGGTTGTAATTTGTAATAGATAGGATGCTTGCATTTGATTTATCTATTTTTTAATTTTTTTTGTTTAAGTTTTTGTGCTATGTTTATTATATTTTTTAAGTATTGGGGTATATTAATTTTTGTACAATTATGATAGTATTATTTGTGTTTTTATTTCTATAATTGTATGACAAATAGATATAATATGATAAGTAGGAGGTATTTTCTGTAAAATGTCAAATTATAATATTGCTATTTGGATTCAACTATCTAGTATTTTATGTAAAAACATTGATCCATGTTTCATTCATGAGTAGTGGTTCACAAGAACCAATCTCTCATGATAATGAATGTTCCACTTGGTACTCATTTTATCTAGGTGATGCTCATAGAGGTTAAGTATTGGAATTTATAGGGAGGTCACCCATCCTATTACTAGTCCAACTCAAGTACGCTTAAGTGGACCCATTCATTATCATGAGAGATGGGTCCTTGTGAACCACTACCCATGAAACATGGGTGAATGAGTTTGACTCAAAAAATTACATGATTGAATCTTGATAGCAATATCATAATTTTACATGCTTTCAAAATACCTTCTAATTATCAATTGATGAGATAAAGGGGCTCTATAATGAATGGTTTGTAAGGCACAACATGTGTTGAAGGTTTTGCAAATGGGGTTGCAAGTTAAGTGTCCTGTAGTTGGAGTAGTATTGAGATGGGTGACCTCTCGAGAAGGCCTAATGCTTCACCTTTACAATCATCACTTAGATACAATAAGTGCTAAGTGGACCATTCATTATCATGAAGGATTGGTTCTTGTGAACCACTACTCATGAAACATGGGTTGATGAGTTTGACTCAGAAAACTACATAATTAAATCTTTATAGCAATATCACAAGTTATAATATATTATTGCATTTTTTGTTAAATTTAAAAGTATAATATTAGTAGGTTCCAAATGAGGAGAAAAATGTTAATTTGGAACCTATCATCTTTATATTTCCCCCAATTTAGGGTGCATATAATCCTAAGAGAATTACACGTGTGCTAAAGTGAAAATAGTAATTAAATTTTTTATACCCAATGCAAAGGGATATATAAGTTTCTTTGTGTTAGTTTCATGTATAAAATTAAGAAATGTCTACATATATGAAAAACACATAAAATGAATATCAATGTATATATTAAAAAAATTACCAACATAAAACTCTTAGCATTAACAATATGCACAATTCTAGTTGTCTCTATAACATATATCAAATATGGGAGGGATTCATTAATATTCGATCGAATTGGCCTCCATAGAAATATAGAAAATAGGTTGAGAGAATGAAGGGATCATGTTGTATGTGATAATGGAGTTGTTATTTAGTTGGTGCCCATAATGGATACAAATTTACTTGGTTAGTGTGATTGGATAGGACTCATGGTGGTATTATTAAGAATATGTTTTATGTCTTAGATACATTATTGTATAAAGTGTGCCAATCATGTGCATTTAAATTGTAAGAGTATTCACAATGTGTAACATGCATAAGTGATGTAGGAGCATCTTGGGCTATGAGAGTAGTCTTGCTTCACCAAAAAAATGATTTATTTAATTTGTGCAATAGTTTATATTTTAATGTGCTAGGTGAATAATTTTGTAATAAATGGAAAAATATTGTATTAAATATTTTCTCATATTTTATGTAGCAACCTTATTGTAATTTGGATGCATTTTGGTGCATTTACAAGCTAAAATCTTAAAATATTCCTTCTTGGGAATGGGATTCTCGGAGTTACAAGTTATGACAACTCATTAAATATACTCAACTATAACATGGAAAAATATGGGCATCCATGTGTTGATTACAACTTTTCAGAGATTGGGCCCATTTGCTAGGAGTGGAATCCAATTTGTTACCTATTCTTGGGAATGGTTTTTATTTTTTTATTTTTCTTGAGAATTTAATATTTTTCATAGAGTTTTCAATGCATTTTTTCTAGGTTGGGCTTGGAAGATGAATGATACAGGAAGTGGGGTAGTGGATTCCTTATTGGAAGGTGATTTGACAAATTTTGGAGTAGATGACTCTTCCAAATTTTTCAAGGAAGAGAAGGGCAGGTGTTGATTTTATTGGATAAGGTGGAAAAGAAATAACTACATGTTTTGAAGGGGTGTTGCAGCAATAAATAGATTATGAAATCCATGGTTGAAAATCAACAAGTTGGTGATTGAAGATTTTAGATTAGGGAGCCAATTTCACCTTGTCTAAGGGTGATTTGAAGAAGAAGAATCTTGGGTTTCTTTATGAAGTTGTTTTTTGACATAAAATAGATTTATATATGTTTTGTAATGATTTTATTTAGCCTATGTGGCTGCACAAGTTTTTGTAATCAAACTTATTTAAAATTGTGAAGCAATGTTGCAAGTTACATAGAGAGAATTTAAATTCTATTCTTGAAAATTCTAGATTCATGTTTACTATTGTTGGTGTTGAAATATTATGTGTGAGATTTTTGTGAGTCCCCTCTTACATTAGTAAGAGCATCTATGATACATGTGTTTAAAAGTAAGAGAATCTATAATGCATGAGAAAATTTAAGAGAACTAATGAGGTGAGAGTTACAATGTAAGTTAATTTATGATATGGGTAGTTACAAATGCACACTTAACCAATCAAAAATAGCCAATATAAGATAATATTATAAGAGACTTATGGCACACAGCAAATTATGTGTATGGTCACAAGTTAACATATTTTTTTAATGATAATTAATCTTCATAGGTGACATTAGAATTTAATGAGCCCATTCCTTAGGTGAGATGCTTAATTTTACATGGGTGAATTCTTATATGATTTGTTTCTCATAGTTTTGTATAGCTATTCTAGTATTCTGAAAAATTCATAGATATAAATATGTACACTTTGGTGTTTTGTTTGACCAAAAAAAATGAGGCTAAGGGTAGGAGAATATGAGTAAGCATGCTTCAAATAGCTTGAAGAAACATGTACAACTACTTGAAAAGTTCAAGAGTAAAATTCAACATAGGATAAATTATAATAATTATTTATTTCAAATGATGTTATTAGGTCGAGGGAATAAAATTTGGCGATATTTGTTTTCCAATTACTATGATGATATCCATTAGTTTCCCATTATGTATAGTAGTATATTTTCATTTAGAGCTATAATAGACTTATGCTAAGACACCATGCCCATATGATGATTTGGAGGAAGAGATCTACTTGATGTAGGTAGAGAGCAAGTTATGTTATTGAGACAGAGGATTCTTTGATTTATATATTTAAAATACCTTTATATAATTTCCTATAATAGTCTCTTAGGATGTGGTGTTATGAATTTGATTCTTATTTGTTGGTAAATTTGGATTTCTAAGATCTTAATTTAGATCATCATATTTATTATAAGTTAGATGGTGATTTATTCCTTATAATTACATTGTATGCACATTATACAATATTATTTGATAAAAAGAATAATGTGGTTTTTGATTTAAAGTATTAAATTTTAGTATGGTATAAGATTAAATACATGGTGGATAACACCTATATAATGAGTATAGAGAGAAAAAGATATAGAGTGGAAAAAAAAAATTAGTCATGTAGTGTTGTAAATTGTCACCATTGAAAATTTTACACTAGTTTTAACTCCCACTTATGTGATTAGACATAATTGTGCTATAGTTTTTGAATTTCATAATAATATTTAGAAAATCAAAGTTTTGATTAGTGATAAACATGTTTTGATGGGACCAGAAACCCATTACAATTTTTTTTTGTAGGGATCTAAAACCCTTTACAAGGCACATAAGCTATAAGGAAAATAATCATCAAACTAACCACAGTCCATTGGAAACAACCAAACATAGGTATTAAAATCAACTCAAGCTACAAAAAATAGGTTTTGATGAAACCTTCAACCCTTTACAACCAGGTTTTTATAGAGGCCATGAACCTAGACAAAAAATTAGTTATTTTTAGGGACCAAAAACCCAATAGTCTGCACTGAGCCATAACAATCCAAACTCCCCACCTCAAAAGAAAAGTAAGAGAGCACCACAAATCACTAAAAAGAAACAACTTCCTTGTAACACCAACCAACTTGGACAACCATCCCAAACTCCACCTCAATAGGAGAGGCCTCCCCTCTATAGGAGAGGATAAAGATAAAGCCATCACCACCAAAGCCACCGAGATCCTACATAAACAAACTCCAACTCAATAGGAACATTTAGGAGAAAAGTAAACTCTCCACCAAACCTACAACATGTAACTCCACCTCAATAGGAGAAGGCTTCACCTCCATAAGAGCATTCTTCACCTCTAAAGAAGAAATCAACTGTAGCACCCAACATAAAGTAAAAACTCTAGTAGCACAAGCAATTGCCACATCCTTAGGCACCAAGAGGGAAGGAAATAGGAAAAATGACTTAGGTATTACATTAGCCAACAACATTAGTAACCCACACACTAATAGTAGTGTCTCCATGATAAACTCTAAAATCAACCCAACCAATAGCAAAAGAAAAAGAAAAAATACAACACAAATAATGTGGGACTAATAGATGAAAATTTAGAAAAAGACCATCCAACAACAACATAGGCAAGGGGACAACATAAAAAACCACCACCACCTAGAAAAATTGGAATAATAACCTAACCAAATGGCAGAAAATAGTGAGCAACCACAACCATCAAACAATCAGCAGAGAAAGCCCAAGGGGGAAATGGGAAACCAAAAAGGAAGGAGGCAAAGAGTAGGCCAACACAAAGATCACACTAGTTTCCCCAATATGTTGATCATGACCAAAGATAAGCCCATCCAAAACCAAACCCTCCTCAAAGGACCCAAATGACATAGTAAAGAAACTCACCGACATAAATGATAGTAGCTGAAACACCATACCATGTATCAATAAAGCAGTAGAAGAAAAATGCCACTCACAAGCCACATCCATACCACAGAAAGAAAATCTCTCAGTCCAACCAAACCACCAAAAAAAAAATTCCTCCTTCCCACTATCTACAAAGGACATAGACCAAGAGGAAAACCTGTAGAAGAGAAACCCACAACAACAATCACCAATAGCAATTTTTCCACTATCAGCTTAAAAAACCCAAGGGGAAAAGGGAGACCAAGGAGAGAGGCATCATAGAATAAGCCAAAAAAATGAGCACACCAGATGCCCCAATACATCAACCAGGGTCAAAGATTAGTCATTCCACAATCAACCCCAACTCAAAGGACCCAAAGCACACAAAAGGGGAACACTCCAACTGATAAAGACATAGGTAGAAATAGAAAAAATAGTAGAATAGAAGTAGAAAATGAAAAAAACTACTACCCAACAACCTTGCTCACACCGAAAAATTCTGTCACACTGATCAAGAGCAGAAGTCAGCCTCGAACAACCAGCTGAGCATATGACCAAATCTTTCACTAGCAAACTGACAACCATCTACAACCCAGTCATGTCCATCAACCACACCAGATAGTAGATCCTCACCGCTTCCACATCACCAAAGGAAAAATCCTCCCCCACTAACCATCTAGAAAGGATAGGGACCAAGAGGAAAACCCCTAGAAGAGTAACCCACAACAATGATCACCAATAATAATCTGTTCACCATTAGCTGAAAAAACCCCAAGGGGCAAAGGGAAACCATGGAGAGAGGGATCATAGAACAATCCAACAAAATGAGCACACCAGCTACCCCAATATGTCGATCAGGGCCAAAGATAAGCCATTCCACATTCAACCCCAATGTAAACGACCCAAAGAACATGACACAAGAACACTCTAGCTGAGAAGACATAGGTAGAAACAAAAAACCTAGTAGAAGAGAAGTAGTAGAAGAAAACACTGATACCCACCAACCATGCTCACACAAAAAATAACCCTCCCATCGATCAACAACAAAAGTAAGCATCAAAAAAGTAGCTAAGTAGATGATGAAAGCTTTCGCTAGCAACCCAACAATCATCCACAACCCATTCGCATTCGTCAGCCACACCAGACAACATATCCTTGTTGCTTCTGTTACCTAATTTTCACCCCTAGGGCTCAATTAGGCAAGCCATCTCCGTTGTAGATTTTCATAAGGGACAGATGGGGCGTCTCCATTGAGGGTTAATCTATGCATATGATGAAATTTCATAGGGGATTCAGTTGAGAGGCCTGCTATGTTGGAAAAATGCCTCAATAAACTCGCTCCTAGGCCTCCATTAGAGCTAGATCGGCGTGACATCTTCATTGTCTAGCCGACTGGCTACTTGATACTGTCTAATTTGAATAGGTCACTGTGACCCAGTTTTTGTCCTACCAAATGGAGCTGCAAAGCCTATCGCTATAACATTGAGGCATCGGTATGACCTCCTATCAAATAGATTTCTCTGGCCGATAGGCCATTCAATCGTGAGCTCGGGGGGACTCATGGCGACCAAGTGCTTCGGGGTAACTTCCAACGCTTGGTAAAGGGTCCTAGCAAATGGTTGGTGTCTCGCCAATAGGAAAGGGAGCTTGCCATAAAATAAGTCTTTTGGCATAACAAAACATTCAGAGAGATTTCCTAGCGATAACAGAATGTCCCCTCAACTTAAAGAGCCTTCGACATAACAAAGTGTTCGCCGAGATGTCCCGACAATAAGGTGGGATCTCACCAACAACGGAGGAGCCTTCGGCATGAAATTTGGAGCTCGGGAAGACCTCTTCCCGACTGGTGGGAGTCAACCCAAAAGAAAGGAAGTCAGCTAAGTGTTCATACTTCGGCGAAATGTCTCGGTGAAGGAAAGGTGTCTCGTCAATAGTGCTTTATGAAGAAGTCTTGATGACCCAGGAAGTCTCAGCGACACGAAAGCAAGCTTAGCTCATCAAGAGTTGGAAACTTTGCCCAGAAGTCTCACTGATGCAGAATGTCTCCCTGACATAAATGACATCGACAGGGCTCCCAGCTGTCATGGTAAGGTCTTGTCGACACAGTGTGGTCTCAGCAAAAGGAAGAGCATCGACAAGATGATGAGCCTCATTATGAAGTCGTCCTGACTTGATAACGTCTCGCCAAAAGGAAATCTCGAGCCCGGTGGAGTGAAATGCTTTCGAGGTGACATCAATGAGCTCTTACCGAGGCACTGAGGGGGTCCTTGGGATAACGTTCTGCCTTCGGTAAAACATCTCACTGACACACGGATGTCATGCCGACTGAAAAGGAGCTCGCCATGAGTTGAAGCCTCGCTATGAAGTCTTACCGACCTGGTAAGGTCTCACCAAAAGCTGAAGGAGCTCAAGCCTAGAGGTGAAGAGTAAGCTTAGGGTAAATGAAATGAGCTCACCATGAGCTCTCAGTGACAGCTCCATGTTATGCTGATAGCTTCAGAAGGGCATAATCACATTGGTGAGACACTTTTAGTGTCTTGCCAAGATGCGATTCTGTAGGAAGAGGTTTTGACCACCTGAAGAGGCTGTGTGGAATTTACTCAACCAATCAGAGAGATCTGAAGGTAAACCATGGCAATCTAAAGAACATCAACAGGATGAAAAGCAATGTGTATCTATTGCAAGCTTAGGGCATTCGAGATGCAGCCAAAGTAGTTCAACAAGACATGATGGATCAAATGAATGCGGTAGTTGCAAAATATCAGAAGGCTTCTATGAGGGTAACTCTTCACCGACGTGCACAGTAAGGACACGCAGGCTGCAACATTAATTTCGATCAAAAGATCTGAGGATAGATATTTCTGACCCCCGATATTTTGTAAGCCCTGGGGGGCCATCACAGTCTGTATATAAGGCATTTTTTCCTTTTTGTAGATAGTTTTGATTACACACTCGAAAGAGTTAGTGATTTATATCAATCCTTTGTCGGCTAGATGCTATTTTTTGTAACTCAACTGGAATCTTAAATACAACACAGAGTTGACCTTGGAAGCTAGTGTTCATGTTTGTATTGATTCTCATTTATGTATCTTTCTTTTGATCATGCAAGTCTTTAACTGTGTTTTATAATTCTACACTTATATCTTAAGGTTGTGAAATTGATCTTTCCTTCCCAAGATATGTATGTAGGTCAAACCTGTTAGGATTAATGCATTAAATATGAAAGAATTTGTCCTAAGTATGTGAAGCAATAGCAATTAAACTTTCAAGTGTATGTTCTTCTTGTGTCCATTTCATGATTCCTTACTAGTTTGGTGTATCACCATAGTGTAGTCCTTTAATTTATGCATCTCTTCCCTCTCTCCCCTCAAGGATCAAAAATTTAGGTGACACACAAAGGAAGCTGGCCTTCTCCGAAGGTTCACTCCAATCTCAGGTGACCCACAGCCTCGGAGTGATCCAATGTTTCACTAGAAAGCTCAATTTTATAGCCTTGCATAGGGTGCATTTCTAGGTGACAACAGTTTCTGGCATGCCCAGTGGGACAGTGAACTAGATTGAACTACTAGTTTAGTATGCAACAAGTGAATTTTAGACCTTATAGAGGTCCTTTGGCATACATGGTGACTCCACAAAGAAGAAGAACCCCAGAAATCAATGCCTTCTATAGTTTATGAGAAAAGTTCAGACAAGAGGAAGCTCGGGTCCCTTCGAATATTTGCAGCTGTCACCACCAAGAAGAAAATGCAGAGCAACAAAACAAGAGGAACAACAGTTATCTATTCTAGAGGAACTCATTCCACTCCTCCGTCTGTAGGGTCTCATCTTGCTCCACCCACAAATCCACTTCAGATACCTCTAATGGCCACTCCAAGGAATCAACCCTTTGCTGCTTTCAATAGAGGGAGTCCCTTGAATCTGGCACAACACAATGATATCCCAATGGTAGCCTTGAAGAGTTTTCCAATTTTCACGGGAGAAGATCAAACTACTCCAATTGAACACATGATGCGAGATGTAGCTTCATTATGTGGAGTCCACCACATAACCCAAGAGGACGTTGCAGTCATATTATTAGCTGCTTCACTGAAGGGAAGAGTTGTGCAATGGTACAAGAGCCTACCGGTCAATTCAATTGCAACTTGGGATGAATTTGGAGACAAGTTGCACAAATAGTTTCAAGACAGGTCTGATAACTTGTCTCTACTGGAGCAACTGACTACAATTAAGAGGGCTCCACAAGAACAGATGAACAACCTCAACTTCAGATTTCAAAGAACTTGGGATAAAATCCCTGCAACGGTGAGGCCACCTCTAGAGTATGCATTCCTATACTTTTTGAGAGCTCTGAACAACGATATAGCTGTCATGATACAGTCAATGGGAGGATTGTCTTTACCAAATTCCTTTGAAATAGCTATTAGAGCTTAAAACAGCCTAATACAGGTTGGAAAACTCGCTCCTAGGCCACCAATGCCAATATTCCCAGAGATTCATGCAAATATCCCCTTGCAGATACCTTCTTTCACACCTTTGCCATCCATTCTAGCTACTGTAATACAAGAAAATATTGTTTCAATTCTCCAAGTGAGTTACAGGAGATCAAAAGTTTGTTACAAACTTTTGGGAATAAACTTATCAGTTTAGAGAAGCAGCAATCATATAGCAGGCCTTATCAGCAGCAAAATCCAGGACAACAACAAGCCTATCAAGGTAATAAACAAGCTTACCAGGGTAATTATCAAGGCACAAGACAAAATGTGAATGCAAGACCTTTTCAGCCCTATGCTCCAGCACCTATTAGTGCAATCAAAGACCTAGTTCCTACTCAAAACAATTTAGTAGTAGATTATGAGTGGTGCTATCCTTACAACCATCCCCACAATTAGGCCACTTGCTCAAATGGACTCATTAATCAGGCACTTATGGTACAGAATGCCTCAAGCTCACAACATCATGCACTTAATGAGCCATCTCCACAACACGAGGATCAGTTTGCAAATGATGCTACCCTATTGAACTCGCAAGGTGAAGAATTTTGTGGGTTGAATGTGGATAATTCCTCAGTCACAGCTAACACAAGAGCAAAGAAGAAAGCATTAGAGCTTGATCATGTAGCCGACAAAGGAAAGGCATCAGCTATTGAACCATCTGCATCTTAATTGACTAGTGGTTTGCAAGGAAATCAACAACTCCTAGTTAAAGAGAAGCCATGCTTACAAGCTGATCACACTGATGTAAAGGTACATAATAAAGTAAACCCAGTTGTACCTTTTAACATTCTTGATAGTATGAAAATGAAAAATGTAACGATGTCTATGTGGGATTCATTAGTCATCCTTGGTCATAAGGATATTCTATGTTTAGCCTTGTCAAATCTTAAGTTATCAGATGAGTCTGAATCCCCATTAGGTTGAAAGATAAGACCGTGTTGACAAATAATGCTCAGGGAAATGATAAACAACCCAGCAAAGAGGCAGGAAAAGAAGTCAAACCACCTCCCTTTTATGTGTCAGTGATTATTGGTGATAAGTTAGTCCATAACTATATGGTAGACAGTGGAGCTAGTAGCTCTATGATGCCAAAACAAATTGCTGACAAACTTGGACTGAAATATTAGCCTTTAGAAAAGGGAATGATCCAATTGGATGGAACTTTGCTTAATACTTTGGGTGTTATAAAGGATTTAAATCTCACCCTCCATGCTACAATCCAAATTTTTTAGTTCCTCAAGACGTATGTGTCATAGACCTTCCACCTTTCTTTTCCTCATGTTTATCTAGAGACTTTACAGCCAAGATAGGTGGTTATGTGTCAGCTAATTACCCACATATGTTATTTAGAACAAGGTATGGAACCAAGGTTACCATTAAATATGAAATGTTGGCCAAGGATCACATTGAGCCATATAACCCAAGTCCCATCAATGCTCCTCCCCCTGCTATAAATGCAAATTGTGTTGCTTTTACTAACAATGAGCTGGCTACCGTGCAACAACTTCAAGTGGAAGCTATTCCTAATGTAATTTTACATGAATGGGCAATTGAAAATGTGTTGGATAGTCCTGAAGACCTCATTCGATATGATGGTATGGGTAACTATGTCATACTTGAACCGGATGCAGAGATTCCTAACCTTGAAAAGGATTCAGGCCAGCTATTGCAACAACAAAATGAATTATGGGAGATGTATTTTGATGGTTCTAGAAGCAAAAATGGCACTGGAGGAGGTGCAATGCTTGTATCCCCATAGGGTGATAAATATTTTTCTTCTTTTCGATTTGCTTTTGCATGTTCTAATAATACTGTTGAGTATGAGGGCCTTGTTCAAGGTCTTGAATGGGCAAGGAAGAGAGGGATAGCCCGCCTAAAAGTATATCGGGACAACGAGTTAATTGTTAATCAAGTAAGAGGCCTAAATGTTGCTAAAAATGATACATTAAAGTCTTATAGAAATAGAGTGTGGAACATGCTTGAGGAATTTGATGCCTTTAATTTAGTATCTATTCCCAGGAATCAAAACAAGCATGCTGATAGGCTTGTAGCCATTGGGGCACAATTTAATATTCTAAATGACATTAGAAAAGAGAAAGTGCAACATTATGTGAAGGTTGTGGTCAGACCATCAATTCCTGATAACAACATTCACTGGCAAGTTTTTGACAGTGATGAGCAGATCCTTTCTTTCTTGCTCGAAGAAGATCAGTTCTCCATGGTAAATCAAGCAAAACTCAAGCAGTAGTATGGTGATCAAGTCATACAACTAAAGAAAAATAAGTTTCCCAAAGGCCTTGTCACCTTAGAATCGATTTTCAGTACTGATGATCAGCTTAAAAAGGGTAAAGCTGGCCTGCAAATCAAAGAAGAACATTATGAAGAACTGGAGATTTTCAAAGGTAAGCTTCTTAAGATAGGAAAAATTTGTTCACGTGAAGATAAACAAGCTTTTGTTGCTTTATGTCAAGAATTCTATGATGTCTTTGCTTGGGAATATTTGGATTTGAAAGAGTTTGATCCCCACATTGCTCAGCACAGAATTGAGTTAGAGCCTGATGCTAAGCCAGTAAGACAAAAATAAAGGCCTTTGAATCCTAAACTTGAGCCCCTAATGATTAAAGAGCTAACTAAACTAGTTGAGGGGGGTATTGTCTTTCCTATCAAACACACTTCATGGGTTTCCAACCTAGTATCGGTTAGAAAGAAAGTGGTGAGATAAGGCTCTATGTAGACTTTAGGGATCTTAACCGAGCATCTTTGAAAGACCACTACCCACTACCCTCCATGGAAAAAATCTTACAAGAAGTTGTTGTTTCTGAGAGATTCTCCTTAATAAGATGGTTTTTTAGGGTATAATCAGGTGCTAGTTAAAGAAGAAGATCGGTTTAAAACTTCTTTTATAACTAAATGGGGCACCATGGCATACAAAAGTATGCCTTTTGGTTTATCCAATGCTGGTGCCACATTTCATAGGGCCATATACATGGCATTTCAAAATTTGATCAATAAGATTATACTGATTTACCTAGATGATATTACAGTTTATTCCAAGAATGCTGATGAAGATGTGTCACATCTTAGGTGAGTTTTTGACAAACGCAGAGTTTGGGATCTCTCTCAATCCAAAAAAGAGTATCTTTGCTATTCATGAAGGGAAATTATTAAGACACATAGTGTCAAAGCAAGGAATTACTATTGATCCTGAGAGAGTCAAAGCCATACTTAAGTTGCCACTACCTAATCAAAAGAAGGGTCTACAGAGCTTTCTCGGCTAGATTAACTTTCTAAGAAGATTCATCCCTAATGTCGTGAACTTGTTACAACCTTTAATAGCTATGTTAAAGAAAAATGCAGTTTTCAGTTGGATAAAAGATGCAAAGAATAGTTTTGAGAAGGTCAAGGAGGCCTTAGCAACAACTCCTATGCTAGTAAATCCCAATTTTTCTAAATATTTTTATCTGTATGCTTATGGTAGCACAAGTAATATTTCTACAATATTGGTTCAAAAAAATGAAGAGAATTTAGAACAATTGATAGCCTTTTTCAGTCAAGGTTTGGTTGATTACGAACATAAATACTCCTTTGTAGAGAGGCATGTTCTTGCTATGATCAGAAGCTTGAAGAAATTCAAGCCTTTGATCTCTCATAATAAAATTCATGTCATGGTGGCACACTCAAGTGTGAAGGAATTTTTATTCAATAAATATCTCAATGAAAAAAGAGCAAGGTGGGTCACTAGGGTCATGGAGTATGATGTAGATATTAAGATCACCAAATTGGTTAGAGGCAAGGGTCTCTGTGAACAACTTGCTACTGGGTCAAACAGTGAAAGTGAACTAAAAAAGGATGTTATCCTTGCTAATACAAATGAGTTTCAGAATGCCCAGGATGATGTTCCTATGGGGGAAACTAATTAGGTTCAAGATATGACCCAATTTTTACAAACTGGTGAGTGTCCACTAGACTTGAATAGAGCCAAAAGGAGATACTTTAGACTGCAGTCCATACCGTATGTACTAGTAAACAATGTTCTTTTCAAAAAAGATCTGAATGGTGTCCTATTAAGATACATTCACAGCGATCAAATTTAAAAATTACTTCATGAGTTTCATGATGGAGCTGTAGGAGGTCACTTTTCCCCAAAAAACACTACTTGGAAAGTCATGAGAGCTGGTTACTACTGGCCCAACTTGTTTAAAGATGCATATTCCTGGTCAAGAAAGTGCATCAAATGTGCTGTATTTTCAGGAAAGGAAAAGCTTCCTGCTATGCCCCTGCATCCAATTCAAGTAGAGCAGCCCTTCATGAGATGGGGCATTGATTTTATTGGGCTAATAAATCCACCTTCCAGTGCTGGTCACAAATGGGTACTTACAGCCACTGACTATTTTACAAGGTAGATAGAAGTGGTTGCATTGAAGGAAGCAAAAGAATCTTCAGTTTTGAACTTCTATGAAGATATAGTCACCAGATTTGAAGTTCCTGACTCCATCATATCTGATAATGCTCTGGAATTCACAGGTCTAAGAGTAACTGATTGGGCCATTAAACATGGCATTCATTTGAACACATCCTCAAATTATTACCCTCAGGGTAATGGTTTAGCTGAGATTACCAATAAGAATCTCATCAGGATTATCAAGAGAACAATGGAGGATAATCAAAATTCCTGGCACATCAAACTAAAGTATGCACTGTGGGCAGATAGGGTGACTCCTAAGAGGTCTATTTCTAACTCACCATACATGTTAGTCTATGGTAGAGAGATAAGATTGCCTTTGTTTATAGAGCTGCCAGCTCTTCATATTGTTTGCCAGTTGGAGATGTTTGAGGAGTAGGACCCCATGTCTGTGAGGTATGCATAGCTCATGGAACTCGAAGAATCAAGGGATAGAGCAATGAAAGCTTTGGAGTATCATTAGCTCCAAATGAAAAGAACATTTGATAAGAAGGCTATAGAAAGAGTTTTCAAGGTAGGAGACCTCATGCTCAAATGGGACGTTCTGAAAAGCAGGCTAGGCCATCACACTAAGTTTGACAACATGTGGACGGGCCCTTTCCTTGTCAGAGATTGTAAGGAGCACAATGCTTATCAGCTGGCTACAACGGATGGGGAAGTGCTTCCTATCCCAGTCAATGGGATACACCTCAAACCCTATTTTCAAATCTGATGGGGTCTGTCTTTTGTATATATTAGTTTAGGTATACGTTTTCAATCAGTTCTTCTGCATTGTGGCTCATTTGTTTTTTGTTCTTCTCCTTTCCCTAAATGCTTTTTAGCATAGTGGATGTTTTCATTTCAGTTTCTCCTCATATTTTTTTGATAACCTATGGTGCTCCGTAAGCCTCAAGTGAGTTGCAGCCATGTACAGGGTGCCCTGGGCCCATTTCAGAGGTTTCTCCCAGTGACTCCATGCCCAATGGAAAATCCTAGACTACTGGGCTTCATGTTTAGCAGGAAAAAATCTAGCAAAGGTTGCCAGAAATGTTACCTAATTTTCACCCCCAGGGCTCAATCAGGCAAGGCATCTTTGATGCATATTTTCATAAGGGCCAGATGGGACGTCTCCATTGAGGGTTACTCTATGCATATGATGACATTTCATAGGGGAATCAATTGAGAGGCCTACTCTGTTGGAAACATGCCTCAATAAACTCACTCCTAGGCCTCCATTAGAGCCAGGTCAGCATGACATCTTCATTGTTTGGCCGACTGGCTGCTTGATACTGTCTGATTTGAACAGGTCACTGTGACCCAGTTTCTGTCTTGCCGAACGAAGTTGAAAAGCCTATCACTATAACATTGAGGCCTGAGTATGACCTCCTATCACATGGATTTCTCTGGCCGATAGGCCATTCAATCGTGAGCTTACAGGGACTCATGGTGACCAGGGCTTCGGGGTAACTTTCGACGCTCGGTAAAGGGTCCCAGCGAATGGTCGGTGTCTCACTGATAGGAAAGGGAGCTTGCCGTAAAACAAGTCTTTTGGAATAACAAAACATTTAGAGAGATGTCTCGACAATAAGAGAATATCCCCCCAGCTTAAAGAGCCTTCAGTGTAACAAAACGTTCACCGAGATGTACCGGCGATAAGGTGGGGTCTCACCGACAATGGAGGAGCCTTCAACATGACATTTGGAGCTCGGGAAGACCTCTTCTTGAATGGTGGGAGTCAGGCCAAAAGAAAGGAAGTCAGCCGAGGGTTCATACTTTGGCGAAATGTCTCAGCAAAGGAAAGGTGTCTCGCCGATGGTGCTTTATGAAGAAGTCTCGACGACCCGGGAAGTCTTAGTGACACGAAAGCAAGCTTAGCTCACCAAAAGTTGAAAACTTCACCCAGAAGTCTCACCGATGCAAAATTTCTCCCTGACATAAATGACATCAGCAGGGCTCCTAGCTATTGTGGTAAGGTCTTGTCGACATAGTGTGGTCTCAGCGAAAGGAAGAGCATCGACAAGACGACGAGCCTCGCTATGAAGTCTTCCCAACTTGATAACGTCTTGCCAAAAGGAAATCTTGAGCCTGATGGAGTGAAATACTTTCAGGGTGACATCAATGAGCTCTTGCTGAGACATTGAGGGGGTCCTCAGGATAACATTCTACCTTCGGTAAAATGTCTCACCGATAGACGGATGTCTTGCTAACTGAAAAGGAGCTCTCCATGAGTTGAAGCCTCGCTATGAAGTCTTGCCGACCTGGTAAGGTCTCACCGAAAGCAGAAGGAGCTCGAGCCCGGAGGAGAAGAGTAAGCTTGGGGTAAATGAAATGAGCTCGCCATGAGCTCTCAGCGATAGCTCCATGTTATGTTGATAGCTTCAGAAGGGCATAATCACATCAGTGAGACACTTTCAGTGTCTCGCCGAGATGCAATTTTGTAGGAAGAGGTTTTGACCACCCGAAGAGGCTGCGTGGAATTTACTCAACCAATCAAAGAGATCTGAAGGTAAACCATAGCAGTCTAAAGAACATGAACAAGATGAAAAGCAACGTGTATCTATTGCAAGCTTAGGGCATTCAAAATGCAGCTGAAGTAGCTCAACAGGACACGATGGATCAAATGAATGCGGTAGTTGCGAAATATCAGAAGGCTTAACTCTTCATTGACGAGCACAGTAAGGACACACAGGATGCAGCATTAATTTTGATCAAAAGATTTGAGGATAGATCTTTTTGACCCCCGATATTTTGTAAGCCCTTGAGGGCCGTCATAGTTTGTATATAAGGCATTTTTTCCTTTTTGTAGATAGTTTTGATTACACACTCAGAAGAGTTAGTGATTTCTATCAATCCTTTCTCGACTAGATGCTATTTTTTGTAACTCAACTGGAATTCTGAGTACAAGACAAAGTTTACCTTGGAAGCTAGTGTTCATGTTTGTACTGATTCTCATTTCTATATCTTTCTTTTGATCATGCAAGTCTTTAACTATGTTTTATAATTCTGTACTTATATCTTAAGGTTGTGAAATTGATCTTTCCTTCCCAAGATGTGTATGTAGGTCAAAACTGTTAGGATTAATGCATTAAATCTGAAAGAATTTGTCCTGACTATGTGAAGCAATAGCAATTAAACTTTCAAGTGTATATTCTTCCTGTGTCCATTTCATGATTCCTTACCAGTTTGGTGTATCACCATAGTGTATTCCTTTACTTTATGCATCTCTTCCCCCTCTCCCCTCAAGGATCAACAGTTTAGGTGACACACAAAGGAAGCCGACCTTCTCCAGAGGTTCACTCCAATCTCAGGTGACCCACAGCCTCAAAGTGATCCAATGTTTCACTAGAAAGCTCAGTTTTATAGCTTTGCATAGGGTGCATTTCTAGGTGACAACAGCTTCCATGTCAACTCCAACAAGCCAGTCAGTAGGAAGCGCCATCTGCAACCTATCCGCCGCATCCTCAGAATCAACATATCCCTCATTCTCCGTAGTAGAGGATTTCAAATTCCTACCCTCACACCTATTCCCACCACTCTCGATCTTTTTAGAAAATCAAATTTGAATTGGGAATAATAGATTAATCTTTATTTACTGATACTTAAGGCCCCACAATAGGTCAAGACTAAGGAGTTAGCAATTTTTTCTATCTTATTTAGGCCCCAATTCAAATATTTCATCATCAAGATTTTAACATTTAGATATCTGATATCATTTGTTAGTTGTCAATAATTAATTTATATAAAATTAAAGAATTACATATGAATATGTATTTTTCATCATTTGAAACACCTAAGCAATCCTAGCAATTTTGAGATCATAACTGAGCACCACAAAATTAATCAAGGGAAAAATTTGCAAAATTATGTAGTATTATTTCAGTCAAGCATCATGTTAGCAATGCATCAAGATTTCATGTGAGTTTGTTAATATTTCATGTCAATTTTTTTTGTGAGTATTAAATATTTCAAGAATTCAAATCAAGAATCCAATTCTCCTTGAAAGTGATGAGTATAGTGAATTCAATCAATCAATGAATTTGCATATCTAAGTGTTAAGTTCCAAAAATTGTTGATTTGTCACTTGTTTATTATTTAGCCTTTGCTTTACCAAGGGTAATATCTCATTTACATTATCATAGCTATTGTGGACGTAGAAATTACAAAACATGTTTTGATATAGGTAGTCTCCTTTAGGGCACAATATTTTCCCCTCTTCCTTTGGTGTAAGTTATAGATCTAAAGAAAATTCGAAAAGGATTGAAGACCTAATTGTTCAATCAAGAATTCAAGTCTTACAAGTTGAAAAATTAGGGGAATTCTAGAATGTGTTAGAAATAGATGAAGTTTCAATACTAAATCTAGATGAGGATAACTTACAAACATGGATCAATTGAGATCTAAATTCTAATTTTTAGTCCTTTTGAAGATTGTAGACACCTTCTACTCACTACTTCCAATAGTCTAACTCATTAAGCTCGCATTGCACTTCACAAATTCAAACTTCAAACTAGAATTTGCATCCAACACTTCACTAATCAATTATCCATCAACTCATCACTTATTTATACCTTCTTCAACCTTGAAAAATTTCTCCAAGGTTGGCTATTGATGAAGTGGGAAATAGAGTTTACCAAAATGAAATGAATCAAGATGATAAACCACTAGATTTTTCCCACAAAAAATCACTACAATCTAATGAGCTTAAAATATGTTCATAAGTTTGGATATTATGATGAACTTTTAATATCTTTACTTTTGTTATTTGTGGCTATTTAAACTCTGTTGAAACCTTTTATGAGGATATCCTGTAGCAAAATACTTTCATATTCCTGCAGCTTATTGTGTTGACTTGATTACATTTATTGCCCCGTTGACTCCCTAAATGACTGGTATATTGCATACAGTTTTTGAATGATGAAATAGATTTAAATGTGTGAATAATGAACGGATATTGAGTATATGCCATACACCTTTTATTTTGCACTTGTTACCTTTTGTTTTGCAGGTTGTTGAAGAATGATCGAGTCAAGCGCAGCTGATCTCGACCTTGCAGTAAAGTCCATTTCCTGCACGACTTCGAGGAAGCTCCAACGAAGACTCTTTGACCGAAACCGTTGGAAAAGATTTTTAATGACAGTCAATCTAGAAAGAGTGGAGCACTAGATTCTCTCCAGATCGGGTTGAACGCATAAATTCATTTATGAAGTTTGTTCCTTGATTATGGGATATACTTTACTTCCACGTCTTTCTTTGATAGGGTTAGTTAGTTAGTTGCTCTTCTGATTTTAAAATAAAGTACTCCTCCTGGGCGAGTGGGAAGGAGATGATAGTTAGAGTAAGATAGAAGCATAGTGATAGCAGATATCATGTAAGAATCAGTATGATAATGAAAAACAAAATCTGTTTGACAAGAGACAAAATTTGTTGTTAGTTTCCATATCAACAAAGCAATGTATACCATTATGTTTTCATGAATAAAGTTTGAAGAAGTTCTGAGTTCAGCACCTGTGTAATCAGTAGATGCTTGCTAAGGGGGCCCACTTAGTAAGTATCTGTAGCTAGTTGATTAGTTGTTCTTTTCTGTTGATCTTTAGTTAGCTTTCATTTTTGAAGTTTTCATACAAACTCAGTCTTGTATTGCTCCTACAGCATAGAGAATCCATCCTTGTGCCTGTTCCTGTAGCATAAGGCCAGTTCATAGTTTGTGTTTCAGTCGTAGCTATTATGGTTTCTATTTTAATCAAATCATAGTTGAGTTAAAAGAAATTTGCATTACCTTTCTATAGCGTAGATAGAATTCCTTTTCAGTATTTATTTCTGCTAAGTCTTGACTGAAACTAGTTCTTAGTGCATATATCTTTTTGTGCCATTTAAAGTATATGTCCCTTGGTTTGTCAAGTAAATGAACGTCCATAAAGAGGTATTAGTCACCTGTCAGAATGTCCAATTCCTAGGAAAGGTTTTTCTATGATTTTCATATCCTTTTGTGGGCGCGACCATTTTTGGGGCCGTTGCCGAGGATGGCATCCAACTAGGAATTTGTAAGAAGTCATTTTTAGCATTAGTTTAGTTTGTTAGTCAAAATTTTTCTAGATCTTTCAAGCCACTATTCATCATATTGCATGCATAGAAGAAGAAGAGACGCACTGGGAAGGTTCCTCCCTAAAAACCTGTTTATTGAACTACCATTTGACCCAGCTGACAACGAACCTAAGGAAAATCCATTCGCTCTATTATTCTAGCAACCAAACATGGCAAATAATCCACCTAATAATCCACCTCCTGCATTTGAGTTTCCCATTGTTCCTTAGAGAGATACTGAAAATCTTAAAAAAATTCCCTCTTCCTTGCTTCAAAAGTTTTATGGCCTGGTTACGAAGGATCCAAAAACTTTTCTGTTTGAATTTGATGTCCTCTATCGTAGTTATGACTACAACACAGACGCTCATAAATTGAAGTTATTTCCTTCCACCTTGAAGGAAGGAGCTCTCAGATGGTTCATGAGTCTGGGAAGAGGTGTTGTAGATAGTTGGGCGGCCATGCAGACGAAATTCCTTGAAAAGTATAAGGAATATTGTAAGAGTGCCAGCAAATGTGATGACATATTCTGAATTCAGCAGAAGGAGGATGAAAGTTTGGAAGATTATATTTCCAGATTTTTGTTTTCACTAAAGAGGAACTCAAACCATACTCTCAATGAGGAATCTCAGAAATTAATCTTTCTAAGGGGAATCAGTGATGCCTGTATAGACACCCTGGACCTGATGGGAGGAGGTGATATAGAACAACTGTCTTGGGATGATATAAAGAAAATATGTCTTAACTACTCTCGAGCAATAGTCAAGAAAGGTCGAGGTCATCATGCTACAGTGGGGAAGTCTTCTTCTGGTGGAGTTTCTCGGATGGAGATAACAAATTTGTTGTCTAATTTCAAGCAGGACATCATTAATAATATGGCTACACAACTGGACACCATGCAAGCTCGGAAGAAACATGAGGAAGCTGAGGCAGTTCTGGCCGAGTTTTGTCCATATTGTAGACAGAAGAAGTGTGACTGCAGATGCAAGATGGTGGCTAATTTGGAAGCTAGGAAACTACCTACTGACTTTAAGCCAGTAGAAGGTGATGATGATCAAGTGTTCCTTGTTGCACAAAGGAGACCATGGGCCCGAAGACAAGGTATGCCTCAAGATCCTTTAACTTTTGGTAATCCTTATTCTGGCTATAATAACCAATGGCAACATGCATATGGACCACCAACACCCTGGAATCCACCTTAACCAAGTTGGCCTAATTATCAGAACCCGCAATGGCAATCTCCTCAAGGAGGTTGGCAGTAGCCACAAGGGAAATGGACCCCACCTTTAGGAAATTGGCAGGAAAATCCTTACTGGAGAGGCCCACAACAATGGCAAAACTAGTCCCCTGGATTCCTGCAGCTTCCACAGCTACAACCACAGGCCCTCATGCCACCTCCTGTAGCAACTGCCACAAATCTTGGCCCTCCAAAGCAAATGCCTATGCCTGCCCAGCCATTGCCAAATCCCAATAATCGGCAACAGCAGCAGCCACAGTAGTCTACGTATCTTGTCGAAGACAACCAATATCAAGCTTATGCCTTAGACGTTAATGACATACATTTGAGGTCTGGAACCACTTTACCTGCTCTAATTACTAAAATACCATATTATCCCCTTGAAAAATCTACTGCACCTGTTGATCCTACTGAGCATATGCCTATACCTGATACGGTTTCTAAGGAGCCTGCTTTGCAAAATCAAGAAAACCCAACTTTTCCTCAAAGGTTGCAAACTACTGCATTTAAATCCATGGAAGAACCCACTTTTGACATTCTGGATCAGCTCAAAAATGTACAAATTCAAATTCCCTTATTTTAGGCTATTAAAGATGTTCCTATTTTTGGAAAAGCCATTAAAGAGGCATGTTTGAAGAAGCCTGGATGAAAGAAAAAGGATCCTCAAACAATTCATGTCTTAGGGAAATTAGATGATATAATGTTGGGAAATGCAGTCATTCCAAAGTATATTGATCCTAGAAGTCCTGTAGTGCAGATACATATAAATGGCCAAGTTGTAAAAAATGTTTTGATTGATTTAGGTGCTGCCATTAATATCATGACAAAGCATACTATGGACTCCTTGAATATTTCAAATATTAGGTCTACACCTACAGTTTTGTAGCTTGCAGATAGCTCCACAGTTAAACCTGATGGGATGGTGGAAGATGTAATTGTCCCTCTTGAATCTTGGGCATACCCTGCTAATTTCATAATATTATCAGTTAAGGAAAATTTAGGAGGGTATCCAGTTATCCTTGGTAGACCATGGTTAGCAACTGCTAATGCTTTTATAGGATGTCGTTCTAGAGATATGACCATTTCTGATGGACAGTCCAAAAAAAAAATTGGCTCTATATCCACATGCTAAACCTCAACTAGATTTGTCCCAACCTGTTTGGCCAGATGTGGGGGAAGAAACTGAAGAAACCAATTCCTTTGCTCAATTAATAATGCTTCAAAATGATCCATTCTCACAACTTCAGAGTGAGGATGCCTTGCTTTTCCAAATTCTGCAGTTTAATTCTGATATAGGTAGTTCATCTGATCTAAGTGGTAGCCATCTACAATGTTTCTTGCAGCAACCAAATTTTGAGAATTCACTGCCTAAATTTCCTACAATTTTTCATAACCCGCTTCCACAAGAGGTACAAACATCACCTGTAGATTCTATGAGTAATCTCACAAAGCAGATAGAATTGTCTCTAGGTCATTGTTTGAATGCTAATAGCAAGTTGTCACAATCTCAAGAGGTTGACTTATTAAAAATGCTACAAGAACATCATAAAGATTTTGCATGGGAATATGGGGACATGTAAGGGATAGATCCTTGAGTTTGTACTCATAGGATATATATCAAAGAAGATTGTTTACTGATCAGACAACCTCAAAGAAGAGTAAATCTAGCACTTAGAGAAATAGTTAAAAGTGAACTTCAAAAGTTGCTTGATGCTGGTTTTATTTACCCAATCTCCGACAGTCAATGGGTTTCTCCACTAGTCATTGTCCCCAAGAAAGGAGGAAAATGGAGTGTGTAGATTATAGAGAATTAAACAATGCCACTAAAAAAGATCACTTTCCACTACCTTTTATATACCAAGTACTAGACTCACTGTCTAGCAAAATATATTTTTCCTTTTTGGATGGTTACAATGGGTACAATCAGATAAAAATTGCCCCTGAAGATCAAGATAAGACCACTTTTACCTATCCATGGGGAAAATTTTCTTATTCGGTCTTGCCTTTTGGTCTATGCAATGCCCCAACAACATTTTAAAGAGCAGTAATTAGTATCTTTGCTGATATATCTCATAAATGTATGGAGATTTATATGGATGATTTCACTACCTATGGAGTCATATTTGAAGAAGCATTGGTGAATTTAGAAAAGGTATTGAAAAGGTGCAGAAAGCAAAATTTGTCTCTAAACAGTGAAAAGTGTTTTCTAATGATAGAAGAAGGTATTGTTCTAGGTCATCATATTTCAAAAAATGGAATTCAGGTTGACCCTGCTAAAATTGAAGTAATTCAGAATTTACAAACTCCTGCAAAACAAAAAGATGTCAAAAGTTTCTTTGGCCATGCAGGGTATTATAGAAGGTTTATAAAAAATTTCAGTAAAGTTTCCATTCCACTTTATGCCTTGTTAACAAAGGATTCTCAATTCGAGTGGACAGAGGCCTGTGAAAAATCTTTCCTGCAACTAAAGGACTTGCTTACTAAAGCCCCTGTTCTTCAAGGTCCCAAATGGAATTTTCCTTTCCACATATATGTTGATTCCTCTGATTTTGGTCTAGGAGCAGTTTTAAGTCAAAAAGAAAATTCAATTGAGCATGCTATCTACTTTATCAGCAAAAACCTTCAAGGTCCTGAGCTTAACTATACTGTTACAAAAAAGGAATTGCTTGCAATAGTGTATGTTTTGAATAAATTTAGGCATTATATCACAGGTTATCAAATATTTGTCCATACTGACCATGCAGCAATCAAGTATCTGATGAACAAACCTACCATCTCTGGTAGGTTGGCACGATGGCTCCTGTTGTTACAAGAATTTGACATTACAATAATTGACAAACTAGGAAGAGCTAATGTTGTAGCTGAATTTTTATCAAGACTTCAATTAGCTGCACCTATTGAACATGAGGTCATTGATGATAGGTTTCTAGATGAACACTTATTCTCCATTGTTGCACATACACCATGGTACGTAGACATTGCCAATTATCTAGCAGCAAACAGAATACCAGCTCATTTTTCCCCAAAAGAAAAGAAGTTATTAATAGAGAAATTTTTTATTTTTTCATGGATTGCAAATTGTCTGTTTTATACTGGAGCTGATCAAGTGATGCGAAGATGTGTAAGAGAATATAAGACTTATGATATCTTGCATGCTTGCCATGATGAACCATGTGGAGGAAATTTTGCAGCAAAGAGAACATCAATGAAGGTTCTTACAACAGTGTACTACTGGCCAACATTACACAAAGATGTTGTGGCCTATACAAGGAAATGTGATAGATGTCAGCGTATGGGAAGACCAACTAAGTCAGATGAAATGCCACTATATCCATAGGTCATAGTCACCCCTTTTGATAAATGGGGGATGGATTTTGTGGGACCAATTGATCCACCATCAAATGGCAAGACATACATTCTAGTTTGCACGGACTATGTAACAAAATGGGTCGAGGTAAAAGCTATGACTCATGCTCAGGATAACAAAGTTGCTGAATTTTTGTATGAACAAATTTTCACTAGATTTAGAGTTCCTAGAGAGCTTGTAACTGATCAAGGAGCTCAATTTACATCAAATCTGATCACTGCACTAATGAATGACTATAAGATCAAACATAGGAATTCCAACCCCTATCATCCTCAAGCCAATGGTCAAGCAAAGGTAACAAACAGAGAAATTGAAGCGATCCTCACAAAGGCAGTGCAGATCCATAAAAAATATTGGAGCAATAGACTTCCTGAAGCAGTTTGGGCTTACAAAACTACTTGAAAAACAACAACTGGGTTTACACCTTTTGAGCTGCTTTATGGGAAAATAGCCATGTTGCCCATAGAATTCAAACACAAAACTTTGAGGACAGTTCTTAAGCTCAATATGGAAATATCTGAAGCATAGAAGGACCGTCTCCTACAGCTAAATACTTTGGACGAGATGAGAAAAGCCGCCCTGCAGCATACACAAGCAATCCAACAACAAAGGAAGAAATGGCATGATCAACACATCAAAACCAAGAAATTTTCTTCTGGTGATTGGGCTCTGTTATATGATTCCAGATATCAAGAAAACTAGGGTAAGCTCACAACACGCTGGCTTGGCCCCTATGAAGTTGAAAATGTGTTTGACAACGGAGCTGTACAACTAGTGACAATTGATCCAGTCTGTTTCAAATTGCTAGTTAATGGCCACCGACTTCGGTTGTACGATAAACCAATCTCAAAGGAATAATTCATTCAGCAATTCATTCAGGTTCCTCCTACTACTCTTCCTACAGCCGAAGGCTTTGGCCTTTCTCTTGCAGCTTCACCGTAATTTTGAAAAAAACATGCCCATAATAAAGGTTTTCTTTAAAAAAAAAAGGGAAACCCCTTTTTCTCCATTTTCATTTATCAGCCCCACCTCATTTCTTTATCTTCCATCCATCCATTCATCTCATCCGCCCACGTCACCCATCCACCTCATCCATCTGCATCAACTTTCATTATGATATCAATCCCAACTGTCAATTCATGCAGATGCCATCATCTTTCTTCACACGTACGTGCAAATATCAAAGGTATGCCATATCTTTTGTTATCACATATTTGATTTATTTTATTCTATTCATTTACTGCTATGCATGTACTGGTCATTATTACCAGATCTCTGCCTATTCTTTAGTACATGTGAGGACACATGTCATACTTTCAGTAGGGGGTTGGGTAATCCACCTTTTAAAACCTGTCTTTTCACCGCTGCCATAACTACGCAAATAACCTTTCTTTAATACTTTTCTGGTACTTTCTAAATGTGATCGCATGTCCTTATTTATTACATGTCTTTCTTGTAAAATACGATTAAGACAGCTTGTTTAAAAACTCATTTTTGGAAAAGAAAAGAAATGTGACGGCACAACAGAAGAAAAACTAGAGTAGAAAGGAAAGCAGGGAATTTGAATTTTCAGCAAGGAATTGAGTTTAGCTATGAGAAAAATGTGAACATGGGTGGTCAGTTGGTGTGACATGAGCCTGTAGCTCATGAACTATTATTGCAAAATCCTCAAACAGTCCACGCATTCAGCCTCTATGGATGGTTAAATTACTTTTTGAGTTTAAATGATTTTGATGAGGAGGCTGCTGGAGAATTTTTTAGAACCCTTTCTAAAGGGGAAGCCACCATATGGGGTCTAACGGTTGTTGCAAATGAAGACAGAATTTCTGAAGTAACCGGGCTTTCAGCCATTGGAGAAAACTTTTTTTCAGACGCTACAGCTGCAAGGGCTGAGTTTTCAATGCCTACTGATGGACCTTTGGAAGTCTCCAAGCAGGGATGCAAGCGTGTATTGTTGCCTCCTCCTTATTCAGAGTATGTTGCTTACATAATTAGGTATTTAACCTGTGAAGGTCATTTCTCCTACTTGCGCCCCTCTATCCTCACCAGGCTACAAATCTTAATGATGATTTAGAAAACTAAAGGTATGAAAGGTGCCAGGATTTCAGAGGATTTTATTACAGGTTTGGAAATCCATCTCAGAGTCATGCAACAACAACTGAATTCATAGAAACCACCAGGAAAGTTAATGCTGGAGGACCAACATTGGGCTAAGTAGGGGGCATAATGATGAGCTTAAAATATGTTCATAAGTTTGGATATTATGATGAACTTTTAATATCTTTACTTTTGTTATTTGTGGCTGTTTAAACTATGTTGAAACCTTTTATGAGGATATCCTGTAGCAAAATACTTTCATATTCCTGCAGCTTATTGTGTTGACTTGATTACATTTATTGCCCCGTTGACTCCCTAAATGACTAGTATATCACATACAGTTTTTGAATGATGAAATAAATTTAAATGTGTGATTAATGGATGGATATTGTGTATATGACATACACCTTTTCTTTTGCACATGTTACCTTTTGTTTTGCAGGTTGTTGAAGAATGATCGAGTCAAGCACATCCGATCTCGGCCTTGTAGTAAAGTCCATTTCCTGCACGACTTTGAGGAAGCTCCGACGAAGAATCTTTGACTGAAACCATTGGGAAATATTTTTAATGACAGTCAATCTAGAAAGAGTGGAGCGCTATATTCTCTCTGGATCGGGTTGAACGCATAAATTCATTTATGAAGTTTGTTCCTTGATTCTAGGATACACTTTACTTCCACGTCTTTCTTTGATAGGGTTAGTTAGTTAGTTGCTCTTCTGATTTTAAAATAAAGTACTCCTCCTGTGTGAGTGGGAAGAAGATGATAGTTAGAGTAAGATAGAAGCATAGTGATAGCAGATATCATGTAAGAATTAGTATGATAATGAAAAGCAGAATCTGTTTGACAAGAGACAGAATTTGTTGTTAGTTTCCATATCAACAAAGCAATGTATACCATTCTATTTTCATGAATAAACTTTGATGAAGTTCTGAGTTCAACACCTATGTCATTCGTAGATGCTTGCTAAGGGGGCCCACTTAGTAAGTATCTGTAGCTAGTTGATTAGTTGTTCTTTTCTATTGATCTTTAGTTAGCTTTCATCTTTGAAGTTTTCATACAAACTCAGTCTTGTATTGCTCTTACAACATAGAGAATCCATCCCTGTGCCTGTTCCTGCAACATAAGGCCAGTTCATAGTTTGTGTTTCAGTCGTAGCTGTTATGATTTTTGTTTTAATCAAATCATAGTTGAGTTAAAAGAACTTTGCATTACCTTTCTGTAGTGTAGATAGAATTCCTTTTCAGTATTTATTTCCGCTAAGTCTTGACTGAAACTAGTTCTTAGTGCATATATTTTTCCGCGCCATTTAAAGTATACATCCCCTGGTTTGACAAGTAAATGAACGTCCATAAAGAGGTATTAGTCACCTGTTGGAATGTCCAATTCCCAGGAAAGGTTTTTCTATGATTTTCATATCCTTTTGTGGGCGCGACCACAATCCATGAAATTATGATTGCCAAAAGATACAAATAACAAATATAAATTTACCTTAACTATCATAGCAACTATAAGGGGAGTTTTTAGACCTCAAAGAGGTTTGTACCTTATTGTAAGAAACATGTTTTTTAGGGCACAAAGGACTCATTCACCTTTAGTGGCAAATGGGTCCTTGTTAGGGTTTTTGAAATTTAGATGTGGGTTCCTTTCCTTAATGTATTCATTCTCATGTCCTTGGTTTTAAGCTCCCAAAAACCTTTACTTAATTATGTAGCTTCAATTCTTTGTTCTTGCACTATAAAGTTCAATCTTGTAACTTGACAACTTTGACAAGTTTGCTTCAAACTTCTTTTGGACACTTGATCTTCAACCTATAAATCTACAAAAACACATTCAAGGGAAGAAAAACTCGTTGATTATTAGTGAATAGGGGTTTTCCTAAGTCAAACCCCTTGTAGGTAAATAAACCAAATGATGAAATAATGAAATTGAAGCATGAACATGAAATGATGCAATGTTGTTACCTTGGATGTTGTCTTCGAGTGTAAATATAAAAACTAGCATGAACTGGCCATGAAGAGTGTAGATCTTGATCTCAATAGGATGTATAAAAATGATTACAAATAGATCTTCAATGCTACACTCACTATCTTAGCTCAACAACATGTATGAATGCACTAAACCTTTGACATAATGAAATGATCTTGAATTGCTACAATAAAATCTTGATAATCTTCCTTGAAATTGGTTTGAAAATGCTCTTGAAGTGCTTTATAATGCTCTCTTGAAGTTGCTAGGATTTATCATAAAAGTGCTAGGAGAAACAATGTGAATTAACCCCTTATTTATACTAAATCAAGAGATTAACCCCAAAATTCAAACAACTCAAGCCACACCAGATCTAGAAACAAACATTATTAAATCCCCACCTGAAAAAAATTCAAAAGGGGGTCCTCATTAAGAGAGGACCCATTTTCCACCTAGGAAAAATGGGTCCTAGCATTTTTTTTCACGAGCGCCCCTTCAAGGAATGAAAGAACATCAGAAACCCATCAAGAATATGCCATAAAAGGGGGGTCCTATAGAGGGAGGACCCATTTTCCACCTAGGGTAAATGGGTCCTAGCACCAATTTCTAGGAACTTGATTTTTCCCAATTAAATTTTATGTAATTTAAATTATGGGTGTCGAGATAGATCTTCAAGAGGTGTCATAAATAAGTCTTAAATTTGAATTAAAGAGGCTAATTAACTCAATTAACCAGAATTAATTAAGAGGACCCTAGATAAGTGTGAAGGTATGTTACAACACTTTACAACACCATAAATAGGGTACACATTAAGTACATTTTATTAAAAATGTTTCCAAGATCAATGTGAATGTGTTACAACATATTACACCATTAAACATAGGAAAAAATAGTTTAATTCAATGACAATTATTCCCAAATAAAGTAAGGGGGTGCTGTCATAATAGTGGTTTACAATTCCTGAGAGGAACGAATTTTAGCTGAAATCACATATTTTTAGAAAATATAATGATTTAAGCCTTAAAATGTTCCATTTTAAGGATTCTAATTGAAGAGCGTTTGATCAAATCACCTTAGATCAAACCCCCTTGGATAGAACCTCGCTAGTTTTAAACCATACCTATAAATGCGTCTCCTTTACACCTATCAAAATGCTGATAAAAATTACTTTTGATTTAGATTTTGGGGGATCAAATGAATTCATTTAAAATTTATTTGAAATGATTATGGTATTTCTTAGAACAAGCTATCCAATGAATATAATTTTAATATGTTTTGGTTTTGTTATGTATTTGTTTTTTAAGTTTTATTAAACATAGGTTTTTCATCGAAAATGAATTTCTTTGTTCTTCACATGTGGAAAAATAGAAGATTGTCAAAAAAAAATTAAAAAAATATGAATGCACCAGATATTGAAGTACTTGATCCAACAAAAAAATAAATAAATTTGACATATACAAAAAAAGTTACGCGTTATACAGTCGCTGTGTCTGAATTGTAATTCATTTGACTTTGAAACTTGATTAAGGAAAAAATATTCAATAAAAAACTATCTAACCATATGGAAGCACTAGATATCAAAGTTACAAATCTAAATTTGAAAGAATTAGAATTTTATCCTTCAGGGAAAAAAAGTTACGCATTATACAGTGTGCATCACTTTTTAAAAATGTTGTTTTCTGAGAAAAATCTATTTTCCTGGGAGATGGAAAAAAAAGTGCAATTTGATTCCAAAAATTTTGAATTTTTTTTTTTTAGAATCTACAGACAAAATTTGATGAGACTCTAGTTTGCACCATCTTCAAATTCCTCACAGTTTAGCTACTATAGGTGCTCGAATTTGAAGATTTAGTTAAAAATAATAATTTTAGTGTCCAGTTTGGCCAAAAATTGTAAACCACTATGATGGGATCACCCAAGGAAAAGGGATAATTTTTCTATTACTATATTTTTCTCTCACTTTAGTGATAGGATGAAACCATGTCAAACTCACACTTAAGTATGCACCAATAATAAATATACGACATGTGACAAATTCATCGCCAGCAATTCATTGAGGGAAAATTCACCACCAACAATTCATCATGGGAAAAATCACAGCCATGACAATTCACAACATGGAAAATTAATAGCATGATTTTTTGGCGGTTAATTTTCCATGGTGATGAATTGTTGGTGGCGGTGAATTTTCCCATGGTGAATTGTTGACGGTGAATTTTTCGTCGGTGAATTGGTAGCGGTGAATTTTCCTAGAGCCTAAAGATACAAAATAATACCTTGTCAAAGGACAAGAAACATAAAGAAAAAAGGATCAACCACAACCAACCCAATGTGATGTAGAATCGGGCTGTTTGTTTGTAACATGTGCTTCTCACTTTGGGGTAGTGGAACCTAAGTTTGTCCACTAGGTGAGCTGTCCCAAATATTGTGCTCACTTTGGGGTAGTGGAACCTTAGTCTATCCACTAAGTGAGTTATCCCAAATATATGGAAAATGAGAGAATCATATTAGCCTCTTGTACTATACCAAAGTTATCCTCCTGATGACTTTGATAAGGCACCCCAATGTAATGCTTTTGTAATTCCATGTATGTAAGTTTTGTTTAAAGGGGATTTTTCTTTGCTCATGTAAGGTATTCTTCTTAGGGAGCACCATGCCTAATGCCTCCAAGAGAGGAAAAGTCAAGGGTGTTAGATTTTCACTCATGGGATGCCTTGTTCGCATCATTCCATGATGGTAGATTTACACTTCTAGAGGACATCAAACCCAATAACACCACCAAGAAGGGGACACATCACAAGAAAAAAGAAAAATCATGCCATGAAATTTTTTCAAAAGATGTCATTGATGTATGCCCCTACTTTAAAGCAATTGATACACCATTATTGTGAGAAATTTCTTTAAAGTAGCCAATTTTTTTACTAAGACATGAGAGCTTTCCTTGGAAAACCCTATGCCAAGTCATATGTTTCTGAAATAAGCCATGTCATGAAATAGGAAGGTTGTCCCCACAAATACATTAGGGAATATTGGACTTGGGATAAGTATTTATTTGCTACAATATTTTCATAGAGGATGGAACTATCATCATTCCCCAAATACTCATAGAACTGCTTGAATGACACAAAGAGAGTGAAAATAAAATAAAAATTTCAGGTCAACATGGAAGAGACCTAAATGTCTCGATGCCTTGAATCATCCCCAAAAAGAAAACACAAGACAAATGAAATGATTATGACATATAAAAGAACGAAGATACTTATAAGGAAATACACAAAGAGAGAGGTACGTCAAATGAAACATCATGCGAGATAAAATTACGTACATGCAATCACATAAAGAATAAATAAAAAGACTAGTACGGGTATGTGCATGATCATCATGGAAATAACAGGCCCTTAAGTGGCAAAAAAATCAGAAAAATTAGAGTTAGGCAACTTGACGTAAAAATTTGAATAAGTTATCTATATTATTTCAAAAATATGTAAGAAAAGAATTTTTAGAAAATTTAATGTAGTTTCTAAACTACTAGGTTTATTTTAAAAAGAAAAAAATCTATTTTGTGAAAATTTGAAATTTCATTGCAATAGTACTTAAATTTTAGGGAAAAAATAAGTACGTGTCTGTCTGACCACCCTAACCACAAAAAAATGATAACATCTTCTTATAATATTTTAGACATAAGTAGATGACTCATATCTGGATCTGATGCATATTTTTTTGTAACTTTTTTCCAATTAAATAATTAATTATGAATTTTTTATTAATTTTTTTTAAAAATATAGAAACTCGTATGTCTAACCACCTTAAGTTGGCCAAAACTTCATGAAACTCAATTTTTTTTTTACTCCTATATTATGTGAAGCATAAAATGTGATGCATGTTTTGGATTCCAAAAATATCATATTGTTTGAAAGTTATAGATGTTTTTAAATCAACATATCAATCAAGACTTTAGTCATAATTCAAATAAAAAATGAATAATAATTATTTATTAAATTCAAAGTAAAGCATAATTCATATTGGTGGAAAGCTAAGAATATCATTTAAAAACCCTTTTCATTTCATCAATTTTGGGTAAAAAAAAGTCGTCAGCCACATACCCTACAAATACCCATCATATTGCCACTTTTTGGCCCATCATGATCCTGCACATACCTGTAAGGCACATGTGAGTCAACTTAAAGTAGGTCATCCACATCCCAATCTCAGTCAGTATAAATGGAAGGTGGACAACTAGCCAAAGGGACAGGAGAAAGTTCCAAACTAGGGGAAGCACCAATTCCAACATTCTTTTTAGGATATTTTTCATCTAATCTCATAGAAGAAGAAAACAATGTATTCAACTGATCATACACTTGTTCATCAATCTTTGTAATGTCAATTTCATCATCTAGATTTATCACAATAGGAGGTCAAATGATAATGTAAATGGAATGTTCTTGTTTATGCTGTGGTGAGGGTATAAAGTCATCATGCTTTGCTTCAGGTAAGTTTGGATTCTAATTTTCTATGTTCTTTTCTTCTTCATTTTGTAATCTATGAGAAATAACATGTTTCCTATGCCTATGCTCTCTAGCACTTCTATTCCTTTTCAATATATTGTCAATTTGTGTATTTGTAAGAGAAAGTTTGTTAATCAAAGGTTCCTGCTCTTCCATGGGAGGAACAAAAGAAACAAAATTAGGTTGTTCAACCACTTTCTCTTTAACTTTGTAAACTTTTTTGACTCTAGAAGGAACACCAAGACTATTTGTTTTATCTCATGGTCTCTTGTAGGAAATTGTGGGAGGTTGCTCTAGTATGTTCGAAAGGGATTTTGGTTGGATCATTTCTTTGTCAAGGATAGGTGTTTCATTTATAGGTTGAGCCATGTTTTGAATGGATAATCCTTCTATTTTATTCCCCTTTAACTTATGATATGATTTGAAAAAGAAATCCTAATGTGGATAGGTTCCATAGGTTTGGGCCAAAAGAAATCTAATGAAAAATTCCCTTAGGCCGACACAGGATTAAATCCATTACGATGCACAATAAATATATCATTACCAAATGGAAACTTTAGACATTTATGAAAAATCAAAAGGATGAAATTCATGGAGAAAAGCCATGGATAGCCTAGCTTCACATGAAATTGGCTTAATTATGGAATGATGGAAAATGAGACAGTTAATGTTTTTGATCCCACTTTTACCTGGAGATCTATCAAGCCTATCATAGGGAGAGAAAACCTATTATGCATCTTGATCCATGCTTTTGGTTTTTTGTGTGTATCTTGATATACTTCATGCACATATAATACTTCTTTAGTGATCACATTCTCTCCACAGATGGGATCAACCAGTATCCCATTAGTGGGCTTATCATTGATTTGGCCAACTCTGTAAAGGATAGCATTAGGTGCATGTTTAAGTATGCCATTTTTTGACAAAGTAATGTCAAGAGGATTTTTATTTGAACCCTTACGAGGTCTAGCTTTGCTAAATGCTATCACTTTAATTATAAGATTTTTAGTTTGAGAGATTAGTCATAAACAACTATAAATACAAGTTTATTTCACTCAATTTTCTCCTAGCAAACAATCAAGTGACCTATCAAGTTGAATAAGAATCCTTATAGAAAATTTGAGTTCACAAGAGCATTAAAGAGTTTACAAGAGAATTCAAGAGTCTTCAAGAGTTGATTATCAAGTGTTTTGGAGCATTATTCAAGTATCAAGTATCATTTCAAAGTCATCATGCATCATGTTTGTGTTTGAGCTAACAATTGTTATGTAGGATTTCATAATTCAAGCAGGTACTCAAGTGAAGATTCATATCATTCAAGAAAGAGTCAAGATCTACATCCATTGGATCTACTTCATACAAGTTTGCAGTACTTTATTGCTAGGGTTTGGTGAGTTGCAACATATCATTTTGTTCATTCATCATTCCTCCTTTCCACTTATTTTCTTTGAAAAGTTTGTTTACCAAAACAAGGTTTGACCAAGGAAAAACCCTTTCCATTAACAAAACAACATTTTACCCTCTCTTTACTATGTGATTTGCAGATCTAGGTTGAATACCCTCTAAGGAGCAAGATTGGAAAGAAGTTGTTAATTGTGCAAAGTTTTCCAAGTTGTCACTTTGTTTAGAAGATCATTGGAAGCCATCTACATAATAGAATTTGATATTTCAAATCCAAAAACCAGATTGGGAAGGAAGATTAGCGATTGGAGAGAAAAGATAAACTTTGAATTTTCAAAAAAGTAGAATGCGATTGATACGTTACAAGTGGCATATGAGTCCCACTACATGCAATTTTGTAGATTTCTGAAGATCCTTAATCAACATTACTAGATTCTTGTTTCAACCCAAAATCCATAGATTGGTTCTTATACTCCAGAAGTGGTGTATGAGTTCCAGTGTGCCGTAAAATCAAATTTTCCAACATTTTAGAGTTGGTTCTGAGCTCCTATAGTTTTCCAGGTGCACTTATATGTTTTCCCAGTTTGTGGTTCAAATTTATACTCTTTTATTGGTCATCTAGTGAAGTTTATATATCGTTAGGTTTTTCCATTACATATTGTATGTTACTTGTATTTCCAAGCCCTTGCTTCATGGTGAACCCCTCTTTAGTCATTAATGATACCCTAGGAAACCCTATTGCAAGATATCTTTCCCTCACTTCATCCTTTGATTGAGATCTTTGGGGTTTCCTTGAATGAGAACTCTAGAAGATTGTTGTTCTAAACCATAGCCAACAATAATTTTGTTCCTTTCACATTTAAACTCTAATACTAGGACTAAATTTCCCCTTTGGGCATATGAGTCCCAGTATATGTCTTTTTACCAAATTTCTGTAGATCCTGATTTGTTAGCTCAGAGGATTCTATATTCTTCCCAAATTCCTCTAGTAGGACTAAATTGCCAAGCTTGACTTATGAGTCCCATTGCACTTTAAAAAGTAGAATTTTAGAGTTGTACATCTTTCTTGGAATCCACCAACTTACTAGGCTCTTTTTTGTCTAATTTCTGCTTGTTTGTTTGATTCTATGCTCTCAAGTTTCTAGGGTTTAGTGCATTAGAGTTTGTATTTCTCCTTTGAAGCTTGATTTTAATGGTGAAGCCCTATTTAATCACACCTAAGGAAACCGCCTTGAATCTTTCCTTCAATTGAGTCACTTGGTTGAAGGATCTTTAGGGTTTCCTAATGAGCTGAAAGTGAAATAGGTCTCCTAAGTTGTCCATGGAATAAAAGGTGGAAACACCCTATTTTCTTTCAGTTTAGTTGCTATCAATGACAAAGGGGTAGATTGTTGGAAATAGGTGTTGTCATTGATGTTACCCAAATATCATTTTTCATTTATTTCAGATGTGATGCTAAAGTATGTACATAATTCAGAGATAGTCATTATGACATTATATCAGTTGGTAGAAGTCAACATGACAATGTAAGGATGAATAAGGCTGAAATGATGATCTATGTGTGATAGGAGGTGGGTACATTTTTTCTAGTATGTTTTTATCATATCTACTATGAAATCATCTCAATTTGGTGTACCACACATAGAGACAAGGTGTAAAATGTTTACTATCTCACTCTAGTGGAGATAATAAGGCAAAGTCATGGTTTTCTGGTTTGCATCTTTCCATTATGCATGATTATTTCTTGTAGTACAGATGATATTCTGGTCATATTTTGAAGCCTCTATCTCCAATAAATCATGTCATCATACCTTCTACAGTGAAATTTACATCTAATAGTATTTTGGTTAGTGTTCTAGTAGAGTATTGTGTTGATTAAGGCTTAGTAAAATGTTATGCATTCCTCCGAAAGTGAAAGGATGATCTTACAATTTTATAAATATGTTCTGTAATGATAGAAGAATATTGCTTAGCAATATCAAGTAATCTGGTGGTCTACAAGTTTATCTGTTGAATGATAGTTAGCTATAGTCTATACGGGTTGCTTTGTACCTATATATTCAATGGGTTTCTCCTTCAACACCAACATATGATGATTGGTTTCTTTAGAGGATTTTAGAGATATTTTTCTTAGGATATAAAGATTACTTCTTTGTTTGTATGATAGTTTGTCTCTCCCCAGAAGTGCAAAGGAAAATAGATGGTAGTTTTGATTATTTGGTCTGATAGAATTGTCTCCATCATCATCAATTTTTCTTGATTAGTTATTTCTATTTTGGAGAATGTGATATGATGTGTGTAGATTCTACAATACCGTGTAAATATCTATATTTGACTCTCTTGCAAACATTATACATAATTGGACCTGATTAATGAGATTTCAAAAGTTCTTTCTAAAGGTCATCTTCAAGCCGAACTAATAAAGGTTTTGAGTTATTGCAAAGGATATATTTTAAATATAAAATTCATTAGTGAATATGATGATTTATAGTGAAGGAATAAATAGTAGAATGAAAAATATGAAGTGTTCAAAATCAATGAGAAGGGGTAATTATGAAAAATAGTGACTACAACTTCAACATGTGTTAGATTCTTGTTCAAAGTAGTTCATAACCAATTTCCTTATTCTATTTTTTTATGTAGATCTTTCTTTGAGACAATGAGTCTTATCGGGTCTATTGTATCTTGCTTTAAGATTGTATACCTTATTTTTCAAGTCCATAGGAAAATTAGCCTTAAAACATTATAATTCTTGTCAATAATGAACTACATATATTGTGAGTTAATCCTCACCGTGTTTTTTCCCTCATTGTGTTTTCCACATAGAAAATCCTATTGTCTCTATGTGATGCATGAATTCTCTTCTATTATTTTTAGTTATTTTGATGTGTTGTTAGTCGAAACATAGAATAATTAAGTTATAATATATTTTGATTCACCCCCCTCTAAGCACATCATTGTGTTCAACATCATAACCATGCACTACCTATTATTCATATTTGTCTTCTAAGGTGGATTGCTATATGGAGGAGAGATAATAAAAAGTGCATAGTGCAAAAATAGGAACATGATGAGCATCAATAATATATCAAATTTATTATTGAGTTGAAACGCCTACTTTTAAAAAATAATATTCACTTTCCTTTATCTATGTAATTTTGTACATCCTCTTCTTTGATATCATCATCACATGGCTTGCTAGAATGGAAAATGGAATAGAAAAAATGAAAGGTAATGCACTCTTTGTTTGTACAAGTCTTGAATTAGGGTGATGATTTATTGATTCAATAACCTTACATAATAGGGCTTCATCAAAGTGTATTTTATATTCATTTGATTAATTTACTCTACCACACATCTTGATAGATAATAAAACACAAATAACTATTTGTGAGAAACGATATATTGATATTGAAGATGACACATTGGTGATGTAGTTTGTATTATTCTACTCCCAACAAATATCCTTTCCATCTATTATATTATCAATGACATGTAAATTATAGATATTATTTCTTTTAGGATTGTTGATCTTGCATCTTGACTATATGAATTTCTACATTTTTCTTTAGACGATATTATAATAGCATTGACTAAATATATACACTCTCATGCGCATCTAGAGTGGATCATATTCTTAAGGATAAATTTGGTCACTTCAACCTATGTTTTATTCCATCCAAATAGGTTCATAAGATGAATAGTCTCTTCCACCTCCTACTTGTTCAAAAAGAAGTTAATTTCAATAAGATGTTAACAATATTCTAGTTTTAGCTTTGAGTGATTAAATATTTCCAAGCAACATAGATTTATTTTAAGACTCATACATTGTAGCTATTGAGGACATGTTAAAGGAAATCCACTTCCTCTATCATGATTTCTATAACATAAATATTATCATATTACCATTATCTTTGGATATTTCTCTTCCCAATTCTTCATAGTTGTCTAGTTTTTTGAGCTGATATGAAATATTTTAATTTATACATCTGGACACTTGGAAAAATTTTAGAGGCATAAATCACAAGAATTTTTTGATCATCTCTCTTGAAGGAGTTTATTGTACCAAGTTCATTGGATTTATTTATCCCAAGGTGATAAATATAATTTGATGTTTTTAATAATATTTAATATTGTAACATTAAAAATTGTCCCCCTTAACAATTTTTCACACTAGGTTTATCTCGCCTTAATGTTCTTGGAATTAATTATTCATTTAATTAAATTTTTTATATATATCCATCGAAAATAAAACATGAGAAATGAATTATGCATTTAATATTTTTCCCTTGATGCTTTTGATACTAAAAAGCATGAACCTAGTCTAGGCTATATTGCACCCTAGACTAGCACTTTTGGCTCCCAATTTTAATATGTTGGTGTTGGTAATTTATTATTTCAATTTAAAATTTAATTTTTCATCCATTGGTATTTTATTTTGAGAAATTAGAATAATTTCATATAAATACAAGGTATTTTGATCATTTGAAATTGTAAGGAGAACTAGAAATTTATTGAGAAAATTGAAGACTGTAAAATCAGTCAAGGGAAATCAGGAGAAGAATTAGTAGCATTATTACAACACTCTCATAAATAAAAATCATTTTTTCTAGATGTTGAGAATAATGAAGCAAATTATGTTCAAGGATCTATTGTTACTTGTGTAGGAGCACATGGGTGAATAAGCAATCAAAACTGCCCAAAAAAATTAAAATAATTATTGTTTGATTTTCTTTTATTTCAATTTTGGTTTGGTTTCTCTCTTTTGATGATGTACCTAAACCTCGTGAATTTGAAAATATTTTTATGGAATTTTAATGTGAAAATTATGAAGACATAATAATTTAGGAGAATTTTTTCTAATGAAAGATTAACAACCATGATTGTAATTGCAATTACCCTAGCATATATGTGTGAAAATATGACAAATATGGAAGCATACATTGGGTAGAAAAGTTCATCTTTCCTCTATGCAAATTAAGAAGATATGTTTTATTTGCTTTGAAATTAGACAAAAGAAAATAAAATAGAAAGGATACTACAGGTCATCGTATAGGAAGAATTTGCATAGATTGAGGAAGGTTGATAGCATTTAAGGCATCAAGCAAGAAAAGTAAGTTGAGACAACAGTTGTAAGGGGTACTATGTTAAAAGAAAGGAATACACTGCTATAAAAAAAGAAAGATAGAGAACTTGTTGGTGATAAAGTGTGCACAAAAGAAGAGATAGGGTGCATGGCTATTGAGAAGAGTGGCACAACTATAGATAGCAAAGGAGTAGTTATGGAAAGTGTGTTCAACAGTGAGATGAGAATGGGGGCATTGTAGATGGAGGAAAGAAAAGTGTGTGGGTAAGTGGTGAGTGTTAGTTAAGTAAAAACCATGGAAGCATCAAGAAAAGAGGTGTGTCTGAGTAGAAAGGGAAAGAAATTTTGATCACAATTGGATTGTAATTGGTTTGGAAAATTGTGTTGCAAACCAAAATATTTGTATTGAATAAATTTGAAATCAAATAAAACTTCAAGTTGTTGTTTTCTTGTTGTTGACAATTAAGTGAGAAATAGGAAAACATAGGACACTTGCATCAATTGGTATCAAAGTAGGAGATCCTGAGCGTCGAGAGTATCCACTAGGGATTTTGGGAAGTAAGAAATGGTTGTGAAAGGATCAAGAGAATTATTGTGGGTATGTGTGGAGTACAAACAATTGAGAGTTGAAATTGTTGATAGAAAAATATGCCACCATGAAGAGGAAGACCCAGATTAGAGGTAGTATTGGAAATATTTTGAGATATGGTAATAGAAGGTATTAGAAACTAGGGGGAATTAGGTGCTTGTAATAGAAGAGAAAGAGAAAAAGAACATGAGAATGAGGAAGAAATCGAAGGTGAACAACACAAAAGAGAAGAGGAAGAAGAGGAGGAGGAAGAGGAAGAATGGCTAGGAGATGTCGAACAAGAGAGCTTTTTGAGAGATCTTTCAAGAATAAAAAAGGCAAATAAGATGGATTTTTAAATTTATTTTGGAATGTTAAGTCTAGATGAGCTAATCGATTGGATTGGAGAGATACATGAATACTTGGAAATGGAGGAGATTAGAGACCTGCAATGAGTGAAGATAGCTCAAACAAAAGTGAAAGGAAATGTTGTGTTATGGTGGAAAGGGTTGTAGAAAGAATCATAAATGGATGGAGATACTTGAATAACAAGGTGGAACCAAATGGTGATGAGGTTGAAGAAAAAATTCATACCTAGAGATTACAAAATGGAGCTATTCAAGAAATTGCAAAATCTAAAGCAAAAAGATATGAGTGTAAAAGATTACATGGAAAATTTTTACAAGTTGGCTATTTGATCTAGAAGGCATGAAATTGATAGGGAAAAGGTAGGAAAGTATGCAAATGGCTTGAGGTTTAACATATAGGATGAGATGAGTATGTTGAAAATTACCACAATTGAGGAAGCATACTAGTATGCATTGAAGGTTGAGGAGAAATTAATGAAGAGGAAAACAAATAATTCCAAAAGTTAGGGAAGATTTGGAACTGAAAAGGGACAAGCGAGCAGTAGCAAAGGAAAGAAAGTTGAAGAAGAATTCAAGCCCAAATTGAGTAAAGAGGTGGGCCAAAACACCAAAGAAAAGGAGGTATCAACAAGAGGACATGGTAGCAACAATAGAGGGTTTCCATTTAGATGCTACTAGTGTGGAGAATTTGGTCATCATGCTTTTGAGTGTGATCAAATACAGGAGGGAAGCAAGAAGAGTGTAGTGAGAAGCCACTTGGCACAAGAAGATGAAGAAAGTAATGCATCACAGAAAGTAGCAGACCTAGAAGAAGGAAAATATCTCATCATGAGAAGAGTGTTGGTGAATCCAAAGATGGTGGAGATGAAACCATCCCAAATAAGGAATCTCTTTCGGACTGTGTGCAAGGATGCAGGTAAGTGTTGCAAAGTTATTGTTGATAGTGGTAGTACAAATAACTTAGTTTTAGAGGATATGGTAGAAAATATATGGTTGAAAAGGAGTAAGCATCCTAGTTTGTACAAGGTTTCTTTGTTGCAGAAGGAACATGAAATGTCTATTAGGGAGCAATTTTTAGTAAGTTTTAAGATTGGTTCATATAGAGATGAGGTGTTGTGTGATGTGATTCCCATGACTACTTGTCACGTGTTGTTCGGTAGGCCATGGTATTTTGATATGGAGTCCATTTATGATGGTAAGAAGAATGTGTACACCATCCAGAAAGATGGACAAAAGTATATGTTGAATTTTCTAAAGGAGAAGGAAAAATAGGTGAAATAATCTAGCTCTATTGTTTGTTGCAATGCAAGGAAACAAGTAGAGGAAGAGGAATGAAGTGAGTGCAGTGATTTATAGCCATTCAAAGGGAATATTTTAAGAGGAAAAGGAAGATTGAATTCAGATTTATTGCAACAAAATAAAGGAACAACAAGTAGCAGTCTAAGAGAATGTGGAGGGAACTGAGATGGACTGATGGTAAGAATTTTTCTGGAGAAACAAGATGATTCCAGTGGAGGTGGCTTGAGTGTTGAGGATGAGTTGAAGTTTAGAAGAGAGAAGGCTCCCATGGAAAAGGAGCAGTGTTGGATAAAAAAAAAATCATGGGATTACCATCCCATGCACTTTTCAATGTTCTTGAGTTTTCACTTACCCAACGTGTCTAGTGTAGGAGAACATGGGTAAATAAGCAATCAACACTGCCAAAAAAAAATATAATAATTATTGTTTAATTTTATTTTATTTCAATTTTGGTTTGGTTTCTCCCTTTCGATGATGTGCCTAAACCTCCTAAATTTGATAGTCTCTTTATGGCATTTTAATGAGACAATGATGAAGACATATCAATTTGGGAGATTTTTTTCTCATGAAAGCTTAATAGCCATGACTGTAGTTGCAATTACCCTGGCAGATATGCATGAAAATGTTAAAAATATGTAAGAATAGATCAGGTAGAAAAGTTGATTGTAATGATTGCAAATTGAACAAAATGGATTTGAAATTTCCAAAAAAATGAATTGAAATATGTAATGGAAAATTCCATGAGTTTGTGAAAATGAGATATTAAACTCCATTAAGTTGTTGTTCATCTTTCCTCTATGTGGATTAAGAATATATGTTTTCTTTGTTTTGAAATTTGATAAAAAAAAATAGAAAGGAGACTAATGGGTGAGGAATATGAATAATCTACATAGATTGAGGAAGGCCAATATCCTTGAAGGTATCAAGTAAGAAAATTAAGGTGAGATAGTAGACCATGTAAGGGGTAGTAGGTGAAAATAAAGAAATATGTTCTAAAAAAAAGAAAAAGATAGAGAACTCGTGGGTGATAAAGTGTGCATAGAACAAGAGATAGGGTGTGTGGCTAGTGAGAAGAGAGATGTAGCAGTAGATAGCAAAGGAGTAGTTGTGGAAAGTGTGTGCAATAGTGAGATGAGAATGGGAGCATTGTAGATGGAGGAAAGAAAAGTGTGTGGGTAACTAGTAAGTGTCGATCAAGTAAAAACAGTGGAAAAATCAGGCAGAGAGGTGTGTGTGAGTAGCAGGGAAAAGAAATTTTGATCATAATTGGATTGTAATTGGTTTATAAAATTGTGTTGTAGACCAAAATGTTTTTATTAAATAAATTTGAAACCAAATAAAACTTCAAGTTGTTGTTTTCTTGTTATTGACAGTTCGGTGACTAATAGGCAGACACAAGACACTTTCATTAGTTACCAATCATGCCAAAATCATGAAGATTTATTGATCTATCCTCTCCATGCTAGCTTTATTAATCTGTTATGTATGTGAGCTAACCTTTTTGTAGGTTTATTTAGAAATCAATACATCCATCAATAAACTTGTGTGTGGCATCTCTTCTTCAAGGGTTTTCACATCAAGGTAACACTATCATTTTTCATTTATTAATTTCAATCAATTATTTTTATTTTGGCCTATACCTAGCCTAGGGAATGCTCTATTTATCACCATCAATCATTGTACATGGAGTTCTAAATGCCAACACAAGTTTTGAATTAGAAAAGGCCCTATGCAACACAACCTTTTCCCCTATTTGAATATGTGTAGATTAGATTTGGATGTTTCATGGAGTGGTAGTTCAAGAAAACATAATACAAACTGCAACTTATAACCTATAATTTCTAGATATAAATAAGAAGAAATTTAGTCTACAACACATTACACCTATTTCCTTGCAATTCAAGCCAAAATTTTAATCACATATTCCTCATTGTTGTCATTTATCAGATCTAAGTCAGTTTTTATTCTTTTTTTTTTCATCAGTTTGCAAAATTACATTTTCGGATCTAGGGTTACATGTCACATAGGCTTATTAAATAACACATAAAATTTATCATCCTCACAACACTAACAAAAAATCACAAACCATAGGAGGTTGGATCTCCCTTGTGGTAGCAAGTCAACCATAAAACCCTAGTTGGTTTATGTTTAATGTTGTTTCAAGGGAAAAGGAGACAATCCTAGTTAATCTAATTGGATCTGGGATCACTTTTCCTAGTGAAAAAATATTATTTTTTGCACAATTACCTTTCACATAGGAGGTTCTTCTTTGTGGTAGACATTGATAGTCTTATTTTGTCTCCTATGGTGACATATTTATTGTACATTTATAAAATACGTAGTACTTAGTAGGTCATGTTGAGTCCTTAGTTCTTCCATCACATGTACAATTTTTTTCTTTTATCCTCTCTTTTGGGGAGGATATTTTTTCAATGAGGTTTGCTTATTTTCTCTAGTTATGAGAGATTTTTGTGCATGATACCCTGTTAGTATTTCTATCTAGGACCAATCCATGCATCCACCAAATAATTAATGATTATTTAGTTACTTCCTAAGTTACACTTAAGAGGGATGCTAAATTAAAAGGGTAAATCAACTAATTGATTAAAAACTGACATATTTACACTAGCATGCTAAATTGTACTTAAGTCATGTGCTTTTTGTCTCAAGTGATAGGATCAGGACATGTCATGATTTAATTTTATCCTCATCTAGGGTTTCATCTTTATCCTTTACCAAGGAAAATTTACTCTTTATTATAAGAAATCTTCTCATTATTTCATCTATATAATTCTTAATTTTTATAATAAATATTAATAAAATATAGAATATTCTCTCTTAAATTAAATCTCATGTTACATAAAAGTCAATTGGGAGATTCAAGTACATATTTAAAATAATTCATATCGAAAGCGAACCTATGTTTAATAGTTTCCTTTGTTCCAATTAACTCATTTTTGGTATGCATATATAATTTTAAAGTGTAACCTATAGTAACCAATATAGACCAAACACTTATAATATTAGTCAACATTAAAACTAAACTTAATTTTTTACTTCCATGTTCTGGTATATTATTCGAACTCTCATTTTTAAATAGAAAAGAAGAAAAATATTATAATTAAATTATTCACATTATAGATTATGATTATTTTCCACACAAAGGCCTCATAACATATCTTTTTTACTATATTACATATAGACACCTATGCATTGCCTTACAATTCTAAAACATCATGCCAATTCAAGCCAGCCATTTTATATATAAAAATCAATGTTTCATGTAGTTAATTCCTTCATGTCCTTTTATTTAACCATTTTTTCAATATTGGTATATCTCTTTTTGTGGTATATTTAATTCATTTTTTGATGTTTTACTAGCTCTATTGTTAGGTTGAATAAGAATGGAAAAGGATTTTATCTATAAACTTACATAATATCTATATTTAATAATATATAAATGATTACACACATGTTGGATCAATCATTACATATGTAGTCCAACCATTAAGCATGCATATCGTTAAAAAATAAATGTCAAATGATCATTAATAAATAAAATCTCTAGAATTTCCTTAACATATTAACCAAATTATGGTCTATATGAAAAAAAATGCTTAAATATGACCATGTTAGGCTTTAGAGTCACCAATGATTGCCAAATAATTTACCAATGATAACTATTGTTCAACAATACGCTTCATAGAGAATAAAGTAATATAGTTATTAATATACTATTACAAAAGAAGAGGAAGTCCATATATGCATACATATGTATGTATACATAAAATCTCACAAAATTGAAATTTAGAATTAAAACTATAAACTATGGGATATTGTTTATTTTAAATATGAAAATATGTTAAGAACCATCAAATTTAGTGTCACACTTCATTAATTGATACACCTAAAAGATGATTTCAATGTATAGATAAAAAAAGGTCTTATAGTCTGTGCAACTTTTTCATTAGAATAGTTAGTTATTCTTAGAAAATCAAATCCATTTATTCAAATTGCATATAACTAGCCATAAAAGATAATACTATCAAAGCTACTTATATACCTTTCCATGAAGCCAAAGGAGGTGTTTCTGAATTAATCCATGTCAAATTCATGTCATCATATCGATCTCCATAGATACCATTAGATGATACCATAAATTCTATTTCTTTCATCTCCTTAGCTGTAAGCTTCACACAAATCGCATTAATATTCTCCTCTAAGTTGTTTGATTTTAGTTGTCCCTGGTATTGGTGACACATCATTTCCTTGCTGTTGAATCCAAGCAAGTGCAAGTTGTCCTGTAGTACACCCTTTGCTCCAAGCAATTGTTGATAACTTCTCAAATATAGCCTTGTTCCTTTCAAAATTCTCTCCTTTAAACCTTGGAAAAATCTGAAAATGATACTCATAAAATCAGATATTATCCTAATTATAAATATAAAACAATAAATTCACAATTAACATAGACAAAATAAAGTCAAAAACTTCTTACATATGTCTATGAATCCTTAATCAAAATACAAAATTAAATATCTGAAAACAAATTTATAATTAAACAATACAAAATGCAGGTCAAAACTTCCTCCTTATGTTATAGATCCTTTTAATATATATTAAAAAAAAAAAAAAACCAATGTTTTTAACCGTGATTCCCACTTTATTTATTATTTTCTATACAGTTGCAGCATACTTGTTACCATCTAACAACGCCTAAAATTTGTAAAATTGCAACTCACAGCCCTCTAAATATAGAGGAAATTAATTATTATTCGATAGTCATCATTAAGGGGGAAAAAACGGGAAGATCACAAATGAACATAAGAAGCATCCACCGAAGGGCTACGCTGTTAATAAAGCCTATTAATGGAAATAAGCATCAATGAATGCAAACACCTTTCTAATATCATTATCTTCTAAGCTTTCGACCAACTTTGTTCCAGAAGAGAAGAAACCTTGCCCTAAAGGGCTATACGGTACAATTCCAATCCCAAGCTCCCTGTATGTGAAAGCTGAAGTCAAAATAAGACACTTTAAGAATTGCATAATTCGAATGCCTTTCTAGCTTTCGAAACCCACATACCTGCAAGTTGGAACAATATCATCCTCAACATCCCTAGTCCACAAAGACCACTCTATTTGAACTGCTGTAATGGGATGCACAGCATGGGCTCTTCGAATTGTTGATCCAGAAGCCTCAGAAAGTCCGATATATTTTACTTTCCCTTCTTCAACCAGCTTCTTCATTTTTTCAATCTGATTTTATGCATTTAATCAAGCTTATCATCAATGACTGATGTTTAGATAAAGAACTACTTGTTATACAATCAGTCCTATCAGATTGAACACCATCTAATACTGAAGCCATACATTAAAAAAACCAGTTTCTTCATTTCTCCAATTTTCAAACTTCATATCAGACAATAGTTGTGTATTTATTCAAGGCTATCATCCAACGGTGATATTTAAATAAATAATCAACAAAAGTATTATGAGGGCAAAAGCATTAACACGCATAAGGTTAAAGTACATACAGTAACCTCTATGGGGACTCTTGTATCTACACGATATTGGTAATAAAGATCGATGCAATCCACATCGAGCCTCTTCAGACTCCCTTCACAGCAAGCACGAACATACGCAGGATCTCCACGAATATTCCAGTTCCCACCTGCCCTGCTTGCTCCAAACTTCGTAGCTAGCTGCACTTTGTCTCTTATTCCTTTCAGTGCCTGCAAATCAGATAAAAAAATTGGAAATTGAAATCAAACCATATGAGAATCCAGATAAAACTTGCGAAAATCAGATTAACTACAGTTAATTGAAGGCACCCTACCTTTCCAAGGAGAAGTTCATTAGTATGAGGACCATACGCATCAGAGGTGTCGAGGAATGTAATGCCTTTGGAGACAGCATGGTGAATGAGGGAGATCATTTCATTTTCAGGCTTGGGAGGGCCATAGGGGCCAGACATGCCAAAGTAGCCCAATCCCTGTGCTGATACTTCAAAACCCTGGCTTCCCAACTGGATCCTTGCCACTGCCATGCTGTTGCTCTTGTCTGTTCTTCTGCCTTTGCTTTTGTCAGGGCAGAGAGGCAGGAGATGAGTTTGCAAAGGGCAATTCGTAAACCACACAATAATGCTATTGCTGTGACTCATTTTGTCCAACTACATTATTCCTGTCTACCTACTCAATTACCTTGAGACCGGTGAATGGTCGACCAGGCCTTTTCTTCAGAAGTTCTTCGTGATCAGTAAAGAATTATACTAATTAAATATTCTTGTTGAATGTAAAGTTATTATATTAAACAAGGTGGTTGGATACCCATGAGTGCTTGCCTGTCTTGATATAACCTTTCAATTTCTATTAATATAAAAAGATAATTTCATGACACTGTGGTGATACTTGAAAACCTTCACTTTCCAACATTACTCATGGCACCGCCATTATTACTGATACTGTTTATGTTGTTACTCTTGTTCTGCCTGCCTTGCGTTTTGCCTTCATTGGAGGTTGAGAGGTTGCTTTATAGATATTTATAACATCCAGTTCGGAATTGAATGTCATGATTGGGTCACTTTTCAATTTGATTCATGGTATTGTCATTGTTTTCTTCTAGAGGGTAAAGGCTCTCAATTTGATTCTTGACATTGTCATTTTTTTTTCAAAATGGTGAATGATTTTGATTCAATGAGATTATCAAAGAGGACTTCATCTCTAACATAAAGATTCAAGAATGACAATTCAATTGGATTTGAAATATGATAAAGGAATAACATCATATTTAAACCTTCACAACTTGCTAATATTAGTGATATTGTTTATCTTATTACTCTAGTTCTGTCTTAAGAGAAATATGTTAAGTAGGCATTTATCATCTTTGTAATTGCTCCCACTTTACAATGCATATGATCTTAAGAGAATCACATGTATGCTAAAGTAAAAGTACTAATTGAAAGTGTTATACCCAATGCAAAGGGATATATAAGAGTTGCTTTGTGTTAGTTTCATTTTAAAAAATCGACAATGTCTACATATATGAAAAACACATAAATGAATATCAATGAATACATAAAAATAAAAAAATAAACAATATGTAAAAGTTTGGTATCTCTATCTTATATCAAATTTGGGAGGGATTCATGGATATGTGATTGAATTGGCCTCTATAAGAATATAGAAAAGAGGTTGGCAGAATCAAGGGATCATGTTGTATGTTGCAATGAAGCAATTTTTATTGTTTTTCTACCCTAAAGGATACAAACTTATGGTTAGCGTGATTGGCTAGGCCTCATGGTGGCATTATTAATAATATATTGTATGTCTTGCATAAATTTGTAGTGTCATAAATAGTCGCCCATGACAATTTCACACTATATTTTGGTCCCTATAAGTGCATGGAAAAAAATGTACATCTAATATCCTAACTTATGTATTTTATGGCCCATTTTAAATATTTTTTGATAAGTTTTATGTAGAAAAACAACGCATACATTTAATATTTTAACCCTAACACCTTATATCCCACAAAATAGTGTTGGGACAGAGTCACCTAGGGTTATTTAGTCCCCCTATTTTGCCTCCAAAATTGAATATATATGAGTTGATATTTTATTATTTGAATTTCAAATGTCAGCTATCAAGATCTATTTTTTGAGAAATTAGAATAATTACATACAAATACCTAGTCATTTCATCATTTGAAATCCATCTAGCATTAACAAGAGAACTGAGCCCAATGTTAGGAGTTTTTCATATTTTTTTCCCAATGTTAGTCTGGCTAAAACTATCCTTCGCCCATGCGCTATCCTTCCTAGCAATAGAAACCATACCCCTGTCTCTGCCAAAGCTCGTTCTATGTTTGAGTTGGGTAGCCCATCCCTCAAGACTAGAATTGCTGGTAAAATTCCCCGGGTCAAAAACCTTGATTCCTACTCTAAAGATTCCCTTGATTGTAAGGCGTCTAGTGCCAATTTTTTTTAGCCTAGTGTTGACCCGTCGAGGGATAGAACTGCCAGAGCGGGCTCCCCTATTACTCCATACCCTAATAATACTTGTCTTAATACTGGTAGGGACCCCCCACGAATGTGCTGATTTTAGCCAGAAATAACACAGATACCCATCTCAAAATTTTGAAATGGACTTTTAATGAAATCAATGAGCTAAAAATCAAGAATTGGGCCCTTCAAAGTAAATTGGATGAGATGAGAGCCAAGATTATGGCTATGGAAAAGAATGAGAAGGAACAAAGTGATTATAGGCTCGACAAAGACACTCTGTACCACGCTGATAAGAATAGAAATGTCAATATCGAGGTTGAGAAAATAAAAAACAATGTCAAAATTATTGTAGAGCAAAACAATAGAATCACCAGACATAATGCCATCATAATAAATGCTATGATTGAGAAGTTAGACAAAGCCCAATAGGGGTCTCTGGTGGTTGACCTGGAGGAAACTAATGATAAAAGCCAGGAGGAAGATGCTGGCATTTCAAAGAGAACCAGAGCCAACCTGAAGTGGAAGGCTCCCCTTACTCTGAACATGATTTAAATTTTCAAGAAGGGGGTTCGAGACATGCAGAACATGGAGGTGGAGACAGAGTCTATCCTTAAGACTCTGGGGTAGTTGCAGCTGTTTGTTGGGTGTCTGCTCTGCTGGCTCATTTTGCTTGACCTTTATGGTCTCCTGTGGTTGGTAGCTGCTAGTTTTTTATCTTAACTTTTGGTGCAGCTAGTTGTTTAAGTTGGACTATTTTTCCTTTCTTTTTTGTTGTTGAACTTTGTGGTTTTGGGTCCTTGTAAAACCCGTTTTACCCTTTATCAAAAAAAAGAGAATTGAGAAAGAATTATTGTCAGGAACATTAAAAAGCAAGTCAAGAGCAGACAAGAGAATATTTATTGCAAAAATTCAACATCAAAACATCATGTCAAAGTGAATGTGAGTTTTGTCATGTTTATGTTATTGTATTGACTGTGAGATCTAACCCTTGTAGGTCTTCAAGTAAATCAAGCCAACAACAATAAAGCAGGCCTTTAAGAGATTTTTATGACTTGAGTCCTTCAAGAAAGCTATTTTTTAGTGGTGAGTTGTAGTCCATTTTGATTCATTTACCATTTAGCCTCTATCCCTTAGAAGGATAATCTGTCTTTCATTGACATTTTCATTATGGAGGTGGAAACACCAACACATGGTTTGACTAAGGAAAGACCTTATATGGCACAACCTTTATTCTCTCTTTAAATGTGCAGGTTTCAGATATAAATAAGATTGAGAGATGTTTGAAGGTCAATTATTCATAATTGCATTTAAACCCTACACCTTGACAATATGGAAACATGGTTATATCGACATTGAACAAAGATCTAACACTGTGACACTTGGAAAAAGAAGGTTTTGATCCAACTCCAAAGGACTACAAAATCATATCTATGATTCATCAACTAGACATAGTCACCCAACATAATGTGGTCCTCAAAAACTAGCTTCAAATTTATATCACTCTTGTACATGACTCTGCTGAGTCTGTTTTCGAAGTCTAAATTTATCTATGACTTTCTAGATCTTCTATATTTACATAAAAATAACAATTTTTATCATTAGCCTTGTTAAATCATTGCATTTCATTTCAAAATCCATCCCAATTTTGGTCAAGGGAAGCTTGGCTTACCTTTCAAGTTGTAAGTTGGTGTTATACCTTGTCAAAATCCATCAAACCCCAACTACCACAACATCCTAAATGAAATGTTAGGAAAAGTGCACCAAACCCTAGAGTAAAATTCTTGGACATCACTTTTTCTTTGTTTCATTTTGGTGAACATGATAAGTTAAAAACATAAACCTTCTAAACTTTGAAACAATTCATCTTATATCTAGGTTTAGCATTACATTGTGTTGCATTTTTCATTTGGGCATTCATTTTTACATCATAAAAAAGCATAAAAATTCAAAATTATACATATAATAATACATTATAGGTTGCAATAGGGTTAATTTTAGTCATCATAGGTCAGATATACATTCCAATTGCATTTGAAAATAAGAAATAGGTAATTTAAATAATTAATTAAATCTGAAAGTGTTCATTGCATTCATTTATGCATCTTGCATATAGCTCAAAATTGAAAAATTGTATTGTTTAGTTTCAAAAAGTCATCAACATCATTATTTTAATATTTTCTCATCTTAGAATCAGTCAATTGTTGCATCTTGGAATTGGAAATTATATTTACAATTTTCTTTTATTCCTTGAACAACTTATAAATTGCTACACACACAAAAATTTACTATTAGACTTGTACACACACAAAAATAAGAACTTCAAATAGTATTGAACACAATCAAAATTTGAGTTTTATAATAATCTTTGCCAAACATAGTCACCCTAGGTGATCTAGTCTAATCTATTTGTTCTTAGATTTCTAAGATAGAAACCTCTCAAGATCCTTTTTCCAAATTTGATTTCAATTTTTTAGCTCACTATTGCATAATAGTTTGAACCTCCTTCCAAGTATAATATTGTTGTAATGGTTGTGTTTAGGTAAAATTTGAACTTCCTTGAAATCATTGGTTGGTGTATCATGCTATGTGTTTGGAAATGACCCTAGTTTAGATAATGAAAATCATGTTCCTTCATCTCCTAATGTGTATTTTCTCATTGAATATATCTTGAGGCAAGAAGAGGAAATCATGAATGAGTTCATAAACAATACTTTCCCTAAATTTGAGAATAATGTGTTCTTTTACCCTTCGATGGAATGGCCTAATCACCTATATCAACAATCAACACCACCCACCATACCACCAGTTCAAATGTTAGACACATCACATAACAAAAGTGATTTATAATTCATACCTCAACTAATGTGTATCAAAGTACACATTGGTAACAATAACAAGGAAAAAATACCACCAAATAATCTATCATATGCGAGAAAACTTACAAACACACATATTATCTTTGAAAAATTCTATGCAAAAGGATTTAGGATATTGGAAAACAAGGATATGACATGAAGAATGAACATTGAATCCATTACCTCTTAGAATAGACACCATATAGAGATACTAAAGGCATAGGAACTACCAAGGTCCTCCACCTTTACATCAAACATTTTCTCCACCAAACAAACCATGGAAGGTTCATGATCCTATTAAGAAAGGTGTGTTACCCATTCCATGTCCTCTATCCAATATTGAGTGTACTTTAGCTATGCTTCTAAAATTAGGATGAATTACATTACCAGTTATTCAAAAACAAAGACATACTAAAAGAAAGAACAAAAAAAATCATATTATGCATATCATAGAATATTTGAAAACACTACGGATTAATGTGGTGTTTTAAAGAAGAATTTGGAAGAATTTTATCCCTACAATAATAGATTTGACACAATAATAGAATAATATAGATCTTATTTTCTCTTTTCCATGTTGTAGTTATAGTATCATAACATACTCATTACCATGCATGGGGGTATAACCTATGATTTATGCAATCAATATTCATCATGTAAGGAGCACTATATTGCAATGACAAAAATAGGTGGTTCTATCTTTTAGGAGATGGAACATAAAGGGTAGAGGACCTATTTCAATCTATTTCACTCAAGGATACCTTAGAGATCTCAATCCAAGGATAGAATGAGGGAAAGAGATCTACAATAAGGTTTCCTAGGGTGTTATTAAATACTAAAGACGGGTTCACCACCAAGATAGGGCTTGGAAAGACTAGTAATGTAAAAAACCTAATTATATGTAAAGCTTAAGCAAATGACCTAGAAAATAGTTCAAATGAGAATAGTAAACTAAGAAATCAGAGTTGTGCACCTGGAAACCTATAGAGGATTGAATGAAGGTCCAAAATGTTGGAAATATTGATTTTGATGCACACTAGGACTCATAAGCAAGTAGGGGTGATTTAGTCTCAATTTAGGGTTTTGGGCCGAAATAAGAATCTGGAACTATTGAATTAGAATCTATAGAAAACTATGAAAATAGGTATTTTGGGACTCATATGCCACAAGTGACAATTTAGTCCTTGTATTAGGGTTGCTCTAAAATTCTGCTATCCTCTAGTTTTTTTTAGTAACTTTCCTCCTACTAAATCTCTAGTTTTGAAGCCCTGAATTCTTCTTTGTAATTGACTTTCCATGATCTTATAAACAAGGTAACAAGTTTTCCAACTTTGTAACCTTGAAAAAAATTCTCTAATATTGCTCCTCAATGTATCTTCAACCTAAATCTACAAATAACACACTAAAGAGAGGGATAAATGTTTTTCTATTAATAGATAAGGCTTTTCCTTAGTTAAACCCTGATTTGGTAATCACACCTTGAAATGAAATAAAATAGAAAGAAGGAATGATGATTGTACAAATATGTGATGTTGCAACTCACTAAACCATTGAATAGGATACTTCAAACATGTACAAAATGGTTAGCATGAATGTAGATCTTGATTCTTGAATGATATGAATATTGATTTGAATGCTTGTCTGAATCATAAAACCCTACATGACAAATTTTAGCTCAAAGAAAAACATGACGCATGATGAATTTCACATGATGTTTGATACTTGAATAATACTTGATAATCACTCTTGAATTCTATTGAATGCTAGAATGCATGATGCTTAGGCCACACTTGCATATGAAAATTTCTAGGATAAAATATGTGAAATAACCTTGTATTTATACTTGTTTATGCCAAATTTCTTGAAATTACAACACAAGCCGACATCAAATCTAGGTGAATAAAATCCTTCTAGGAATTGAATTCATAATTAGGTCTAAAATAAGTGGGACTAATATGCTATTTGTGGCATATGAGTCCCATTAGGCTATGCTTGGGACACATTTTTTTAAGAAATGCTTAGTTTAATGTGAAATATAGATTAGGGCCTCGAAACTTAGGTGGGACCCATACACCCAAGGTAGTGTATGAGTCCTAAATCACTAAATCTAGGTCATACAATCGAAAAACATTAATTTTTGATTGGTCATTAGTTATATGTCTGGATTATGCTTAGAAAGATACATTAATTAAGGATTGTGGATACAAATTAAGGCCAATTCAAGGCATAAAGAAGCCCAATTAATTAATAAAACTCTAGATTATTGTGAAAGTGTAAGAAAACACTTTATAACACCTAGGTAAGTAAGTTATAATTAATTTAATTTAGTTAACAAGGGAATATTAAACAAGTGTGAAAATGTAAAGGGATACATTTTTCTACATTGTAATTAGCCCCCACTTTAGTGAGAGGATGAACTTGCTTCAAAATTGAACTAAACTAGAAAAACTTGCATCAAGAGGGGTCCAAGTGTATGAATGCTTAGTGAGATATGATCAAGAGGGTTGATCAAGCCCCCAGGATCAAGATCCTATAACAAAAAAATAAAGACACAAAAGAACACACATGTAAAATGATATAGAGAGCAATAACAAGATACAAGCATGCATTGCCAAAGACAAAGAGAAATAAAATAAAAAGAAAAAGAGGGGGTGGGTCAAGCTTCGACCATTTTTCTTGCACATTGTGGATTAGATCTAGGTTGTTTATCCTAGAAAATTTGCAAGTGGAACATGATGTCCATTATGCAAACCAAAACACACGCACAAGGGATAGTGGAACCTCAAGCCATTTAGTAGGTGAGCCCCCACTGAGACACATATGCACACAAATTTTATGTGCTCACACTAACAATCAAGTGGCTATGGGAAAGTCATCCAAAAATTTGAATCTCATGTGGTAACCATACCAAAGCTATACCTCTTGATAAATTTGATAAGGCCCTACACAACAATGAACTTTGAGCTTCATGAGGTAAGAAAAGCTTCGTATACTTGACACCCATGAACAAAAAAGATGGCTCCATAGGCAAGAAAAGTGTGTTATGCAAGGTGGGCATATACTTAAAAATGCAAAAGAGTGGAAGGTACGTTCAAAGGAGATTTGATTGAAGTTCATGTCAGGTTTTAATATAAGGAACATCATTCCTAATGTCTCCAAGAGAGAACCAATCGAAGAATAGAAGATTCAAAACTTAGGGGATGTAGCATGTCACATCAAGCCACTAAGAGGAATATAATATGCTAAGAGAGATCACACTCTTTAAGGACATCACACCCAATGTCACCAAAAAGAAAAATATGCATTGCGTTAAGTAAGAAGACTACACAATGGAGCATGAGTTGAAAAAGAATAATGTCAATGCATGCCCCCACTTTAAAGAAATTGCTAAACACCATGTTGTGAGAAATTAATTTAAAGTAGAAAATGATCAATGCTAACAATAAAAAGGACATGAGAGCTTACTTGGAAAGCCCTAAGCCAAGTCATATGTTTCCAATTGAAGCTATGTCATGAAAAGGGTTTTCCCCTAAAATGAAATCCCAAAATCACATAAGGGATCCATGGATTTTCGGTCATTATGTATTTGCTACAATATTTTTAGTGAGATTAGAACTATCATCATTCACCAAATACTCATGGAAAAATAAGAATGACACAAAGAGAGAAAAAAAAAAAGAAAATAATTTTGGGTCAACATGGAAGAGACGTAAATATCTCGATGCCTTGCATCACCCCCAAAAGGAAAACACAAGATGAAGAATAGATAAAGGAAAATATTTTGGGTCAACATGGAAGAGACCTAAATGTCTCGACACCTTGTATCATCTTGAAAAGGGAAACACAAGACAAAGAAAATATAAAGGAAAATATTTTATGACATAGAGAATAATGTAGGTACATATAGAGGAATAAACAAAAAGATAGAGAGGTACATAAAAAATAACGCTATGGGGAAATCACATTACAGACATGCAATCACACATAAACATAAAAAGGAAAGTAATGAAATAGACTAGTAAGGCACATGTGAGTCAATCTCTAACAGTTTGTCTGCATCCCAATCGTGTCCATCGTATACAAAAGGTGGACAAATAGCCAAAGGGAAAATGAAAAATGCACTACTAGGACAAGGCTATCTAATTCTTGATACCACTATGTGCAAGATAAGAATGAGGTAGGTTATGAGAAAGAGCTCCTCACATTTTTACAGAATTTTTAATAATTGTAAAGCATGCAATAGTGAGCATATTATAATCCTACAACTATTATGTGGAAAGGAGTGAAAGTACGTGCTATGCAATCACTTTATAAAAATCACTGTTATCAAAGTGGAAATGACTCAAAACTAATTTTAATGCATGACACTCATTAGTAAGGTGTGCAAGAATTCTATGAAATGCACAATAATTCATGCTTTTCTTAGTTATGGTGCTTCTAGTACAAGGTCAAAATCTAATCCAACCTTTCTTAAGGAGTTCTATTTACATACGTAAGAATGGGAATTGTTTAAGTTTGTAAAGCCTTTGTTGCTTGCTAGATTAACCAAGTTCTTGAGTTGGGCATTGAGGAGGAGGACTTAAGACGATCCTATCATCCATATCATTGTTATAAGGTATTGGTTGTTCTTTTTGAAGGACACTTATATTGGGAGGAGGATCTTGATATGCTAACCCTTTGGTATCTTTATTTGGTATTTTCTCTAAGAGTTGATGAATTTCATGTTCACTTGTTGTATCACATCCTTGTTTACTTAAGATCGTGAATGCTTTTCTGTATGTCTCTTCTAGGTTGATAGGAGTTTTGAACTCTTTGTTAATGTAGAGTGGTTGATTGTTTGCTCAACTAGAGGAACTAAGTTCACCTATTGTAGGGAAATTAGGCTCAACTTGTATCTCAGTTTTAGGATGTAAAAGACCAAACATCTCAAGCAGAAGGATGGTAGGATGTGTTGGTTGTTTTAGTGGAGGATAAAAGGATGCATTAGTCTCAAGGTTGTTAAGATAATCATTTAGGAAGTTGTTCATGATGTCAACATCATGAGGAGGACATACATTAGGAGTTGAGTGAGCATGAGTAAGTTCAATTTTATTAGGGTCATTTCTAAAAGCATAGCTCCACACATCCACTAATGATTTGAAGGATATCCAAAGCTTACCAAAGCACATATCCATGATGAAATGCAATGCAATAACCTAGGATGAAAGGTGTAAATGTAACTTTAAAATGTACAAAATGAATGAAATAGAAACTCTGCAAACTAAAAAAGATACGTAATAACAACAAACTAAAACACAGAAACAATGTTTTAAATGCTAGAAAATGAAAATTAAAATCTAAAACAAGACTAAATTGCCTAGAGGGGCATATGTGTCCCAATAAAGGAATTTTTAGGGATTTAAATGTTGATAAATAGTCAACACAAAATACCCAGAAATTGGACCAAAACAACTTGTACTAGGACTAAATCACCTAGAGGGGCATATGAATCCCATATTAGAGTTTTGGGACTAAGTGCATTAAAGATTTCAAGTGAATTTCAATGATGCAAGATGCAAAAATGAAACCTATATGCACTTTTACTAATGCAAGATTTAGAAACCCTAGATGTAAATTAACTAATGCAAAATCTAATACAAAGTTAATGAAAGCTAGATCTATGACTATGATGCACTCCAAATTAGAAATAAAGTGTTCTAAATGATAGGTTCACCAAAATGAAATGTGTGGAAATAGGTGGTTCTATCATCTAGGAGATGGAATACAAAGGGTACAAGACCTATTTTGCTTTATTTCATTAAAGGATAGATTAGAGATCTCAATCAAATGATAGAACAAGGGAAATAGATCTACAATAAGTTTTTCTAGGTAATGATTAAAGAATAAAGAGGGGTTAACCACCAAGATAGGGCTTGGAAAGACTAGTAATATTGAAAACCTAATGATATGAAAAGTTTAAGTAAATAACCTAGAAAAAATTCAAATAAGAATAGTAAACTAAGAAATCAGAGAGGTGCACTTGGAAACCTATAAAGGCTTGAATAAAGGTCTAAAATGTTGGAAATACTATTTTTTATGCACAAAGTGACTCATACGCCATTAGGGACGATTTAGTCTCAATTTAGGGTTTTAGGCTAAAATCAAAATATGGAATTGTTGAACTAGGATCTATAGAAAAAGTCTAAAAATAGGTATACTCGGACTCATATGCTACAAGTGGAAATTTAGTCCCAGTATCAGGGTTGCTCTAAAATTATGCTATACTCTAGTGCTTTTTTGTAGCTTTCCTCGTACGAAATCTCTGGTTCTAAAACACAAATTTTTTCTCTATAATTTACTTTTTGTGATCTTGCAAACAAGGTAAGAACTTTGACAACTTTGTAAACTTGAAAATTTTTCTCCAATCTTGCTCCTCAATGTATCTTAAACCTAGATTTTCAAATAACACACTAAAGAGAGGGAAAAATGTTTTTTTGTTACTAGATAGGGCCTTGGTCAAACCTTGTTTTGGTAATCAAACCTTGAAATGAGATGAAATAGAAAAGAGAAATTATGAATGAAAAAATATATTATTTTGAAACTCACCAAACCCTTGAATAAGATACTACAAACGTGTATGAAATGGCTAGCATGAATGCAGATCTTGATTCTTGCTTGAATGATATGAATCTTGATTTGAATGCTTGCTTGAATCATAAAAACCCTACATCACAAATATTAGCTCAAAAACAAACATGATGCATGATAACTTTGTCATGATGCTTGATACTTGAATAATGCTTGATTATCACTCTTGAGTTATCTTAAATGCTATAATGCTTGAATGCTTAAGCCACACTTTCTTATGAAAATTGCTAGGAGGAAATATGTGAAATAGCCTTGTATTTATACTTGTTTATTACAAATTTCTTGAAATTATCAAACTACAAGCTACCATCAAATCTAGGAGAATACAATCTTAAAAAAAAATGAATTCAAAATTAGGTCTATGCTAAGTGAGATTGATATGCTAGTTGTGGCATATGAGTCCCATCAGACTAAGCTTGGGACACATTTTTTAAGAAATGCTTTATTTAATGTGAAATCTAGATTTGGGCTCAAAAATTAGGTGGGACTCATATGCCCAAGGTAGTGTATGAGTCCTAGATCACTAAATCTAAGTCATACAATCCAAAAACATTAATTTTTGATTGGTCGTTAGATATATGTCATGATTATCCTCATAAAGATGCATTAATTAAGGCTTGTGGATGGAAAATAAGGCCAATTCGAGGCATACAAAAGCCCAATTAATTAATAAAACCCTAGACTAGTGTGAAAATGTAATAAAACACTTTACAACACCCTAAATAAGTTACAATTACTTTTATTTAGTTCACAAGGTCCTAAGCAAGTGTGAAAATATAAAGAGCTACATTTTTCTAAACTACACATATTATCATCCATATGGGATCATCTTTGTCCCTACTCTTGGGGGAAAGGGGTTATGTAGCCTTGCATTAGGTGCATTATTTCTAGAAAGGAATCCATTTTTATATCCTTAAAATATGTGTATCAAGTACATAGTTTACATTTAAGGGGGGAATATGGTCCCTCGCTAATTGTTTACATAAGTAATGGTCCTTTTCTAGTTAGGATAGCTCACATATATTCTAGAAAGTGTGACCTTTTCAATTGATGTTTGGCCACCTCAATCGATGCTTGTGTCTCCTTTGTGGTGATATTAGGCTTGATATCCCCTAATGATGTGACTTTTCTTGGCATATGATGTTCCATTTGGAGGTAATGATATAGCTAGTATTCCCTAAAGTGTGATCTTTTATTACATGACCTATGGACCTTCTTAATGGTTATTTAATGTAGTATATTCCCCAAGGTATCACTCTTTATGTGTTGAGAAATTCCCCTTTATCATTTTTGTAAAACACCTTTTGTGGTGGTGGAATATATAACACCCCTTGAGGTTTGGCTTTGTCGTGTTCATCCTCTTGGATGTTTATGCACCTTCTTAGTGAAAGGAAAATTTCAGCCATATAATGACAATTTCCACATAACCCAAAAGATTAATCTATGCAAATAATCATTTCAAATCCACATGCAAGAGAATAGACAGCATACCCATCAAAAGATGATACAAGAGATACACTGTGAAAATCCTCATAGAGGAAAAAATGTATCCTTCAAAAGCATCCATGCTCAATGTATTATTTAGAAATAAAAATTACAATACATCTTCATAGCCTCCATGAATATGTCTAAAACATCAAGCCTCTCCAACGCATCTCCCATTTTTCCAAGCATTTAACCACACATCCCATTCCATGATTCAGATATGCACTCTTTAGATGAAGACTCAAAACCTCAACCAACTAACCTTAGACAACTACCCTTATGTTTGATTTTATAGAAACAAGCTTAAACAAAACCAATAAGTGGTATTACATACAACTATGTTACTAAAACCATGAGATTACCAAACCATGATCTCACATTCAATATTGGGTACTTTATTAATTAACCTTCCCCAATATTAAATAAATACTTTTTCTACAAATTAAATTCAAATTATGTCCCAATGTTGCATACAACATATCAATTTCTCTAATAATGTTAACTCCTAGTGATGTCCATACTTCTAGGCACCCCTAGAGAATCATAGAGTTTTAGGCCTAAGGCTTATAAGCTACTCTTGCACTCTTAGAATGTTTCACCTAAAAGGAGAGAGATAAACCCCAAGCAAAATCTATGTAGGTTCACTCAAATTATGAAATGTATGATGTAATTAAGGCTAAATGAGATGATCTAAATGCAACTAAACAATGTAATTGACTAATTTTAAATGCAAAACCTAAGAAATGTGACTTGTTTGAAAACACATTATGTTATGAATAAATGAACTAGAAATGAATGCAAAACATAACAAAAATGAACCAAATTGAAAGTGTGCACTTAGAATATGGATGGGGATTGGAAATGGCATTTGGAATGTTGTTGATGTTGGTGTAATTAATTATTAATTACACTTTGCATAAGTTTACTTAGGTTTATTTAATTCCTAAGTTATAGGATCTCATCTTTATCTTATCGAGCTATCTTGTTGCTCAAGATAAGATTAGGTTTAGGCATCTTTTCTTTTATAAGTAAAATTATCTCTTGTAATTAATTGGTCTTTTCGAATATATCAAATTGCATGTTTTTATGCAATCTCTGCTTTTTCTGTTTTTCTCCTCTGTGGAAGGTATTTTCTAGTTTGCAATCAGATCATGGGTTTCTAACATGGTATCAGAGCCTTGATTTGCAGCCCCTTCTTAGATTTCTGGAGAGATTCATTGCAGAGTTCGTTTGAGGTCCCTCAAGGGTTTTTCTCCTTGAGTATATTTATGCAGCATTTTGGATCAAATCAAGTTTTTCCATTCGATTCAGAGCATTGGAAAAGATTGAGGTTTGATGAAAGTCATTTTTTATTGGAACCATTTTTAGTTTTGCTTCATAAATCTAGCTTCCACTCAGTTGTTTGAAAAATGATTTCTGAGTTTTGTAGCCAAGGTCGAAATCCAATCTGGATATCTTTCAGTTTTTTGATTTTTTTCACGGATCTGAAGAAAATAGTTGCACAAAAACTATCGCGCGTCATTTTTTTCCCCTGGCTAAAGGTTTAAAAAAATTATTTTTTCATCTTCTGCTTGCTGGATCAAAAAACAATTTATGGGTTTTATTTTTTGCTCCAAAAAAATTCTGGTTTTCTGTTTTTGTCTACTCATTATAAACAAATTTTTCAAAAATCAAATTTGAAGATTTTTCATCATGGAGGCAGATGTGAACATTGGTTTTTGCATGCACTCATTTTTGTTTTCATGCACTAGGTTTGCATTTTTCTATAGTTTATGCATGTTTTGCACTATCTCCTTTTACAATCATTGGGTTATTATAATAAATGAACTGAGATAAAGTTCCATTAAGGGGGGTTATTGCATCCATCTTTCATGATTGGTGACAAATCGCATGAGTTTTTCTGGTTTCCTATTGTCTCCTTTTAGCTTCTTTCTTGCTTAGCTGGACACATTGTTGGTTTGTTTCGGTTCACACTTCACATTGGGATTTTATAGTTCTTCATCCACATTGGTTCAGATCTTTCTCATTTTAAGGCCATGGTTTTATGGTTAATGTTCTAGAATCTTGATAGTACTCGTCCTATGGGCAGTTTTAGTTTAAGCTTGGCATTGGCTTCGAGAAACAACTTCCAGATTTGTCACCATTATGGGTTCATTCATCCTTTCATCTACTGTTGTTCAAAGATTCCAGAGTTGATCCAGTATGTGAGTTTCCAGTGTTCCTTGGCATCGGGTCTGCTATTGCATTTGTGATTCCAATTGGTATTTTGCAAGCAGAAGTATCTTTCCTTGCTTGCCGGATTTGGGGTTCCAGTGTTGCTTCATCAGAGTTCTTCCAGAGTTTCTTCGCAGCAGTTCATCTAACTGAGGGGGGTTTATCTCTCTTTGCATTTGTACATGAGTACCTGATTAGGCCTTGTTGTCGGGACTCATATTTGCATAATAATATGCTTCTCCCTAAGTTGCACTTATGGGGGGGTTTTGGTGTAATTAATTATTAATTACACTTTGCATAAGTTTACTTAGGTTTATTTAATTCCTAAGTTATAAGATCTCATCTTTATCTTATCGATCTATCTTGTTGCTCAAGATAAGATTAGGTTTAGGCATCTTTGCTTTTATAAATCAAATTATCTCTTGTAATTAATTGGTCTTTTCAAATATATCAAATTGCATGTTTTTATGCAATCTCTGCTTTTTCTATTTTTCTCCTCTGTGGAAGGTATTTTCTGGTTTGTAATCAAATCATTTAATTATTAATTACACTTTGCATAAGTTTACTTAGGTTTATTTAATTCCTAAGTTATAGGATCTCATCTTTATCTTATCGAGCTATCTTGTTGCTTAAGATAAGGTTAGGTTTAGGAATCTTTCCTTTTATAAAGAAAATTATCTCTTGTAATTAATTGGTCTTTTCGAATATATCAAATTGCATGTTTTTATGCAATCTCTGCTTTTTTTGTTTTTCTCCTCTGTGGAAGGTATTTTCTGGTTTGCAATCAGATCATGGGTTTCTAACAGTTGATACTAGATTTTAGGCCTAGTGGGAATCATTCACCATTCTATGCAAATCAGTCCAAGTTCTGTAAAATTGTTTCAAAACCTATTTCGAACAAAAGAGTATCTAAAAGTAAAGAAAACCAAACATTGACCATAGAGTGGGACTCATTCGACACTCATGGAAAATGAGTCCACTTTTGAATTTTTGAATATTCAAAAGTGAAATTTGAAGCTTTTAGTCTGCACTTTAGTCTTCTGCAGGTGTCTGCTTTTGAAACTCTGATTTGCGGGTCTAAAAGTGACTTTTAATTGATATTTTTCCTTAAACAATGAGGAGAAGACTTAAAAAACTTTGCAACTTGATTCTTAATGATTTCCAAGCTTCCAAGAGACCTAAATCTGCAAATACACAAGCCAAGAAGGAGAAATGTTGAATGTTAGGGAATGGGGGTTTGCCTTGGTCAAACCCCTTTTAGGTAATTAAAACAAAATGATGAAATAAAGTAATGAAACATGAAATAATGAAGTTGATCACCTTGCCATGATGTTTGATCTTGAACTTCTACAAAAAAATATGTAGAACCTTCCATTGAATGTCTAAAAATATCTATCTCAATGTCTTGAAATGATAAAACCCTAGCTTGCTTGACTTGAGATGGAAGAATGATGAATAATGGTTATGAGATTGAATGGGGGTTCAAATGGATGGAAAAACACTTATTTATATACTCTTGTACCTTAGTAACCCAATGATATGTCATCATAGGTTGACGTCAAGTGATTTTGAATAAAAACCCAAATTTTTATTTTGAAATATTTTGAATTTGGAGCTAAGAGGGATTCATTCACCACCCATGGTCAATGAGTCCCACAATATTATTGTAAGTGGGTGTTAGGAATTAAATCACATTTAATTTTTTTTGTTGAGTTTACATTCAAAAATACACTTAATTAAGCCTTATAAGGGCATAAAGGGGTCAAATAAAGCATAACAAAGGTGTAAATAGTGAAAAAAAGCCTAGAAAAGCATGAAATATTGTTACAATACTTTACAAAACTTCAAAATAGGACATGATAAGTGATGAAAAGGTGATTTTTAGGTGAATTGTAATGAATATAGTCTAGAAAAGTGTAGAAATGATTTACAACACTTCACAACACCTTCACAAGACATCTTTAAATGCATTTTATTAAGTTTGCAAAGGTCCAAGACCTACTATGGATGCATAGAATACCTCACAACACTTGAATAAAGGCCTCATTAAGTCTAATTTTCATGAATTATTACCATGTCAAGCAAGAGGTTCATTTTGGTGAACTTGATTTTTTTTAGAATACTTTATTATCTGATCTAGAGTTCTTCATCATAGATCTAGCTTGCATTGACCTTGCATTAGGGTTTTCATTATTCATTTGCATGCTAGCTGTTAAATTTTTCATTCATAAAAAAGTGAATTTAGGTTGCATTTTTAGCATATAAAGTCATTTCAATTTTCTAAAATTCTGCATTTTTTACTTAGGTCTGCATCATAGCACTTTGGAAGCATTAAAATCACTCAAAAATTTCTATAGATTCTAGAAACAGTCCATATTGGGACTCATTCACCACCTTGGGCGAATCAGTCCCTTTTGACCCCTAAAACTTCCTTTTACATAGCTGAAAACCCTATTTTTAGGCTTTTTTTTGGTGCCATTTCCTAGCTAAATAAGTTGGCTAAATCTCTGTAACATACATTTCATTAAATCCAGCCTAGATTAGCTCATTTTGTGCATGGTTTGAATTTCAATTTTGCACTTACACCTTTTACATATCATATTCAGTCAATTGTCATCTTTAAAATCTAAAAAACTACATTCCTCTTTTGCATCTTTGCTTTAGCATTGTTACATTTAAAGTTTGTAGAATAATCATTCCATCATGTTTTCATTACAAAGTTCTATAATTATCATCTGGAATGTTCTCTTTTTAGATATTATTATGTGTTGTAAGAGAATTTTGTTAAAAGCATATGAATATGAGATCATTTCCCCTCTCTTTTTGTTTGTCATACATCCCTCTCCTAGTTCCCCTTTTATGGATGAGGTTAGTTTAGTGAAAGAAACCTTGGATAATCATAACACTTACATTTTTTTTCTCCTACTATCTCTCACACTTGTCATGTAGATATTTTAGGGCTAGAAGAACCAATTGATGAGAGTTTTGACAATCTGAGTTGTTTCTCTCCTTTTACCTCTCCTATTAGACATAACATTACTAAAGAAGATGACATCACACTAAGTAATCATGATGATCACACATCAAAACACAAAGATGAGATCATACAAACATTTCTAGACATTACCTTACCTAGTCTCCATAATCATGATAATCGAACTTGTTCTTCTCCTAATATCCCTCCTCAATGCAAAGAGGAAAGGTTGGTGTTAGAAGGTATACCTATTCAAGATTATGAGAAAATTTCCCCTACCTTCCCTAATGTCCCTATCCTATGGGAAGATCTACATGAAAATCATAATGATCCTTCTCTTGATGCCTCTCCCACTTATGATGAAGCTACTTTACAAATTTCAACCTTAGATGAACATATTACAAGCTCTCCTAGTAGGGTAGATAATATGGAACAAGAGAATGAGACATTACAAACAATGTATGATCGCATAAGGACTTCGCCTAATCTCCCCATTATCAATAATCAAACACATTCAACCATTAATAACTCCCTTAGTTGCGATGAAATTATTTTGGATGAACTAAACCTTAATTGTCATGAACATATGGTTTGTTGTTCTCCTAAGAACTCTCCTTCTAGGGAGGATATTAAGACCCAAGACAAATATAACATAGGTTCTAATGATATCATGCCCTTCAAAGATAATGAAGACTCTCACTTGTTATAGGATGTTATCATTATTCAACCTCAACTCATCCTTTATCCCCCTTCACACAAACAAACTCAACATAAGCCTGAATTCACCCTCTAACTACCTCAAACTAATTTGTCACAATAGCTGAGTTATAATACCATTGCTCATACATATAACACTCTAAATAATCCACAACCACTACACCAACGAAACCCAACAAACTTACCTTTTCCTAATCCCATCTTACCAGGTCCTCCTTGTTTACCTCCCCAAAGTGCAAAGGAGTACAATCTTGTTGAATAACTTAAGAACACTCCTATTAAGATCTCATTATCGGACCTCATTGAAGCCTAATCTCACTATCATAACATGATCCAAATAACTTTACAACAAGTTCATGTCCCTTCTAATGTGCAACCTATTGCCATAGTAGCCATGATCTAAGGAATAAATGTTGACATTGTTTTCCACCAAAGTGAACTCCCCCCTTTGGAAGTGCAAAAATAAAACAAAGAATTCATGATCATTGATCAATAGAAATGAAAATGGATTAAGATAACTCTTGTGGATACTGGCTTTTATCTTAATGTATGTGGAGTGGACCTTCTCAATAGACTAGGCATCAATCAATCAAGCATGCAATCTGATTCTTTATCCATCAAGGGATTTGATAATGTAAGCAAACAAATACTTGGTGTGATCACTTTACCTCATATAGTTGGAGTGGCCACATTGGAAATACCAATCCATGTTATGCCTAATGATCTTGGATATAACCCTCTCTTAGGTAGACCATTGATTCATGCAATGAATGGGGTACCTTCAACTCTTCATTGGAAAATGAAATACGTTTAAAATAACAAAGTGTACACACTTGAAGCTGACCCTCATCCAAATAGTTGTTTACATATTGAGAAAAACATAGAAAATACCTTGAACACATTAACACCAACCACACAAGTGGAACCTCCACAACAAAAAGACACACCACAAAATATAAACCAGTCACGATGCTATAAGAAGATGATTGGGGTTCCTTGGATTTTGAACATGACTTCATGGGAGAGTACAAAATAAACCAAAAATATTCAAATAAGGCCAAAGACACCATGATAATTTCAACACAAAAAAATTAGATGACTTTCAAAAGCCTCCACCTCAACCACTTTAGACAAAAAAGAAAACTACACAACAACCTTCGACGAACACAATAACGAACAACCACCTAATTCAAAAGCAATGAAAATACTTTATGGGAAAGGTTATGAAATCATGACACAACTTGGGTATAGTGGAAAAGGATGTGGTGCTCGATAACAAGGTATCTGCAACCCTATCAATGCTATCACACAACAAACCACTCAAGGTCTTGGCTATTGTCCTATAATAGAGATTTCCAAAGCTTATCTCAACATAAAAAAGTTCACAAAACATACTCCTAAGTTATTCTGAACTGATTTCCTCAACACTAGTGGTATTGAACACCATCATTTACACAATATGACACAAATAATGAACTCTTCACTTAATGTCAATATCATCTCACAAGATACCAATGATTTTCATTCGATCAATTTTCCCTCCTCTTATAAGAGTGAGAACAAAATGTTGCAATCTAGAGAAACTTGTGTAAGTATGGCATGCACTACTAAGAAAGATGTATCTTTAATGCCAACCACAAGACCACCTTCTACCATTGATCAAGAGGGCATCTTGTCAATACTTCTCCAAGATCACTTGATCACCCTTCCCCCAAGAACTCTAAAAAAATGTTATTACAAGACATCATTCTATGCCTATCATAGAGCTCATGGTCACTCCACTAATGAATGTAATTATTTGAGTCATAAAATCCAACATTTTTAGGAGTTTGGTATGCTTCCCTATGTGGGAACACCTCATTCCTATAATTGATACCAATTTTCACTCTCACCTACATTTCATCAGTAATTTCAGCTCATCCTCATCCTGCACTCATTGGGGGCAAGGGGATTTGTTGTCTTTTCTTCATATGTCACTTGTTGTTGCCTCCTTTGGTCAATCATTAACCTTTCATGAACATATAAGAGCAACTTGGGATGTGGACGATGTTCCTTAAGTTGGCTTGCATATGACATACTTCTCTTTTTCATGACGTAGCTTCTCGAAAACATATGACTTGGAATATGGATTCTTGAGTAAGCTCTCATGTTTTCTTCTCTCTTCTTCTACTTTAAAGAAATTTCTCACAGTACTGGTGTTCGCAACCACTTTAAAGTGGGGGCATAGATCATCACTCACATTTAATTGTGGGGTGATCCCACAAAGCTGGTTTACAATTTCTGGGAGGAACTAGTTTTTGCTGAAATCACATAATTTTAGAAAATATAATGATTTAAGCCTTAAAAGGTTCCATTTAAAAAATTCCATTTGAAAAGGGTTTGATCAAACTACCTTAAATCAAACCCCCTTGGATAGAACCCTGCTAGTTTTAAACCATACCTATAACATAGTCTCCTTTACACCTATCAAAATACTGATAAAAAACCACTTTTGATTTACCTTTTGGCAGATCAAATTAATTCATTTAATTTTATTTTTTTGCAAGTATGTATTCCTTATTATAAGCTTCCCAAAAAGTATAATTTTAAATAAATTTAATTTAATTATTATATTTATTTTTTATTTCTCGTGAATGTAGGTTATTCATTGAAAATCAAGTTGTCTGTTCTACACGTGGAAAAATAGAATATTATTAAAAAAAAAATTTAAAAATAATAGTGCACCAGGTATTGAAGTCCTTGATCCCACAAAGAAAAAAAAAATTGATACACACAAAAAAAGTTACCCATTATACAGTCGCGCTATGTCTAAATTATAATTTGTTTGAATTCAAAACTTCATTAAAAAAAATATATTCAATAAAAAATTATCTAACCAAGTGGAAGCACTAGATATCAAATTTATGAATCTAAATTCAAAAGAATTAGAGTTTTATCCTTCATGGAAAAAAAGTTATGCGTTATACAATGAGCGTCACTTTTTAAAAATGTTGTTTTATGAAAAAAACTAGTTTTTGAGGGAGATGGAAAAATAAGTGCAATTTGATTCCAAAAGTTTTGAAAAAAATATATTTAGAATCTATAGATAAAATGTCATGAAACTCTAGTTTGCATCATCTTCAAATTCCTCACGGTTTAGCTGCTATAGGTGCCCGAAAGTGAAGATTTAGTTAAAAAAAAATATTTTAGTGTCCAGTTTGGCCAAAAATTGTAAACCACTATTGTGGGATCACCCTGCATGAGTTTCTTTTTCTTGCTATTTCTTCTCTTGGAAGCATTAGGTACAATGTTTCCCAGGATGAGACATTGCACTAGTCATCTCTTGGAAAAAAGATGAGATCGTTTGCACTTATCTTCTCTTGGAGACATTAAGCATGATGTTCCCTAAGATGAGACATTGCATGAACTAAGTAAAATCCCTTTGAACATTCCTTACACTACCTTTCATTTGCAATGTTTGAGTGTCAAGTATATGAAGTTTTGCCTACTTTATAGAGCTCAAAAAATCATTTTCCTTTGTGGTTCCTTATTAAAGTTATTAGGAGGTATAACTTTGGTATGGTTGAGCAAGAATCCCATTCAATGACACAACTTTCCCCATAGGCAACTATGTGTTTGTGAGTGCATACCAACTAGTGTATGTTTCTCACCTTTTGGGCTTTCTCACCTAGTGGTTAGGCAACAGTTCCATTTCCCTAGAGTGAGTATGCATCTTCTTTTTGGACAAACAACCTAAATCTTATCCACAACTAGTTGGACAAATGATCGAAGCTTGATCCACCTTTCTATTGTCACCTTTCTCTTCTTTCCATTGCATGATTTTGTATCTTGATGGTTTGACTTAGGATCTTGGATCCTGAGGGCTCACACAATCTCCTTTGATCTTTTTCATTCTTTATCATCTGCATTTTTACACTCAGATATCTCTTGAATTTCTACTTTAGTGTGATTTTGAAGCAAGTTCATCCTCTCACTAAAGTGTGGCCTAAATGTACCATAGAAAAAATGACCTCCTACTTGACATGGGAATAATTTGAATGATAATTGGACTTAATGAGGCCTTGATTCAAGTGTTGTGAAGCATTTTATGCATCCACACTAGGTCTTGGAATTTTTCAAACTAAATAAAATGCATCTAATGATGTCTTGTGAAAGTATTGTTAAGTGTTGTAAAAAAATTCTACCCTTTTCTAGACTCTATTCATTACAATTCACCTAAAAATAACCTTTTCATCACTTATCATGTCCTATTTGTAAGTGTTGTAAAGTCTTGTAGCAATATTTCATGCTTTTCTAGGCTTTTTTTCACTATTTACACCTTTCTTAAATGCTTTATTTGACCCCTTTATGCCCTTATAAGACTTAATTAAGTGTATTTTTGAATGTAAACCTGAAAAACAACATTAAATGTGATTTAATTCCCAACACCCACTTACAAGCCTAGAGGGGGACCCATTTGTCATGGGTGGCAAATGAGTCCCTCTTGGCTCCAAATTTAAAATATTTCAAATTTTCTTTCAGGTTTTATTCAAAATCACTTGATGTCGGCTAGTGATTAGGTATCATTGGGTTACTAAGGCACAAGACTATATAAATAAGTTTTTTTCCATCCATTTAAACCCCCATTCAATCTTATAACCATTATTCTTCCATTTTAAGTCAAGTAAATTAGGGTTTTGTCATTTCAAGACATGAAGATAGCAATTTTTAGACATTCAAGGGTAGATTCTACATATTTTGTTGCAAAAATTCAAAATAAAACATCATGTCAAGGTAATAAACTTCATTATTGCATGTTTCATTACTTTATTTCATCATTTTGGTTTAATTACATAAAAGGGGTTTGACCTTGGAAGGCAAACCCCCATGCCCTAGCATTCAACATTTCTCTTTCTTGGCTTATCTGTTTGTAGATTTAGGTTTCTTGGAAGCTTGGAGATCATTAGGAATCAAGTTGAATTTTTTTTTAAGTATTCTCCTCATTTTTTAAGGAAAAATATCCATTAAAAGTCACTTTCAGACCCATAAATCAGGGTTTCGAAAGCGGACACCTAAAGAAGTCTAAACTGCAAACTGAAACACCAGATTTTACATTTGAATATTCAAAAATTCAAAATTGGACTCATTCACCATGGGTGGAGAATGAGTCCCATTCTAGGGTCAGTTGTTGGTTTTTGTATTTTTAGATATCCTTTTGTCTTAAACAGGTTCTGAAATAATTTTGCAGAATTGGGATTGATTCACCCAGAATGGTGAATGAGTCCCGCTAGGCCTAAAATTCAGTATCAACATCATTCTAGAAGCCAGTTCTAGTCCCCATCCATATTCTAGGTGCACACTTTCAATTGGGTTAAGTTTTGTATTCATTTCTAGTTCATTTGTGCATAACACAATGTGTTTTCAAACAAGTCACATTTTTTAGGTTTTTCATTTAAAATAAATCAATTACATTGTTTATTTACATTTAGATCATCTCATTTATCTTGAATTACACCATAAATTTATAATTTGAGTGAACCTACATAGTTTTTTCTTGGGGTTTATCTCTCTCCGTTTAGGTGAAGCATCCTAAGAGTGCAAGAGTAGCTTATAAGCCTCAAGCCTAAAAATATATGGTTCACCTAGATGCAACACACACATAATTATAAATTAATCTTTATGAACATTATGAAAGGGGTACAACAACTAGTTCATAAAATTATCCTACTTGTTTTTGATAAAGGGTAAAACAGGTTTTACAGGGACATGAAAACACAAAGTTTAAAAAAAAATAGATAAGACAGAAAATTCCAACGAAAACAACTAGCTGAACAAAAGGTAAAAACCAGAACAAACAGCAGCCATTCACAAAAGACCAGGATGGTCAAAAAATGCCAGCAGAAAAGCTAGCAAAAAACCGACCGCAGCTAACCCAAAGTATTCAGGACAGACTCCATCTTAGCCTCCAAATTCATCTCGTGGATACCCTTCTTAAATGTTTGAATCATTTGTAGAGTTGGGGGAGCCTTCCTCTTCAGATTGTCCCTAGTTCTCTTGGAGATGTCGGCATCCTCCTCCTAGTTTCTTTCATTGGTATCCTTTAGGTCAACCACCAGAGATCCCTGTTGGGCTTTGTCCAGTTTCTTGGTCATAGCATTGATGATTATGGCATTGTGTCTGGCCATACGATTGTTTTTCTAACCAATAATTTTGATTGTATTTTTCATTTTTTCCATCTCAATTTCAATGTTTCTATTTTTTCCAGCTTAGTTCTGAGTGTCACTGTTGAGACCGTGATCTCTTTGTTTCACCTCTATTTTTTCAATCGCCGCTACCTTGGCTCTCAATTCTTCCAACTTACTTTGCAGGGCCCAATTTTTAATCTTTAGCTTGTTAATTTCATTGAAAGTCCATTTCAAAATTTTGAAATGGGTATTTGCATTCTTTCTAGCTAAATTCAAAACATCCACAGAGGGATCCCTATCTGTGTTGAGACAAGTATTATCAAGGATAGGAGTGATAGGGGAACCAGTTCTAGCAATTCTATCCATTGACGGGTCAGTAGAGGGCTCAAAAATATTAGCTCTAGATGCCTCAGATTCAGGGGAATCTTTGGAGTAGGACACAAGGTTTTTAGCCTTGGGATTCTTATCAATAAGGGAGGGGATTTCCAGCTCAGGCACAACATAACCTTTAATAGTAAGAGGGTTAAGGTTTTTCTTTCTCAAAAGGGCAGTAGGAGGACTAAGGAAAGTTCTAGCTGGACTTAAATTGGTCAGAAACCCCAAGTGGTTGGGTTCAGTATCATCATCCTCAGAGTTAGGGGAGACATCAAGATTAGCAGGGACAAGAATTTTTTGGTAATGCTCCACAATTCATCTAATCAGACCAGTATGAAAAATAGGGAATCTTCTAGGGTTTTTTTTGTGGTCATCCAAACTTTTCCTGAAAGAGCAGAAAAGATAGTAGGGGAAAGAAACCCTTACCTTGTAGCAAAATGGTTGAGCAAGGAAAAGTGATAACCGTAGACTCTGGTGCAATGACCATCCATAGTTATGTACTCCATGATGACACGTAGGACCTTTCTCCACAGGGATTTTGTGGTATCGGCATCAAAGAAGCTATTAGCAACTTTAACCAGTTTCAACTTTTCTTTCTCTTTTTTATGAAATCTGACGATGACATCATAAAAAAAAACCCTATCCCTGAATTTTTTTTCCCATCAGTCGACATTCCCATAACTTCAACTATCAGGTTTTCGTTGAGCTCGACATTCCTACCAAAAAGGGTTAGATTCTCATTATCCCATTTTTTCTCAAAAAGGTTTGTAGCCTCTTGACTGGAACCATGGAGCTTCTCCAAGAATGAAAGTAACCCCCCGCTTTTAACTTTATTCCAAGCCTTAACATTTCTTGTATGCATCTCATAGCTATCCAACTCAGTTCTTTTCCTATCTCAACCCATCTTAGCAGACATAGTGGGGTACATAGACACGATGTCTTTACTAGACCTGGTCCCACTAAATCTTAGAACCCACAAAGTGTGCCAATCCACCTTACAGACTAAGAAACTAAGCTCAGTCCCATACAATCTAATGGGTAACAAGTAACCTCAGACATGAACAAGGGAACAATCTCTATAGCTACATATACCATCAAGGAATGAAAGTGCTCCATTTGCTCCATCAAGATACCTATAACAAGAAACAAGGTGACCTTCGTACCAACTATTAATGATTTCATCCTCCATCATGCCACTATATAAAGATAAGAATCCATCCAAAGAGATTCCACACTATCTGTCATAAAGAATCATAAGTTCAACCTCCAACCAATATCCCAATACACAAACACTCAATCCAAAGGTAACAAGTATGTATCAAAATTTATCAAGATATAACCACCATACCTCAAAATAAAACCCACAAAAAATGATAGTTCACATCCAACCATCCATACCTCAAAGGTATACAAACATATTAAACACATGACATATTTTTTGTGGAAAAATGTATCCTTTTTACATTTTCACACTTGTTTGGGCCCTTGTGAACTAAATAGACTTAATTGTGACTTATTTATGGTGTTGAAAAGTGTTTTCTTAAAATTTCACACTAATCTAGGGTTTTATTAATTAATTGGGCTTCTTTATGCTTTAAGTATCCTTATTTTTCATCCACAATCCTTAATTAATGCATCTTTCCAAGGATAATCATGAGATATATCAAAATACCAATTAGAAATTAATGATTTTTTATTGTATGTCCTAGATTTAGTGATTTGGGACTCATACACTACTTTGGGCATATGGGTTTCACCTAAGTTTCATGACCTAGATATGAATTTCACATTAAAGTAAGCATTTCTTGAAAATTGTGTCCAAAGCTTAGCTTAATGGGACTCATATTCCACAACTAGCATATGAGTCTTGTGGATATGTGCAGGATCATAATGGGCCAAAAAGTGGCAATATGATGGGTATGTGGCTGATGACTTTTTTCTTACCCAAAATTGATGAAACAAAAAGGGTTTTTTTAAGATATTATCAGCTTTCCACCAATATAAATTATGCTTTACTTTGAATTTAATAAGTAATTATTATTCATTTTCTATTCAAATTATGACTAAAGTCCTGATTGATAGGATTATTTAAAAACATCTATAGCTTTCCAATGGTATCACATTTTTTTAATCCAAAACATGCATCACATTCTATGCTTTGTATACTATAGGATTAAAAAAAGAAAAATTGAATTTCATAAATTTTTTACCAAGTTAAGGTGGTCGACATACAAGTTTTTATATTTTCTAAAAGTTGTAATAAAAATTCGTAATTAATTATTTATTTGGAAAAAATTATAAAAAATATATGCATCACATCGGGACATGAGTCCTCTACTTATATCTAAAATCTTATAAAAAATATTATTATTTTATTGGATAGGTGGTCGAATGCAGACACCTACTTCTTATTTTTTCCCGACATTTAATTATTAATGCATTGAAATTTCAATTTTTCACCAAATAGATTTTTTTATTTTTAAACAAACCTAGTAGTTTAGAAACTACATTCAATTTACTTCAGATTCTATTCTTACATATTTTTGAAATAATATAGATAACTTATTCAAAATTTTTACGTCAAGCTACCTAACTCTGATTTTTTTGAATTTTTTGCCACTTAAGGGCCTATTTTTTCCATGATGATCCTGCACATACCCTTGCTTAACTTAGACCTAAATTAAATTCAAATTCTTGGTAGGATTTTATGCTCCTAGATCTGATGCCATCTTGTAGCATTGTAATTTCGGGAAATTTGGCATAAAAAAGTATAAATACAAGGTTATTTCACGTATCTTCTCCTAGCAACTTTAATGAACACATGTGATCTAAGAATTTGAGCATTCTATCAATTCAAGAGTTTACAAGAGCTTCAAGAGTGATTATCAAGAATTTTGGAGCATAATTCAAGTATCAAGCATCATGCCAAAGTCATCATGCATCATATTTGTTTTTGAGCTAACATTTGTGATGTAGGGTTTTATGATTCAATCAAGATTTCAAGACAAGATCCATATCATACAAGAAAGATTCAAGATCCAAATTCATCCTAGCCATTGCATACATTTTTATAGCATCTTATTTAATGGTTTTGTGAGTTGCAACATCACATATTTGTTCATTCATAATTCCTCTATATATTTCATTTCATTTCAAGGATTTCTTTCCAAAATGGGGTTTAACCAAGGTAAGCCCATTTCTACTAATAAAACAACATTTTTCCCTCTCCTTGGTGTATGTTTAATTGACCTAGATTCAAGATACCTTCAAGAGCAATATTGAAAGAAGTTGTCAAGTCTAAAAATTTCTCAAATTTGTGACACTTTTTTACATGATTGCTAAAAGACATGTACATAGTAGAATTTGGCATCTCAACACCAGAAATCAAGATTGGAAGGAAAAATAGAGATAGAAGAGAAAATTCAAAATTTGACCCCCTAAAAAATCTAAATAAGACTAACACACCACTTTTGGCATATGAGTCCCAATACACAGCTTTTCCATATTTTAGGAGTTCTAGACTTGTCATTGCAAGATCTCTATTCTTTCACAAAAACCTTAATTTGGGACTAAATCCCCCAACCTAGCATATGTGTCCCAATGAGTAGTAAAACTAGTATCTCTATCATTTCAAACCTTTTTCCAACCTTTTACAGGTTTCTACATGCACTTATGTATATTCTTAGTTTATTGTTCTAATTTGCATTCATTTCCAGGTCATTTACTTAGGTTTTGCACATCAATAGATTTTATCATTTGGTTTTTCATGTTACTTTTATTTCCAAGCCCTAGCTTTGTGGTGAACCCCGTTCATACCTCTAATAACACCCTAGGAAACCCTATTTCAAATCTCTTTCCCTCATTCTATCATTAGATTGAGATATCTAAGGTATCCTTGAGTGAAACTTGAGTGAAATAGGAACTTATACCTTGTTCCATCTCCTAAAAGGTGGACCCTATTCCCCTTGTTTCACCATATACATATACAACCCATAAATCATGATCACAATATCCACGTGCAAACTTGTTAATGAAGAACATACACATCTATGAATTCCCACTACATGGGTAATGAGAATTTTTAAAAGATCAAGGAATCAAATTTATACCATAAGAATCACATAGGTGGTGTAAAAAAGATCATGTAGTACTAAGGAAAATCCATAATTATATGCAAAACTTGTAAACCAATAACCTATAAGTAAAACTCTCACCACAAGTCTCTATCACTCTCCCATGTTCTCCATAGCTAATGAAGGAAAGAGAAAAAGAAACTCCATGTCATCACCCAAAAATCCAAGTGATAACGCATGAACACAAGTCTAGTGATTACAATACCTCCAATCAAACCTCAAGATAAATGTCACATGAAACCAAATATTCACAAATATAAACAAGACTAAAAAGATAGAATCTACAAATCATAAGCATATAGCATGTCCCTCTACATACACTTCTAAATTTTAAGTTGTGATAAGTATGATATCCTTCATAAAGCCGCAATATAAAAGCATCAACAATACCAAACCACTAAATCTCATAGGTCAAGTACAACATATAAATCATGTAGTAATAACATGGATGTAAGGTTCTCAAATCAAGAAGATCAAACTCAAGATAACCATTCCCAAATTAGGAAATAATCCCAATAAACATCTCCTAAACTCCGCAAAAATGAATAATATCTTAAAATAAAATGCACAAGGAGATAACCATGCTCACCATCCCTTCAAATGAATCCCTCAAAACTAACTATCCATAGCTTAAGATCCATATCTATGAAAGATAAAGAAATGTAAACTCATGATAAAAAATCCTCAAATGTGTCTCCCAAAATCAATCACGATGACTCAACTCATTCCCATGAGAAGTCAAAGCACCAAACATAATAACATCAAAAATAGGATGGGAAATACATGTTATATGATATACCACCAAGTAAAAAAAGAGTGGGGAATGAGAATGCTCCTTGAGGATAAATAAGTCATCATGACTCACTCCAAGAATAATATCCTCTATAGCTTCATCATGAACTCATGTCCATATCTAGGTGGAGGCTCCTCAGACTCTATGTTCAAACCTCTAAATAGTAATCATCTCAAGAAACTATATCTAATCACTAGAGAACTACAACCTCACTCATGTCTCCAAGTATCCATGAGCACTTGAACCCGATCAATCCATGCTAAGATCCAAATGCAACACCTAACTATCATGAAGCTCCCAAGAAAATTACCAATATGCTCAATACCAAGAGAACCAACAAGATCAATGTCAAAGCTCCAACCATAGAATCAAGAACCCAACATGATGATCTAACCATCTCCTCCTAGGAGATCACATGGAACAATGCATACATCCTAGTATTAAGAGAGCTTGTATCATACCCAAACTCTCATCTAGAATCAAGAGTACATCATGACATAGTATTACTCACACTTTAAACCAAGAATCAACATCTCCAATCACATGAAGATAACCATTTCCTACTAGTGTAGCTATAAATATGAAAGATCTCTTCTACAACAATAGGATCTAAGAGCTCCTCCAAGACATCCACAAACACTAAAAAATATCATCCATCACCATCAATGAATCAAGTCACTTCCAATAACTCCCACTGAACTATGATCCCGAGCTACACATAGAATTGTGGCAACTATCTCCTCTGTGAAGATCATCCAGGTCAACACATGCAACTGAAATTTCAATCATACAAATCAGAACCAAGATCTCCAAGCCAAGAATATGCAACCCCTATCAAAACATCAAAAACCAATCCTACACCATTAAAACATCACTATCAAAATCTCCCTCTAAAATTTGTAACCAATCAAATGTAACTAGGATATCATGACATTGTGATAAAACTACATGCTACAAGTCCCAACAACTGACTAATCAGGTACTCTAACCAGCCATCCTCTCATCCCAAAGAAACATACTAATGAACAAATGATCATAGACAAGGCCAACTAACAATTTTTTTCTCAACACTAAAACAATATTGTGGATATAGATAGCTCACACCAAGTCATACCACTACAATTTGATGCAACCTAATAGGTTATACACATGTCAAAGTTGCATAACTAATATATCCCAAACACTAAAACATTCAAACTCATCATAACATTTAAACATAGAAAAATAAGGTTCATCATTATAGGGTATAAATGATGAACCTAATTTTCACTAGGTGTGTGTTTCATTCAATTATGTGTGCAATATGATGCAAGTAAGGTGCAAAAATTAAACCTAACTATTATACTAACAAAAAGGTAGGTTTTAAGAGGGTCAACTGATGTGTACCTTTTTGGGAAAGTGTTTTTTGGGGCCCACTAACGATTCATTCTCCCAAGGTGGAAAATGGGTCCCTATTAGGATTTTTGGAAAGTGCTTTCAAGGTTTTTTTCCTCTTAGTTTGCAACTCCAAATTTTAGATGTTCACTACTTTAGGCCTCACTGAGGACTTATTTTTCTTTAGTGGTGTAGTGTAGGAAAATGCATACCCCTGCATTTTCACACTTGTTTGGGAAATCCCTACTTTGTTTATCCCTATTTATGTCTTATTTGTTCCTATTTTGCATCCACAAGCCTACTAAGATATACCTTTTTCTGGCTAATCCCAAAAGAAATCAGTGGATAAATGATAATTTAATGATTTTGGTTGTGTCCCTAATTTTTGGGTTGATACTAAGATGCCACCTAGGGAATTTTTTCCCCCAAATGTATTGGGACCCTAACTTCAAATGTTCCTTAAAGTGGCCCCGTTTTGGAATTTGTGCCTCGAGTTTCATGCCTCGGGACTAAGACACCACCTAGGGCGTCTTAGTCCCCCTTAAGTTTTTTTTGGGATTTAATTTCAAATCTTGGCTAGATTTATCCTCCTTTAATTAATGAGTTCATATGCCAACTTGTGATGTAATTCTAGGGTATTATGCATAGATAAGTATAAATACACAGTTCCTTCTCTCATGTTTTCAACTAACACGATACCAAGCAATCGAAGCATCCAAGAATTCAATTATTCAAGCATTCAAGAGAAATTTATCAAGCATTTGGACCATCAACAAGATTCAAGCATCATATCAAAAATATTCTTATATCATGAGTGTGTTTTTGGGCTAACATTTATATGTAGGGTTTTGATTCAAGCGAGAAATTTGAGTCAATATCCATCAAGCGTTTCTTTGATTCAAGATCTATATTCAAGCTAGCCACTTCACACAAGTTTGTAGACTTTACAACAAGGGTTTGGTGAGTTGCAAATAGAACTTTGTTCATTCATAATTTCCATTCATCATTTCTACTTCATTTCAAAGTTAAACTACCAACAAGGGGTTGGACGAAGACAAACCCCCATTTACTAGCAATCAATGAGTTTTTCCTCTCTTGTGTGCTTGTGATTGCAGATTTAGGTTGAAGACATGAAGATAATTTGAAGTGTAAAGTTAGAAAGTTGCAAAGTTGCATTACAAAGTTGTCATATTCACATAAACTCACCTCCATGCCAAATCCAAAAGTTTGAGAACCTGAGATCCAAGAAGAAGAAAGTGTAGACCTTGAGCCTTAGACCACATTCGAAGATTCTAGAAATTCTAGATGGGACTAAGTTTCCACCTAGCATGTCTTAGTCCTCCCAAGGGTATTTTTTAGAAATTATTTTAGATCCAATTCCAACATCCGAAGATTCTACATTTTCCCCAAAAAAAGAAGCAGGACTAAGATAACAGTAGGGGTATCTTAGTCCTCCATTGCATAATTTGACAACATTTTTGCATTATTGAAATACTCTTCACATTTCTAGGCTTCCTAGGTACACATACCCTAACTTATTGTTGCTTAATTTTATCATTTGCATCCTTCATTTAGCTTGCATTATTAGGTGTTGTGAGTTGAATTTTAAAGTTACTTTTCCAAGATTTTGCTTGGTGGTGAACTTGTCAAATTTTAAATAACCCCCTCCTAGGTCTTGTTGAGAATTGACTCACCCTTTGGGGTTGATAGTCAATCCAATTAGAATTCCTAAGAAATTATTGAGTGGCCAAAAGAGAATAGATGTGGGCACTCCTCCACATACTATTTTCTTTGCACATCAGGTAGTGAATGGGTTTCTATTAGGGTTTCTAAAAATTGAATTCTATGTTCTACTCCTTGATGTTTGAACTTCCAACTCCTCGATGCTCAGCTCCTGAAAACATGAAACAAATTATGTAGGCTTGTTTACATGTTCTTTCAATATGGATGATTAATTTTCAACTCTTCAAATTTGGAAAAAAAATTTCAATCTTGTTCTCCACTTGATCTTCGACCTATGAACCTTTAGAAACACATCAATGGGAGAAAAACTTGTTGATTGTTAGAGGATAGGGGTTTTCATTAGTCAAACCCTATTTAGGTAATTAAATATTATGATGAAAAAATGAAATAGAAGCATGAAATATGAAACATGAAGTGTTGATATGGGTATGTGCAAGATCATCATGGAAAAAACATGCCCTTAAGTGGCAAAAAATTCAAAAAAATCAAAGTTAGGAAACTTGACGTAAAAATTTGAATAAGTTATCTATATTATTTCAAAAATATGTAAGAATAGAATCTATAGAAAATTAAATGTAGTTTCTAAACTACTAGGTTTATTATTTAAAAAAAAAATCTATTTGGTGAAAATTTGAAATTTCAATGGAGTAGTACTTGAATTTCAAGAAAAAAAAAGTAGGAGTCTGTTTGACCACCCTAACCACAATAAAATGATAATATTTTTTTATAATAATTTAGATATAAATAGAGGATTCATGTCCCAATGTGATGCATATTTTTTTGTAATTTTTTTCAAAGTAAATAATTAATTATAAATTTTTTATTACAACTTTTGAAAAATATAAAAACTCGTATGTCTGAAAACCTTAACTTGGTCAAAACTTCATGATTTTTTTTTTAATCCTATAGTATACAAAGCATAGAATGTGACACATGTTTTGGATTCAAAAAATATGATATAGTTGGAAAGGCATAGCTATTTTTCAATCAGCCTATCAATCAGGACTTTAGTCATAATTCAAATAGAAAATAAATAATTATTATTTATTAAATTAAAAGTAAAGAATAATTCATATTGGTGGAAACTTGAGGATCTTCTTAAAAAACCCTTTTTATTTCATCAATTTTAGGTAAAAAAAAGTCGTCAGCCACATACCCTATAAATACCCATCATATCGCCACTTTTTGGCCCATCATGATCCTGCACATATCTATACCTTAGATACAATATTGGAAAATAAATAAGTAAAATAACATGAATTAGCCATGAAGAATGTAGATTTAGATATTGAATTGGATATGAATCAATGCTTGCAAATATATCTTCAATTCTACATAAACATACACTAGCTCAACCACATGCTCGATTCACTATGTCTTTGACATGATGATATGATTTTAAATTTCTGAAATAAAACTTCAATAATCTACCTTTGAATTCCTTTCAAATGCTCTATAATGCTCTTGTGAATGTACCCTTGATTGTTTATCAAGGAATAGGATCAAACTATTTGAGTTTAAAACCTTATATTTATACTAAATCTAAGGATGAACCTCAAAATTAAAATAATCCATGCCAACATAAGATATAGGATTGAAAATCATTAAAATCCCACCATAAATAAATTCAAAAAGGGGTGTCCTATGCAAGGAGGACCTGTTCGCCACCTTGGGAAAATGGGTCCTAGAGCAATTTTGTAGGAACTAGATTTAGGGAGGTGAAATAATGTTAAAAACTCACCTCAAATATGCTAAAAAAGGGTATCCTATTAAGGAGGACTCATTCATCAATAGTCGAAAATGGGTCCTAATGCACTTTACAAGGACCAAATTTTAAAATTATGAATTGTAATGTCAAAAGGGGGTCCTAGGACCTAACCAGGACCCATTCGCCCAAGGAGGTGAATGGGTCGTGTTAGCTCTCAAAAATAGAGGTAAGAATACCTCAAGAGGTTGCCAATCTCTTGGTACATTTTAGGGTAACAGAAAAATCCAAATGGTTTAATATTTCTACTCTTTACGTGCTACTAGACCTAGGCGGGTGTACTTATATGAATTGGGTAGACTTGATTTATGATTATCTCTCTTGCAGTAATTTTCCCACAATGGCAGATGGGGTAGAAAACTAAAATTGATCTGGTGTAAACTGTATGAAACTAAAACCTAATATGTTTAGTTAACAGATGTAACATAATTGAAAAAAATAAAATGATGAAAGTGTAGAGACTAGTGCCTTATAGGGTATGTGGAGTCAAGAGAATTCTAAAACAAGTACCTCTTTGTGGAAAGTATTCAAGTTGTTCAACATATATTTAGTTTATAGCTTGTATAAACATGCAAGGTTATGATTACCGAGTTCTTCTTAAAGATCCAACTAACATTCTCTAATTACTATGATCAACTTAGAGGATTTAATCTTTTCTTGAGAGAACCAATCAATTGATCATATAGATACAACAAATGTGTACTGATAAATTGGATATAAACTTGTTACACCAGTTTAAATAACCAGAAAACACCAACTTTGGAGACAACTTCAATAATACTTTTCAATGAACACAATAAACAACTGATTCCAGAAATGACTACACCATGTTAAAATATTTCCATTGATAACTCCATGATTTCAAACATACATCATAGTCTCATATTTGTGAAACATTGTATTCTACTGTATATTTCCTATCCTACCTTCTATTCTATATCTTATATCTCTGTTTCGTGATCAAAATAGATATTTATACATCAAATACATGAAAGGACGCGTCCTTTCAGAAATGTCATATGTTTACATAAAAAATAGATTAAAGGATAATTAAGCTTTGTTTATCCATAAGTGTGCTTTAGCAAGATGGTCCAAATAATCTCAGCGCTCGTATGTATCCACATCTCCAACTGCATTGCAGATCGTGATCTCCATCTTTATCATCTTCTCATTCTGCTCGCTCACTTCTTCTAACATTGTATCCTCCACAGAAGCTATCGTCATGAATTCATTTAGTAATGAATCAATCTCATTTTTCCATCCGGTAGCTTCTTTAAGCTCCCCTTTGTCATCAGAAAATGCAATAAACATTTTCTTGGCAGCGTTTATCAACCCCTGTTCATCCCCCTGCAATTCATCATAGAAGTTTCAATGTTGATTTCTAATATGATTTGCATCTTCAATTGTTGCACCATTAGAAGCATCTCTTTGGTTTATTTCATGAAACTTCTCCATAATCCATCCATCCATCCTTTTATGCTCCTTTAATGCAGCCAGGGTATGTGATTGTTTTCCCCAAAGTTTATTCACCCAAGGTGTCAAACTATCATGCCTTTTCTTGATTATTGCTACAATTGCATCATGATTTCCCTATTATATCCCATCGCGCCATTAATGAAGCATGAATGAAGACTTATTTGAAATTGGAACCATCGCAGTAAATGTCTTGTTGGTGATAAAATTTCAAATCTGGGGTGATTTCCTTTCACAACGTTCATTAGACCTATCACCGAAACATCCCATAGTCTTGCCAAAACCTTCAAGTCTCACTGATAGGTATCACTTTAGTTTTATGTGTTGCTATAACAATTCTGAGTCGAAGAGATGTCTCATAGGCTACATTGTGTCTTACCGAGATGAACCCCATGGTATTTTTTTGATCGTTGAGACATAACCACTTTTTAACCGATGAAACCTCACTTTAGCCTGACCTACAAGTTTCTCACTAATGAAATTTATCTTACCAATGAAATAATTTCTATCGGCAAGACCTTGAATCTCAAAACGACTCATACCGATGTCAAATGTCTTGCTGAACCTATTTTCTCCAATATATTTTATTTGGTGAGACTCTCCCCAAAGTATTTCATCGGTGTGACTTTCATATTTCGGTGGAACTCATGCGGATGATTTTTCTCTCACCGATGCATATCTTTATCGGTGTGACATTTGAGTCAGCAAGACTAGATGACTTCCTCCCGATAGCCTTCTAATAGAATCCCTTTGCACTTTATCGGCAAGAACCGATGCTTTCAATAAGACATTACTCTGATAATATTTTTTTTGGCTAATACATCACTCCATGCGCTAGTCGGTGAGACATATATGAGTTCATTATGACTCATTCCGATAACAACTCTCTTGCTGATATGACCTTCCTATCGCCGAGACAATAGATGTGTTCTACCGATAAGTGCTTGAGTATAAATTTGGATCGGTGTGATCTTTTTGAAGTTTTTCCGATAGTCTACAACAAGTATACATTAATTTTAGATCGGGGAAACTTGTCCCGCTCTTGCCAATATGGATTATGTAGTGAAATATGCATTACCCGATGGAAACTATGGGACCACATGGAAAAATATGGGAAAAAATATTAAGAAAAGAGGAAAATGTGCTTATGGTGAGGACTATTTTGTTGACTCATTAACTATTAAATTTTCAAAATTTTACATTTCTAACAGTGGCTCTGTCTAGGGATGAATGATTTTAAGATCATTGCAAGGATCCAGATCTTTGGGTGAGCAGACCAGCTCAAGGTGATGGATCATATGAGCATGATGGAATGAATGGAAATGGAAATGAATGTGACCCTACACTATTGTACATGGAAAAAAAATATTTTAAAAGAAGGAAAATCAGGATTGTGCACATACTAGCAATTCTTGTTCCTTTTATTTCCTAGACTACTGTGCATGGAAGATTGAATTTTGAGAGTTAAGAGTTGTCCATGCACTGGAAACCCTTAATCCTCTGTATTGTTCAAGAGACAAAATGCTTCAAAAATTTCCCATGTACAAGCAACTCTTGATCATCACCAGCCATATTTTGTAGATAGTATGAATCTTCACCTTTCTTTCCAACAACTACAAAAGGTCCCAGCCACAAAGCCTCAAATTTCCCATGGTTTCCTTTCTCCTGACACCTTGCGCTCCACATCAATACCAAGTCATTTTTTTCAATTTTCCTATCTTTTTCCTTTTTATCAAACATATACTTCATCTGTGTCTGTAACTTTATGTTTTGATTTTGGGCAGCTCTCCTTATTTCATCAAGTTCAACTAGTTGCTCCAGTCTCTCCTCCATAGGTTCTAGAATATCTAAATCTTCCTGAAGGATAAAATTGTAGACTGGTAACAAATTCTGTAGAGGCAGCTTGGCTTGAATTCCATATGCCAATTTGAATGGGGACTTTCCAATCACCTTTTTCACAGTAATCCTATTAGCCCAAACAACCAGTTTCAATTTTAAAATCCAAGCTTTCTTGTTATGACCTAGCATCCTTCTTATAATATTTAGAAGACTCTTATTGCTAGATTATGCTTGACCATTAGCTTGTGGATGATAAGGAGATGCATAAGAAATGGTAATGCCATATGTGCTACAAAAGTTTCTGAATTCATCTGATTTGAAACACATCCCATTGTTAGTAATCAGTCTTAGTGGTGTACCAAATCTGGTAATAATGTTATCCATTAGGAAATTTGTCAAAACTTTACTTGTATCCTGTTTAGTTGGGATTGCCTCTACCCATTTGGTAAAATAATCAATGGCCACCAATATCCATTTATGTCCTCCACTTGATTTTTCTTGTATTTCTCCAATGAAATTAATTCTTGATTGATGAAAAGGGGCATCAATCTACAAGGGTCGAAGTGGCAAAGCTCCCTGATACTTCAATTTCCCAGAGAATTTATGACAGGCTTCACATTTTCTTACATATGTAAAAGATTCATTAAAAACCTTTGGCCAGTAGTAAACTGCCCTGAGAATTTAGTGTGAAGTTGTCTTTGTAGAGTAATTCCATCCACAAAACCCTTCATGCATTTCACTCAAGACATGCCTACCTCGTGACTCATCCATACATAACCATAGTGCACCATCCCTATTTTTCCAAAAAAGATCTCCATCCATGAAAACATATTTAGATACTTGTAACTTTAGAGCTCTTTTCTGGCTATCACTTAATCCCTCTGGACACTTCCTGTATTTAAGGTAATGCATGATATCTGCATACCAAGGAGTATGCTCGATGCTTGCAATTGTAGTCTCTTCTTCTATACTACAAATTTGATTTGCTTCAATATTCACTTCTGCCATTAACTTAGCCAAGCCTTGACCTCTTACCAGTTTAGTAATTTGTATCTCCATGTCAAACTCTTGGATTTTGTTAATCCATCTCCATATTTTTCCTGTTACTTTAGACTGTGTCAAAATATCCTTGATAGCTGCATGAGCGACATAAGCAATCACCTTTGCTCAAACAAGATATGGCCTGAAAGCTTTTGTAGCTTTCACTAGTGCAAATGCTTGTTTCTCCATTATATCGTATTTTAATTCTGACCCTTGTAATGACTTACTGAATAAAGACATGGGCTATTCATGACCTTCCTCATTCTTTTGTAACATAACAACAATAATGGTGTGCATTGAAGCGAATGAAAATATCTGAAAAGGTTTTGTAAAATTAGGAGATTTAAGGACATGAGCTTCCTTGATAGCCCTTTTGATGGATATGAAAGCTTCCAAGGCTTCTGCAGTCCATTCTATTCTCTGTCCTTTCCTCAACATTTTTGATATGGGTTTAATGATCTTAGCAAAATTAGAAACAAATCTCCTCACAAAGTTGATCTACCCAAAGAATGACTATATAGCCTTAACAGTTTTAGGGACATGAATTTTATCAATGGCCTCAACCCTTTCAGGATCTATCCTAATCCCCTCTTTTGAAACAATATGTCCCAAGAGCTTACCCTCTATGACTGTAAAATGACATTTCTTAGGGTTCAAGCTAATACCATATTCTAGGGCTTTAATAAATACCTTCTCCCAATGTTGTACATGGTCTTCAGCCTTCTTTGAATAAGCCGTCAGATCATCCTGATACACGACCATGATAGAATTAATCAAATATGCAAATGCCACATCCATAGCTCTTTGGAAGGTTGCTCCTGCATTAGTAAGACCAAATGACATTCTTAGATAAACATATGTCCCCCAAGGAGTTGTAAATGTCATCTTATATTGCTCAGATTCTTTGACCTTGACCTGGTTATACCCTGAAAACCCATCCATCATAGATAATAGTTTGCACCCTGTTACCTTATGCAATATAACCTCCATATTGGGTAGAGGATAATTATCTTTGAGGGATGCCATGTTTAGATTTTTGAAATCTACACATATCCTAATGTCTCCATTCTTCTTTCTCATAGGGACCAAGTTTGAGACCCACATTGAATGGATGATTGGTTTGATGATTCCCCCATCTTCGAGCTTTGCTAATTCTTCTTGCATTTTAGGCTCCAATGTTGGATTTATGGGTCTTTGCTTTTTTCTAAATGGCTTAGCATCTTGCTTCAATCGTATTTCATGCTGAAACAAATCTTCCCTATATGCTTTTAGATCTTCATAAGACCAAGCAAACACATGTTTATATTTTCTCAGCAATTCTATTAGCATTTTTCTAATTGTAGGGCTTATCTTTTTCCCTATGTACACCTTTCTTGGTGCCATTTCAGTTCCCAAGTTAATCTCTTCAATATCCTCCATTTTTATTGGTGCTTGCTTCATGAGAGACCGATCATTTCCATCATACACCCTTTCCAATGCCACCAACCCTTTAGGAAGCTTATTTGTTTTAAGCTGTAAGATCTCTTTCCCAAACATTGTTTGCTTCCCATCTATTTCTTCAACAAAGGGATTGAAATCAAATTCTTGGGCTTCATACTCATCTATATAGTGGAGGAATTTCAAAAGATCAGTATCATCATTAAAGACCTGCCAACTATATATGTTATCAAGCATAACAGGCCTTGTCTTGAACTCAAATTGTGATACTCCAGCCAATGTAATATCATCTCTTTTCAGTGCCACATTTGCTAGAAAATCAGCCATTATTTTCTTTGACCTATCAATCCATTCAATTGAGAAGGCATCAAAAAAATCAATTGTGTCCCATACAACATTCCTGTATTGTTTCAATCTTTTATGTTTTGCTACATATTTTGACTTAATTTGTGAAACAACCAACTTAGAATCCCCTAAAACAACCAACAATTTGATTTTATGCTTCACAAGTATATTTAGACCTATTAATAAAGCTTCATATTCCACCACATTGTTTGTACATTCAAATGTTAATAGGAATGAATACTTAAATGTAATACCTTCGGGTGAAAAAAATACTATGCCTGCTCCATTGCCTTCTTGGTTGCATGCTCCATCAAAATACATTTTTCACACATCATTGTAGTTTTGTGCAACATGCTTCTCAATTGGATCACTATTGGTTAATTCTGGTTGGGATGTTTCAATCTTAAAACTTCCAAGATCGACATCACAAAAGAAATTGATTTGATCTTGTGGTACAAAGTCAACAACTTGGTTCATTCTTGGCTCCCTGTATAACTTCACTTCCTGACCATTTATTGGAATTGTAGCATAAGACAGATCAAACTAAACATTTCCACCAACTTTTGTCATCCATTGTCTTGATAGAAGCATCACAAACTGAGGAGGGGTGTCAATTACTGTTATATCAATGTTGTAGGCCACGTGAGGATAAGCAACTATCTTGACTTCAACATCTTTCATTATACCCACCACAGGAAGAGGTTAGTTATCCATTGCATAACACTTACCTCCATTGGTATCCACCCACATGCCAAGCTATTTCATAACTCCTATTGGCATAATATTTATAGCAGCACCAGAGTCTATCATGCAATTCCTCAACAGTTTGTTGTTTATGAGTAATGTGGTGAAAAAAGGATCAGCTTATGGGGGATTTAATAATGCATTACTAAGGTACACTTCAAGAATATTTACTCTCTCTTGCTTATTTTTAGTGGCCATCTTACTTTCATAATTTATATGTCTTTCATTCCCATTTTTTATTAATTGAACAACACTATCTTTGTATTCTTTAATTTTCATCATCTCAAGTAGTGGAATAAACATCTTTATGTGAGATAAATCCTGAGTGAAGTCAAAAGAGGAACCCTCCACTTTAACCATTTTCTTTTGTTCTGGTGTTTCTCCTTTGTTTTCTTCCTTTTCTCTTTTACTTAGCTAATTAGGCTTTTGCATTTCTTTGTGTAATTCCTTCACTTCCTCCTTTTGGACATGCTTCTGTTCATTCTTATCATGTTGTTTATTCTCTACCTTTTTTACAATTCCTTGTGTTGCCTTTTTCTCCTTCACAAAGATTCCCCTAGGGACACCTTCCTTCTCATTCACTGTCCTATTTCTCAACCAGTACTTACTCTTTGCTTCTTCAACTACAACAACATTTAATCTCTCTATCTCCTCTTTGGTAAGTTTCCTCATACTACATTGAGTAGGCATTTCAACAGAATGTGGCTTTGTATAATATTCTTCAGAGTCAGAAAGGACCTGCTGTTCAGCCATATGGACATTGTATATCTGATTTGAAACATCATACTCATAACCTTCATCCTCTAAAGATGAGTACCTCTCCTCAACATGGTGAAAAGTATTTGAAGTCAAATACACTATGTGATCTTCTCCACTGTTTCCCATCAACATTCCTTCCTCTTGCATTCTTTGGGCTACCATACAATATTCTGGGGAATGTGGCTTATCACAAACTTCACATAAATAATTGTTATTCACCATATAGGTTCCTTTCTTCCTCAATGGATCAAGAGTTTCTTTGTTTCTAGGCCTATCTATTATAGGTTTTCCATCCTCCCAATTTGTATTATAAGGCATGTCATGCAGCCTAGGCCTTTCACTCTTGTATGTGTTCTCCTATTTATATTGTAAATTATTAGTTTGTTGAGGAGCTCTAGGGTTATCTCTTTTACTGATTATCCCAACAGCTTTCCTATTGTTCTCAATTGTCAGTGCTATCTTCTGGGCTTTAGCTAAATCTCTTGGGAACATATTTCTTAGTTTGTACCCTATTTTAGGATCAAACACATTCAAGTAGACACTCAATGCTATAGAGTTCGTCAACTTTGATCCAGGAGGTATTTTGTTTTGCAATTTATTGAATCTCTGGCTGAAATCATAAATTGAATCATTTTGACCTTTCTGAATGTGCATCAACTCATGAAGAGAAGCATCTAGTGCACTTAGATTCCCATATTGCTCTAGAAATTGATCCTGAAATTCTTGGAGAGAATTAACAAAGGCTGTTGGTAGGCTGTTGAACCAATCCCTAGCTTCTTTAGTAAGTGACATCATGAATAATCTCATATGTAAGTCTTCATAAGGTACATCCAAGTCCTGAATGAAGGCATTGAAGCTCCTTAAATGATCCTCGGTAGCAATTTCACTGCTCCCTATAAACTTAGGCACCAAACTTCTCCAACTGCCATCCATAGGGTAAGGTTATAATTGAAACCCTGCCAAGTCAAATTGTCTAATCATTGTTGTGTACTGGTGAGGTGGAGGGTTAGGTGGATACTAGTATATTATTGAATTGTGTATTATGTGGCATATCATGCTAATTATGAGGTGGCTGCATATTTGTATGTTGTGTGGGAATATGAGGTGGATGATTTGGTTGTCTATATTGATTCCCTACTTGATGGTGAGGAACCCATGATGGATCAGAAGGCCCTGCACTATGATTACCCTGCTTATGAGGTGGCACGTATTTTGGGAAATCAGTTGTCTGAGCAGTGTTTTGAGCTTTCTACAAATTGAAGTCTCTCATTGCTTGTATCATCTGGGATTTCTCCTATTCTTCTATCTCCTTTCTCTGAGATTCAAACCATTCTTTTACTTCCTCATATGTTAAAGCTTCATAATTTTCTTGAAGACTCATATTTTCATTGATCTGATTTTGATTATCCTCCATTCTTTGTTCACATTCCTGTTGATATCTGATTCCTTCTACTTCAAGTCTAGCATCAAACTCTAGTTGCTTCTGGGGATTATAGAAAGGATTTCTTTGTTCTTCTGGGGTACAAGCTTCTACACTTGAGTTATCTCTCCATGTGTCATACCGATCATAAATTTCACAATGTTGTCTCACTACTTTGTCTTTATTCGTTATGCACATGTCCTCATTTATTCTTTTACCCTTATCACCCCTATCATCCTTGTGTGTCCACTTACTGCTACCAGCAGGAGCTCCAGTATGACCTCTCCTATATAGAGATATTCTTCCATTCATCTTGCAATGTTTTTTGTGTCAGAGTCGCCACTCACTTTCTTAAAAGTGAGAAAATGTTTGATATTTCTTATTCCTAGCGAAGTCTATCCAAGGTTTCTGACTCTATGATTAAGGCCCTGATTTTGAATGTTTTCCCCAATAGAGTCACCAATTTGTTAGCTCTCAAAAATGTAGGTAAGAATACCTCAAGAGGTTGCCAATCTCTTGGTACGTTTTAGGGTAATAGTCAAAGCCAAATGGTTTAAGCTTTCTACTCTTTAGGTTCTCCTAGACCTAGGCAGGTGTACCTATATGAATTGGGAAGACTTGATTTATGATTATCTCTCTTGTAGTAATTTTTCCACAATGGAAAATGGGGTGGACAACTAAAATTGATCTGGTGTAAACTGTATGAAACTAAAACCTAATATGTTTAGTTAACAGATGTAAAAGAATTGAACAAAATCAAATGATGAAAGTGTAGAGACTAGTGACTTATAGGGTATGCGGAGTCAAGAGAATTCTAAAACATGTACCTCTTTCTGGCAAGTATTCAAGTTGTTCAGCATATATTTAGTTTATAGCTTGTATAAACATGCAAGGTTATGATTACCGAGTTCTTCTTAAATATCCAACTAACATTCTCTAATTACTATGATTAGCTTAGAGGATTTAATCTTTACTTGAAAGAACCAATCAATTGATCATACAGATACAATAAATGTGTACTGATAAATTGGATATAAACTTGTTACACCAATTTAAATAACCAAAAAACACCAACTTTGGAGACAACTTCAATAATGCTTTTCAATGAACACAATAAACAACTGATTCTAGAAATGACTGCACCATGTCAAAATATTTCCATTGATAACTCCAAGATTTCAAGCATACATCATAGCCTCATATTTGTGAAACATTGTATTCTATTGTATATTTCCTATCCTACCTTCTATTCTATATCTTATATCTCTATTTCGTGATTGAAATAGATATTTATACATCAAATACATGAAAGGACAAGTCCTTTCAAAAATGTCATATGTTTACATAAAAAATAGTTTAAAGGAAAATTAAACTCTATTTATCCATAAGTGAGTTTTAGCAAGATGGTCCAAATAATCTCACCGCTCGTATGTATCCGCATCTCCAACTGTGTTCTGGATCGTGATCTCCATCTTTATCATATTCTCATTCTGCTCACTCACTTCTTCTAACATTGTATCCTCCGCAGAAGCTATCCTCATGACTTCATTTAGTAATGACTCACTCTCATTTTTCCATCTAGTAGCTTCTTTAAGCTCCCCTTTGTCATCAGAAAATGCAATCAATGTTTTCTTGGCAGCATTTATCAACTCCTATTCATCCCCCTGCAATTCATCATAGAAGTTTCGATGTCAATTTATAATATGATTTGCAGCTTCAATTGCTGTACTGTTAGAAGCATCTCTTTGGTTTATTTCATGAAACTTCTCCATAATCCGTCCATCCATCCTTTTATGCTCCTTTAATGCAGCTAGGGCATGTGAATGTTTTCCCTAAAGTTTATTCACCCAAGGTGTCAAACTATCTTGCCTTTTATTGATTATTGCTACAATTTCATCATGATTTCCTTGTTATATCCTGTCGGGCCATTAATGAAGTACGAATGAAGACTTATTTGAAAATGGCACTATTGCATCAAATGACTTGTCGGTGAGAAAATTTCAAATCTAGGATGATTTCCTTTTACAACGTTCATTAGACCTTTCACTGAAACATCCCATAGTCTTTCCAAAACCTTCACGTCTCACTGATAGGTATCACTTTAGTTTTATGTGTCGCTATAACAATTCCGAGTCGGGGAGATGTCTCATAGGCTACACTATGTCTTACCGAGATGAACCCATGGTATTTTTCTGATCGCTGAGACATAACCACTTTTTTACTGATGAAACCATACTTCGGCGTGACCTACAAGTTTCTCACTGATGAAATTTATCTTACCGATGAAATAATTTCTATCGGCAAGACTTTGAATCTTGAAAAGACTCATATCGATGTCAAATGTCTTGCTGAACCTATTTCTCCAGTATATTTTATTCGGTGAGACTCTCCACAAAGTATTTCATTGGTTTTGCTTTCATATTTCAGTGGAAATCATGCTGATGACTTTTCTCTCGTCGATGCATATCTTTATCAGTGTGATATTTGAGTCAGGAAGACTACGTGACTTCCTCCCAATAGCCTTCTAATGGAATCCCTTTGCGCTTTATCAACAAGACCCAATGCTTTTGGTAAGATATTACTCTAATAATATTTTGTTTGGCCGATACATCACTCCATGCACTAGTCGGTGAGACATACATGAGTTCGTTATGAGTCATTCCGATAACAACTCTCTTGCCGATATGACCTTCCTGTCGCCGAGACAATAAATGTGTTCTGCCAATAAGTGCTTGAGTATAAATTCTGATCGGTGTGATCTTTTTGAAGTTTTTCCGATAGTCTACAACAAGTATACATTAGTGGAAAAAACATTTTAGATTGGGCAAACACTGTCCTTCTCTTGCCGATATGGATTATGTAGTGAAATATGCATTACCCAATGGAAACTATGGGACCACATGGAAAAATATGGGTAAAAATATTATGAAAAGAGGAAAATGTGCTTATGGTGAGGACTATTTTGTTGACTCATTAACTATAAAATTTTCAAAATTTTATAGTTGTAAAAGGTCTCAGGTCACAAACCTAGGACAAAATCCTTTAAAAATAAATGTTGTAAAATATTAGTAATGATTATCAGGATAGATCCTTGAAAAATGCAATTAATAAGGATTAAATTTGAATTAAGAAGTCAATTGAGCTCAATTAACCATAATTAATTAATAAACCCCTAGATTAGTGTGAAGATGTAAAAAAACATTTTACAACACCCTAAATAAGGAATATTTAAGTCCATTTTATTATTAATTATTCATTCCCAAGCTAAGTGTGAAAAGGGTTACTTTTTTGGATGCTACATGTTTGCCCTACTTTAGTGAGAGTTTTCCTACATCACAAACTCACACTAAAGTAGACATTCAAGATGCTTAAGTATGTAGCAATAACAAAGATAAATAGTCATACCCTATCAAAGGCCAAAACAAAAGAAAAAAAGGGATCAAACAAAACCATTCCAACACAATGCAGAACATGGTTGTTTGTGTGTAACATACGTGTTCACTCTCGGGTAGTGGAACCTTAGTCTGTCCACTAGGTGAGTTGTCCCAATGAGGTGGAAAATAAGAGAATAATATTAGCCTCGCATACCATACTGAAGTTATCTTCTTGACAACTTCGATAGGGCACCACAATGTTATGCTTTTGAATGTTATGTCTATAAGTTCTTGCTAAAGGGGATTTTTCTTTGTTCATGTAAGGTCTTCTTCTTAGGGAACATTGTGACTAATTTCTCCAAGAGAGGACAAGTCAAAGAGAATAAGATTTCCTCTTATGGGATGCCTCTTGTGTTGCATCATGCCACCAAGGGAGATCGTATGCTTAAAAATATCACTCTTGGAGGACATCAAACCCAATGGCATCACCAATAAAAGAACACATCACAAAAAAAAATGTGTGCCATGAAATATGTCGAAAGGTGTCATCGATGTATGTGCTCACTTTAAAGACATTGTTCGCAACATTACTATGAGCAACTGCTTTAAATTAGCCAATTTTTTCTCCTAAGACATGAGATATTTCCTTGGAAAACCCTAATCTAAGTCATATGCTTTCAAAATAAATGTACATCATGAACAACAAGGTAGGGGTTTCCCCTAAAGATACAATGCTAAACCTAGAAAGAAAAGTACATCACATGCATGACAACTTAAGGAATGTCATCAACATCCCAAGCTTGCTCTTATATATACATGGTTTAGTTGGTCAACTAGCGAAAAGAGACTATAATTGCTCATAATTTCATAACCTCTTCCATAAATTTTTGGAATTTCTTTTAGATTCGGTGGTTGATTATAATTAGCTTCATCAAATTTTGTTATGTAATTTGCTTCTTCTAAAGTGGTTGAGGTGGATGATTTTGAATTTTGTGTCGACATTATCACTTTATATTTTCCCCTTTTAGACTATGTGTTTATGATCTTGTATTCGCCCATGAATATTGGTGTAAAATCTAAGGAACCCTAATCATCTTCTAACAATTTAGTGAATTCCTCAATTTTATTCTCATGTTATTTTTCCTTTGTGAATTCCACTTTTGCAGTTGATTCCCAAGCTTCCAAAGGATCTTATCCTTCTATCTCAGCAATCAAACAAAATTCAAGTTCAGGATCAACCTTGAGTGTGTAAAATTTGTTGTCATAGAAGTACTTCAATACACAATGGAGGGTATAAGGGACCCCATTCATTGAATGAATCCATGGTCTCCACAAGAGGAGGTTGTAAGAGAGATCAATAGGCATAACATGGACCATATTTTGTAATGTTACTTTCCCAAATTTAATTATCAACATAATCACAACCAATGGTTGTATCAAATCGATGGATGGATAGATTATCTAGTTGAATCTGGATTTTGTCTACTTCAATATTATCAAAAAAATTTATGCTACAAACATTAAGGGATGAGCCACTGTCGACAAGAGTTCTCTTTATCCTAGTTTGATTAACATAGACTTTTATCATGAATGCATCATGTCATTTTTTCTCTTCTAACAAAGGATACTTTTCTTGATGGGAAGTAATGTCTAAGTTTGCTAGAGCTACAACTTGAATTTGGGCTGCCACATCATTTGATTACACATTAGGAATGATAGGGACTTATTGTAAATCACTTTGAAGCATGCTATGATAAATAGGTGAGCTTGAATAAGGTCCCATAAGGATATCTTTGCAGAATTATTCTTAAGTTGTTCAACAAAATCATCCTCTTTTCCACTTCGTAAAGGAAAACAAAGAGGAACATGTAAGATAGGGTTATGAAATGGGAGGTATGTTTGAGATTTTTGTCTTGGTTATGGATTGCTCCTAGTGTTATATGTATGAGAAATGGTATTGGAACTCAGTTGTTGCAACACATTATTAATTTTCCCTTTAGGTGGTTCTAAGATAAGCACATATTTGTTTTGAACTTTTGGTTGTTGTGAGGGTAGATAAATGATAAGTTTAGGATAAGGAGAGTACTTCAAGGGATATCTAATGTGCATAACCTTGAAAGACTTATCCTTATTTTCATAATGTCTTATTGAAGGGGAGTCTAATGTCACTTTATCATCTTCATCTAAGGAAGCCTCTTAATTATTGTTTGAAAGAAATGTGTCAATGTTATCATTTCCTACCATGATATCATCCCTAGTAGGAGAGTTTTAAGGAGAACTAAAAACTAGATGTTCATGACATTCAAAGGTTGGTTCTCCTGAAATAACTTAATCACAAGGGAGACATCAAGACAACTATGTTTTTCATGCTTACCAAATAGATCTTTCCAAATGGTAGGAGCATTAGGGAAGGGAGGAACAAGATTCTCATGACTCTCAATAAGTGTATCTTCTAACACCAAACTATCTTCTCCATGACAAAGAGAGATATTAGTGAAAGAAAAAAATTGATTGTCATGGTTATGTATGATTACATTCCCATGTCCTATAATTTCTTCCCAGGTAGGAGAGGTAGGATTTCCATAGCCCTGAATCATTGGATCTCTTAACACCAACACATCCTCCTCACAAATGTGATGATTGTCTGTAATTGTATCTTTTTCACTAAAGCCTTCTTACAAGTAGGGGAGGTGTTGGGAGATGAATGCAGACTAGGAAAAGTAATGTTAAGGAATATTTCAATGATCTTCCATAATATCTTCCCAAGGGGAAGGAAGAGAGGGAAAAACAAGACTTTCATGATTCTTGAAGCACCATAAAAATTTGCATAAACTCTAAAACCTCAAACATGGGTTAATTACATACAAATTCATCAAATGCTCCTATGAAATAACATCTTATGCTTCCAAATGCAAAAAATGACAAAAGAGATCAAAAATAAATTTCTAAGAGCATAACATGTACCTATTCCATATTGGATTGGTGTCAAATGTGCCAATGACCCTTTCCCAATCCTTGCTAAAACTGAAATTATGTAATGCAATGGTGATGGGAAAAATTAGTTCTCAATTTAAGAGAGTAACTTTGCATGAGAGTGTAGATCAAGTTGTGGAGATGAAAATGCTAAGATTGTGGAATGGAAAAAATCAGTTCTCAATTGAAGAGAGTGACTTTGCATAAGCTTTGTGGATCAAGTTGTGGAGATGAAAATTCTAAGATTGTGGAGTGGACAAAATCAGTTCTCAATTGAAGAGAGTGACTTTGCATAAGCTTTGTGGATCAAGTTGTGGAGGATTTGATGAAGAAAGAATCCTTTCATTTATAGATTTTCAAATGCTAAGAGAGCTCAAAATAGAGCAATGTGCGATAATTATTTGACCAAAGAGATGAAGCCACTTGTCAACTTGTGATAGGTTGAGGAAAGTACAAGTTTTTGTTAATGTGCCAAAGAGGGGGAGATTCAAATTTGAATTTGAGAGTTAAATGTTGAGTTTGACTTGTGCAAGGGACATGTAAGAGCTCATAAATTCTTTGTTGGATGTACATGTCAACTTGTTTTTGAATTCAAATTTGAAGGAATACTCCTTAATGATGCCATGTTGATGGAAAATGCTGAATTTATAAATGAATTAAAATGATTTATTGGTGCAAGTGGGAAAAGATAGAGGATGTGATGGGTGGTTAGATTAGGTTAATTAGGATTAGATTATCTTAGGTGATGATTAGTTGATTTTGACCCTTTTGACTTAAATATTTTTATTTATTTAAATCAATAGGGAGAAATATGAATTTTAAGACTTAATTAAATAAAGTCCTAGTTTATTTAATTAAATGGATGATGCAAGATAAAGGTTGATTAATTTAGGACTATGAATCTAGGGAATTATTTATAAAAGATGAAATGTTAGTATTTGATTGATTTATTTAAATGATGAAGTGGATTTATTTAATTTGAAGGATGAAATGTTAGATTTGATTAAATGAAGGTTATTTGATTAAATTATTGGATTGAAATGTATGCATATTTTGCATGTCTACATTTTTCCCCTCTTTGAAGCAATGTACTTGTTGTGTTGGTTCAAATAATAAACTTGTTGTGATCAAAATTCAATTTTTATTTTATTTTTTTCAGATGCCCCAGTGGAAAGAAGTACACTAGTACATTGCCCCCTCGAGAGATCGAGCGAAAAGATTCTATTTGAGGGTCAATCTCATGATAAAGAGGTTCAACATGGATGGTTATGGATGATGATGGAAATGAGATGTTTTTAAGATGCCTAGAATAGCAAATCTATATTATCTTAAACAACTTAAATGATGATATGATGTATTAGATGGATGAAATGGATGATGTGATATGCTATGATTATGCAATGGATGATTTATGCAAATATATGATTTATGAGATACTTAGACTAACAGATCTATATTATGATGATGAACATGCATGTTAGATGATATGCAGGATGTTGATGGTTTGTGGATGCAGAAAATTAGATGATGACAAGAGGATCCAACAAGCTGACTTTATGAAAGATGATGATGAGAGATGATGATGATAGATAGATTATTTTCTTATCAAGGATTGGGATTTTAAAAGGGCTACTTACCTTATGTTTGATTACACATGTAGATACAATGCATCAAGGTATAAAGAACCAAGATGTCATTGTACCTAGTGTGATGGAATTTGACCCGACAAGTAGATAGGAGTATTCTTGTTCACACTTGACATACAAAAACCTTGCTAGGACGTACCTAACAAAGCAAGTATTCACCAAGTTATATTACAAGAAAGTCCAACAAGTACAACAAATAAAAGGATAATGATCATTGCCCCATTCCTATCTCTCTAAATCCTTCACTTGGATATCATCGAGAGGTCCTTGGAAAGAGCGCAATACGATAAATCAAAAGAAATGATCAAGTATGAAAACAAGCCAATGTTCTTCATATCTCCAACCATAGGGATGTGTTTTGATAGGATAAGAATCCAAAATGATGCCCATTGTCGGAACGATATATCCTAGGACATGCACTGTATAGGATGATGATGGTTTGATAAGTTGATTGTGTTGGAGTTAACAACCCAAGATCTTCAATCTGCAATGCCAAAGAACCTCCACAAGAGATAGAGAGAAGCAACAATGGAAGATGCTATTCCACAAAACAAGGATTGCAATATGATACAATATGATCAATGCAATACTATACAATGCTATATGCCAAATTCAAAAATATGCTAGAGATGCCTTGCTTATAAAGGCAAGGATGAGAGATAGGATAAGACAAGATCATGACAAGTGTCTTAATCCTATCACATGAGACAACTAACTCATAACTACCTAGGAAAGTGGAAATTCTAGATAAGACAACTAATACTTATCTAGATATGACAACTAATAGCCTAAGTAAACTTAACATGTGAATTAAGTCCCCTAAGTCCTAGTAAAGGAATAAACTAGGTACAAGACTTATTCACACCAACACACCCCCTTAAGTGCAACTTAGGGAGGTACAAACCAATGCAAACATGCAAAAGATGGGTCCCGACAACAAGGCCTGATGAGGTACCCATGTACAAAACAAAAAACTCTCATAAGCGGAGAAAAGGAGAAAAACCCTGTGGGAGAAAACTCCTCTCCAAAAGAGAGAAATAGACAAAGAAAAATAATGAAGGAAGGAGGACTCCTCAAGACCCCCAAGGACAACTTCCTTCACCCCAAGCATCGATCGCAACTGAAGATAATGAGTCGATGCCAAAGGTTTAGTGAAGATGTCTGCAACCTGCTGATCTGTAGGCAAATACTCCAAGCTAAGAACACCATCCTGGATGAGCTGCCTGACGAAGTGCATGTGGATCTCAATATGCTTACTCTGTTGATGCTCCACTGGGTTACGTGAAATATGAATGGAACTCTGATTGTCACACCAAAGAGTAGTGGGCTGAGTGGAAGGGAATCCGAACTCAGTCATCAACTAACGAAGCCACAAAACCTCCTGACTAGCCAACACAGCACCTCGATACTCAGCCTCTGTTGATGATAATGCAATAGCAGTCTGCTTCTTGCATGACCATGCAATTGGAATAGAACCAAGGCAAAAGACAAAGCTAGAAGTAGACTTCCGATCATTGACATCACCAACCCAATCTGAGTCAGTGAAGCCCACAATTTGAGATGCACCTGAAGTGTAGTGAATTCCAAAATGAGTAGTGCCCTGAATGTATCTCAAGATACGCTTGGCGGCCTTATAATGACTCTCATGAGGCTCTTGTGAGAAGCGAGAGACAAGTCCAACCACAAAGGAAATATCAAGACGACTATGTGTCAAGTACAAAAGACTGCCAACCAATTGCCGATACAAGGTAGGATCAACTGTAGGAGTAGTGCAACTGGAAGACAGTACAACACCTGACTGGAATGGAGTAGGGGCAGGCTTGCAATCAGCCATGCCAAATCTCTGAAGCAAATCAAGAGCATACTTCTGCTAGAAAATGAAGATCCCCTCAGAAGTCTGATGAATCTGAAGACCAAGGAAGTAATGCAAAAGGCCAAGGTCGGTCATATCAAATTGCTCCATCAATGCTCGCTGTGTACTCTGAATCATGGAAGTAGAACTCCCTGTGAGAATCAAATCATCCACGTAGAGCACAAGGATAAGTAGATCCTCTCCATGTCTCTGTGTATAAACTGTGGGATCGGAATGGCAACGAGTGTAACCAGAAGCAAGCAAGAAACTATCCATCTTCTCATACCAAGCCCGAGGGGCTTGTTTGAGACCATACAATGAACGTCGAAGCCTGCAAACAAGTGAAGAGTCTTGCACAAAACCTGGTGGCTGCTCCATATAGATCTCCTCATGAAGATCCCCATGCAAGAAAGCACTCTTCACATCCATCTGATATACTGACCATCCCTGAGATGCAGCTATAGCAAGGACAAGGTGAATAGAATCCATCTTGGCAACAGGAGCAAAGGTCTCAGAATAGTCAATCCCTTCAACCTGAGAAAACCCCTTTGCAACAAGACGAGCCTTGTACTTGTCAATGGAACCATCTGCTGCATACTTGGTACGATACACCCACTTGCACCGAACCAACTTTCTTCCCTTGGGAAGAGGCACAAGATCCCAAGTATGATTCTTCATCAAAGAAGAATACTCATCATCCATAGCACTATCCCACTCTGGAATACCTGAAGCATCTGAAAACTTTTGAGGATCATCTGAAACTGCATGACTCAAAAGACTAATTCCAGAAGTCTGAGAACGAGTGCGGCGAGTGTCTGTGGGATCACCAACAAGAGGACCAACCTCCTCAAGAGTAACTCGAGCCCATCGTGGCCTAGTGGGTGAGTGAGGAGGAGGTTCATCAAGACCATCATCAAAATCTTCCTCAAGTAGCAAAGTATCATCAACTGAAGAAGACTGAGTAGGTTGTGATGAAGAAGAAGTTGTAGGAGGATTTGGCTAGGTGAAGGTCTCAGAAAACTAAACATTGTGTCGGAAATGAACCTCTCGTGTGTCAGGATCAAACAATCTGTATGCCTTCACATCCTCACAATAGCCAACAAAGATGTAACGTTGACTCTTCTTCTCCATGGATTTACGCTGACTATTCGGCATGAATGCCCAAGCCTCACTACCAAATACTCTGAAGAAGGAAAAATTTGGCTTGCGATGAGACCAAGCCTCCTCAAGGGTCATATTTCACACTGCCTTGTGGGGCATACGATTCTGAATATAGTTGGCACAATTGATAGCTTCAGCCCAAAAAGCGAGAGCCATGGACCTAGACTGAATCATACAATTGGCCATTTCCCTGAGAGTCCTATTCTTTCTCTCATCCACACCATTCTGCTGAGGAGTGTAAGGAACTGTGTGCTGATGAAGAATACCATGCGCACTGCAAAAATCCTGAAATGCCTGATTGACATACTCCCCCCCATTATCTGTGCGTATCTGTCGAAGAGAAAAACCTGACTGCTTCTCCACAAAGGTTTTGAAGGTCTTGAAGTTGGTGAGGACTTCACTCTTGAGCTTCAGAAAGTAGACCCATGTCTGGCGGGAAAAATCATCAATGAATGTTAGCACATACTTGGCCCCTGAAAAAGAAGGAGTTGGGAATGACATAAGATCACTATGGACCAACTCAAGGGGTGTGGTTGCACGTGTAGCATGACCCTTAGGAAAAGGATCTTGATGTTGCTTGCCAAGAACACATCCTTGACAAACACCATCTGTGCAAGTGATCTTTGGAAGACCAACCACTAAGTTATGTGCTTTCATTTGCTGAAGATATCTATAATTCAAGTGCCCAAATCTCTCATGCCAAAGCTTGCTCATTGAATCAGCATGAGCAACAAAACATGAACCTGATGAAGACTCAAATCCATCAAATCGATACAAATGATTCTCATGATCAACTACTCCTGTTGCGACAACCTTCTCAGGATCTTGCAACTGTCTAATAGTCACATTTTGTGGAGAAAACTCAACTAACTTCCCATCTCCAGAATGACAAATCTGATATATGGAAAGAAGATTCACTGAAATATCAGGAACAAGTAAAACATCCTCAATGCACCCATCTAGCATTTGAACGGAGCCTGTCCCCAAAACTGGAATCTGTGAAGAGTTCCCAACTACAATCTAAGAAGTAGAAGTATGAACTATGGAATCAAGAAGATCACATGAATTTGTCATGTGATGTGAGGCACCTGAATCAAGAATCCAACTATCTGAAGGTGATTGCATACCTCGTGCAGAAAGAGCTTGCCCTTTGCCCATGGAAGAAGGCTTAGCCATTGAAATATTGTGCTTCTTCATGGCTTCCTCCAAGGCCTCTAATCTCTTAAAGCAATGAGATGCATCATGTCCAGTTTTGCCACAAAATGAACAAGGATCTCCTTTCTTTTTCTTGGACTTGGAAGAAGAATCTCTAGAGGTAGAAGAAGAAGGAGATTGAGTGGACTTTTGATTGTTCTTCGGCTTCAGTTTGGAGGTATTCTCACTACCAGAAGATCATTCTGCTTTGGGCTTCTTCTTGTTCTTTCCTTTACCCTTGGATGATTGAGCCATTAGAGCATGATTCTTAGAATTAGGTAAGGCATCCAACTAAATTAACTTGGCCTCCTCCCTAGTAAGATGCTCACAAAACAACTCAAATGTAGGCATTTTGTAATCTTTCCCCATTGCATCCATAGTTGAATAGAAAGTAGAAGAAAACACTTGATAAGGGCCCTTTAACTTAGACAGAATCAAGAAGATACATTCATCACTAGAGACATCATGTCCACATCCTTTCAACTGTGACAAAATCATCTTAAATAAAGCAAGAAAATACTACATTGATGGAAATGTATCTAGAGAGAGGGATTGTAGTTCTGCTTGAAGTTGCAAGGTTCTGAAATGATTTATTTTACCATACAATTCTTCAATTTTGTCCCAAACATTCTTAGGTGTTTTGCACTCTGAAATATGAAACAACAGATTATCAGATACATGTAAGCCAATGAGCCCTTTTGCTTCATCCATTTTACATCTACGGACAAACTTTTCATAATCCCTTGTAAATTCAGGTTGTTCTGCATCTAACATTGGCCATAGACCCTTATATTGTAACAACTGAGTCATTTTTAGCTTCCATGTATGATAATTGTGTGGAGTGAGTGGTTCAATTTGCCTTAGATCCACCATGAACACCAAAAGAAAAGGACAATGTGGCACTTAAATTGTGCCTTTCACCCCCCCAGAATGTATTAAAAACTGATTTTGCAACCCCCCCAGCAAATTACAATGAACAATTTTTTGCAATTTTACAAATGACAAGCTCAAATCAACCGTTTATAACACACAGTGATTTTTACAATTTTTCAGAAAAAGGAGCTTGCAAAGCTAAAAATAGAGGTTACAAACAGATTCCTTGCTATTTTCTGATCAATTTCAAAAAAAAGTTTGCCAAATTTTGACTTCGTTGGCAAAAGATACATCAAGAACAAGTAATAAATGCACTTGTACCTTCAAGCTGAAAAATCTGGAAAATTCACCTGCACCACTATGAAGTTCGTCAAACCAGCTTTCCGACGGTATCTCGTTTGTGAAAAACCGACTCCGTGGTGAAAAGTTATGCAAAAATGAAAAAAAGGCCTATTTTAGGCACTTTCAAGGCTAATTGGGAGCAAAATTTGAGCCCTTGGGGGCTGGCTGGCGGTCGGCAATGTGACCACGAGCTGGGCGCTGAAAAATAAAAATAAAAATCGGCAGTTTGTGCTTTAACCGCTAGCGGTTTCGTGGTTCTCGGTCACCCGTGGCGGTCTGCGGGCGGTCTGCAGTAGCGGCGGCGGGCGGTCGACGGTAGCAGCTGGCGGCTCCCGTGGTGTTGGCGGACAGTTGTTGGTGGAGACGTCTGGCGGCTTCTAAGCCGTTGGCGGGTTTTGGCTGGCACGGGCGGTTACCGGGCTGTCTCGGCTGGCGGTTTCCGGTTGTCGGCGGCGACAGCTGCCGGCAATCGGCGGGTTTGAAGACCGCCGACCGGCGGTGACCACTGACAGCGGTGGATAGCTGCTCTTAAATGGGCGGTTAAACAAACCCGCGGCTATAAACACCGCAGGCTTTAAATAAAGTCTCACTGTGTAAAACACGCTTTTAAAGCGCTATATAAATTTTTATATTTTTTCTGAAATTTAAAAAAAAAATAAAAAAAATATGCCGACAGAAAAGAATATAATAATTTTTTTTTGAAAAAATTTTCTGACGACACGCGTACCTGCGCAGGGGGGGCCGTACGGCCGCCTCTGCTAAATTTTTTTTGCCCCAAAGACAACTTTTGCCGAATATAGGTAAATTATATATCAAAAAAATCGGAAACGGCCACCTGGACGCAATGGAAGACTTATTTTTGGCTCAAAGTGCATTTGTAAAAAGTTGTTCACCAAATCTGAGCTCGAAACCCTTCTTTGCCAAAGCTGCAAATGGTGACGAAATTAGGTGAAACAAAAGCTAGATCTGACTTTTTCGAGCCTCCTGGATGCAATGGGACAGCCTAAAATACTGCCTCTATAGCCAAAAGCGCTGCAATCACCAGATCTCACCAAAATACAAGCATGCAATATAGGATACAAGAACTCAAAAAAATGACAATAGAAATTGATAGAAACTCTCTAATAAAGAAATGGAAGGGGCTTGCCAGATTCAAAGCTCTGATACCATGTTGGAGTTAACAACCCAAGATCTTCAATCTGCAACGCCAAAGAACCTCCACAAGAGATAGAGAGAAGCAACAATGGAAGATGCTATTCCCCCAAACAAGGATTGCAATATGATACAATATGATCAATGCAATACTATACAATGCTATATGCCAAATTCAAAAATATGCTAGAGATGCCTTGCTTATAAAGGCAAGGATGAGAGATAGGATAAGACAAGATCATGACAAGTGTCTTAATCCTATCACATGAGACAACTAACTCATAACTACCTAGGAAAGTGGAAATTCTAGATAAGACAACTAATACTTATCTAGATATGACAACTAATAGCTTAAGTAAACTTAACATGTGAATTAAGTCCCCTAAGTCCTAGTAAAGGAATAAACTAGGTACAAGACTTATTCACACCAACAGATTGATAGGTTGTTGATATAAGGTCGATTGACATGTCTGAAAATGATGAAGAGTTTGATTTTCTTTTAAAGATTTGTTGTTTGCTTTTGATTTTACGATTGAAGCTTGCTTTTGCTGATTGTTGTGATTGTTTCTATTTATGTTGTCAAAGGATGAAGGTGATGATCTATTTATTATGGATGATTGATTATCATGGGTGAAAGTGAAATGGGATGGATGGATTTTTTCAAATATTTGGATGTTTTTGGACATTTTTTAGAATGTTTTGAGGCTATTTTTTGGTATTTTTTGATATTTTTACAATTTTTTTAAGGTTTGATTTTTCAAAAAAAAATTATTTTTTTGTGTCTTGGGGGCTAATCAAAGATGAGCCTTGCCTATGTTTAAGCTCAAAGACGACATAGTTCGGATTCCATGTTTTTGATGTTTTTCTATTTTTTTTGAGTGTTTTTGGATTTTGATATGTTTTGGATGTTTTTGGATTTTCACATGATTTTGACTATTTGGATAAGGATATGTGTGAAGATATCAATGATCTATTTTGGGATTTGGTTGAAAACCAAGCTAAGGTTGTTTGATCAGATCGATGGATCGATGATGATGATAACATTGTTGAGAATACACAATAATGTAAGGATTTATTGATCTGGATTAATGACGATAACATTGTTAAGGATGCACAACAATGAAAGGATTGATTGATCAAGATTGATGATGATAACATTATTAAGGATGCACAACAATGCAAGGATAGTGTTAAGTAACACAAGGATTAGGATCGATATCCCAAGATGATGATGGATTGATTGGATTCGATTAATGAAGATTGTTGAAGCTTGGTTTGGAAAAAAAGATGTTTGGAAGATTTGATGTGACATTTGAAGTGCAACTTAGATGCAACTAATAGTGATTACTTGGATTGATGTTCAATGAAAGATGAAGATTGATAAGGAACATTTTCTCATCAAAATATGCCATGGGATAGTGATTTGGATTCTTTCTCACAAATGTTTTGACCAATTTGATTTCATGTTTTCCAATGTTCAGATCACCACATAAGTTGGAGGATATAGATCAAGATTTATTCCTAAAGCAAGATGTAAATATCTGCCCCCATTGTCTAGCAATGTATGGAATGCGATGGATGGATGCTCAGATAGGTGTATGGATTGATGGATATGGATTATCTTGCGATAAGATAAGGTGTTTAAATGTCGAAATGCTTTATTGGATAATGCTTCATGGCTTAGATAACGTTGGATAAGATAGGATCAATGAAAACGACCCATGTTAAGATGTTCACCATAAGCAAGTGTAAAGTGTGCCCCAAAATTTCATCAAGATCAAGATAACTCGGATGATGGATGTAGATGGATGATGATGGACTGGATAAATGGTTCATGGATGAATGGATTTATTATGGATAAGACTAATGGAATGTTGGCTTTATTATGGATGGGATAGAATGTTGGATTTTATTATGGATGGGATGAGACGCTTTCAATTGAACTGGCACACAGAGATGGTCGATTCTACTCATGATGCATGTTTTCTAGGTTTTCATCATGGTACTTTCCCAAAGCGCTGCCCATGCTGTTTTCACTAGAGGATGATTTTTTTCTTTACTATTTTCAATCCTTTTTCTGATTTTCTTGGATTTTCATATTTTTTTATTTTTTTGGTATTTTTGAAAGATTTTATGCTGACCCACCTGGTGGTGTTGATGTAGATGTTTCTATCATAATGTGCCATCGGTATCCTTCCTAAAGAATCTATTTTGCTAAGATACATGCATTTGAATGCAACTTTTGGGATTCTTGATCTGCTTTATTGATATCGGGGTTAACTCTATCTTTGTGCATATATCGCGATAGAGTGCCTTCAAAATCCTTATGTTGAAGGGTTGTTGCCAATACATGGTCAATTTGAGAATTGGATATCATGCATGGAGGTGTGGATGGAGTATGTTTAGGGATAAGAGATGGATTCGTTGACAGTTTGGAACCTTTGACTCTCCAAACTTGGGAAGATGAGTAATGATGGGTGGATATGAAAGTGTGCATGGAGTTAGGACCAACTGCTTGATATACTTTGTATGTCACTTGAAAAGCCTATTTTTTCTTTTGTGGACATCTTTGATGGATGCTTTTCCCTTTTTTATTTTTCCCCATAGTTTCTTTGACTGATGGAGTTTGATAGGGATAATCTTTCTTTGTATTCTTTGGTATCCATGTGTATTTGATTTTTCCATTATGCTTCTTAGCTTCTTTTTCTTTGATATGTTCTTCGTACTTTTATTCAAATATTTCTTTCAAAGTTGGTCCCAATTCATGGATGGGGTAATGGGTGGATGAAGATTCATGACATGGTTGGTTGTAGTATTGATACTAGTTTCATCATAAGGACTCTTTGTGCTCCCTATGTTGACATTTGCTTGAGACATAGTTGCCCCTAGTATTGTGGAAGTATTACTGTGATACCTTGGAATTCCTACTGCTCTAAATGTGCAAAACTAACTAAGAAACATGAATAACAAAATACCAAGGACACCTCAAGATTAGCCAAAGAGTGGTTCAACGAAAAAGGAATGCAAATAAGATAAAATACAAACACTTTTACCTCCCTTGTTGTTGATACCTCTTTGATTGGCCCTTGCTTGGAATTGATTGTGTGCTCCTTAGATGATTGTTTGAATGTCTAAATGCAAGATTGTAGGTGCAAATGATTAACAAAGATGGCTAAATGATGGCAAAAGGATTGAGAGTTCAAATGGACAGCATGTAGTTATCAAAATGCAAAGTGTTGAGAAGGAAAATTAGCAGCATAAGGTTGCTCAAATGAAGAAGTGTTAAAAATGCCCTTGAGGAGGGAGTATTTATAGAAGAATTTGAATTCTCTAGAGAATTCAACGGTCAAGATTAATCCAACAAGGCCAAGATGAAGGGCTATGGTGGGTTGAGAACCCACAAGCCCTCACATCAGACATGTGGAGGGTGAAGTGGACAAGAGGATATGAGGTGGAGATGAGTTGTCAAGAAGGTACATGAGGTGGAAAAGGACATACACCTTGGGGAGTGAGGAGATTTCCACAAAAAAGGGATTTCTTGTCCCCAAGTGGGAGTGAAAGAGACATTTGAGGAATTTTGGAATTCCTCAAAAATCTACATGGGAAAGTGAAAGGTGGTTGGGGATATAAATGTGAATTAAAAATTCACACTCATAGGATGATCTAGAGGATAAAAGGTGGGCTCCAAAAAGGTGGGACTTGGTCACATGTGGAGATTGTGACAAGTCCAAGGTTGGTCACATGTGGAGATTGTGACAAGTCCAAGATTCTAGAAGCCTTGGAAAGATGGAATGTGAATTAAAAATTCACATATAAAAGAGGGGAATCTAGGAAGAATAAAAAGGAATTAAAAATTCCTTGGAGAATGATTAGGCTTAATTAATCAGTAATTAGAAGATAAATGAGGATTAGAAGCCAACTTGCAAAAGTTGGAGGATGTGACACATCCTAATCAAGGATTAGGCATGTGCACATCCTTAATGAAGAGATTAGGAGATGGATTAGGATTAGATGAAAATGACATGTGAGGATTTAAATAAATGTAATATTTATTTAATTTATTTGATGAAAAGAGGATTAAGGAGGGTAAGGTATTTAATTATTAATTAAATACTTTAGGGATTTAGCAGAATTAAAGATATTAATTAAATAATAGTAATATTACTTAATTAACTCGGATAAGAGGATGTTTAGATGAAAAGTGATAAATTTGGATAAATTAAGTGTCCAAATTTGGATGTCTACAATTACTTTCATGCTTTGATTCTTCTTGTTCTGAAAGCTCTTGTTTAGAATGCATTCTCTGATCAATGATCATTGTACAATGACATTATTTCCATTTGTTTTTATGCTAACTCTAGAATGTCTTGTTTTGTTTGATCTACTTCCTTGAGTGGATAATGCTAGATATATTCATACCTGATGTCCCAGTCTGAATTTGGGATGTATCTAATCTTGATGTTGATAATTCAGTTTGACTATAGGAATCAATAACTTGCTCTTTTTGTGTAATAATGTTAGGAGTAAAAGAATCATGTTATGAAGGAAGATCATCTACGTGTCCATCCAAAGAAAGAATCTCATGGGTAGATGGAAGAGTATGTACTACATCGATATGATCATCTTGCATAGATAGGAGAGTTTCCATTAGATTATTGTAGTATCTTGAATATACATATTCTTGATGTTGAATGATTTCGGAGTTGCTTTCTACATGCTTTGGATCAAGTTCTTGACATAGGTCAGTTTCAAAGGATGGATTTCTTACAAAGGGTTCTTGGATGTCATCATTAGGCATGGGGAATGGCTCAATATCCTTTTGATCTTTGAGTAGAATTGGATCAAGTGTCAAGTTTAAGGTTCCTTCAGTATCTGTACCCATGAAGTCAAAGGGGTTCAACATGTCTTGGAAAGGACCATTGCTAGACTTTGGTGAAATATTTTGATCATGCTTTGGAATAAAGTTTTGAGATATGTCCTCTAACTTATAAGGCGATGTAGATATATTTTAAATATGATCATTGGTCAATGGATCATGCATTATATGTCAATAGGATCAAATACTTCTAATACTCCTTGAAATAGATCACCAAAAAGTGGCTCTTGATGTATGGTGAGTTGATCATTGGATGGGGTGGAAGCATCTTCAAGGTGCTCATTTATGGAGAGATCTTGATCATTTTTTTCAACAATTGTGGTGGAGGGATTTTCAATGTTTTCAACCATAGGGTCAAATGATGTTCAAATGTCTTGAATTGGATCCTTTTTGGTTGGTGGATTTTGATCATGATTGAAAAGTAACTCTTTACATATGTTGATTTGATCTCCGGACGAGATAGAAACATCTTCAATGTGCTCTTTGATGGATAGATCTTGATCATTGCTTTTAAAAATTATGGTGGGGAGATTGTCAATGCTATCAAAAGTGGTTGAATGTTCATCATTATCCCCAATAGTGATTATCTTTTGGTGAATGAGGTCTTGGATGATATTTTTGAGTCGAATACAACTTGATGTTGTGTGTCCCTTTGTTTTGTGAAAATCACAATGGTGCTCCTCATTATACCCTGGTGGTTTAACTAGGGGTTCTTGATAGTTCCCATAGATAGGGAGCTTGATGATATTTTCTTGTACCAATTGTTGCAGGACAGATTCGATTGGTCTCCCTAGTGTGTATTTATGTTTGTTCCCTTGTGAGATTTGCACTTGACCTTGTGGTGATTGATTTTGGAGATGTGATTGGTATTCGAGATGTGGTGATTGTTTTTTGAGACATGGTGATTTATCTTGATATCTAACTTCTTGACATTGGAGATATTGTTCTTGATGTGGTTTTGGACACAACTCAGTGCTTTGATGACATGGTTCAACCAATGGAAGAGTGTATTGAATTTTGAGTGAAGATATCTCTTGGCTCAATAATTCAATTAGTTTGGCATGTGAAGCAAGTTGTTCTAGCAAAATTTGATCTTGATTTTGAATTTGACTCCCTTGATTTGGCTTTTGTTCAAGTAGATTTGGGATGTACACTTGTGGTGTTTGCATGGGATCACATAAAAATTGATTTTGGACAATGTTCTAGTTTAGGATGATGTTCAGATTTGGCATGATAGTTGAAATTGAACATTTTTGATGTTGGGAATCACATTGCCTTGATTTGGGTAACTTTGATTTTGCATGGTGTTACCTTGACTTGGAGTCATTAACATCTTGTTTGGATTTTGAACAATATTCATATGATTTGCAAACATATTTATCCCAAATTTTTTTGGATTCATGTTTGGAAAACTTGTACTTGGTACATTCTCATTTGGAATGTAGGGATTTGGTGGGATGACGTTGTTTGTTTGAAGGCTCATGCATTGATTGTTTGGTTGGTGGATTTGTAGGTTTGGACTTGGATTTAAATCTACCATTGGGAAATTTGTTCCAAACTTTGATTTGGGCATACTCACATTTTTTGTACTTTTGACATTTGTCAAAGGTAATGATCCCATGTATGGATTGTATAAATGTGAGTTTTGAAAATCCATTGGTTTTGGAAGGCTTTAATAGTTTGGTTGCTTTGGATTACTCATGATGTATGGAGCAAGTTTATATTCCATGTTCCTCTTGTGTTTTGACCTTGTTGTAAAAGTGACCTCTAAGGTTCTTAGGACCAATGACGAGATGAAGGATGAAAGGGGTAAATGATATAAGTGTTTGAACGTTTAGGTTCTTTGGATCAATGCTAGACTTACGGTTTTATTTTGATTGGTTTTATTTGGAAAATGAACTTGTAAACCTAAGATGTTTAGATGTTATCTTAGGATGAACTTGTTCAAAGGATTGCTGATTTAATTAAATGTATGAGAAAGGATGCATTCCCACACACCTAACTAAACAAAGTGATTTTGATTTTTATGATTTACCCAAGTCTAGAATGATATTTCTAAAGCTCTAAAGTGGTTTGGTGGGATGGATTTTGATAAATGTTTGGGATGGGTGAAATGTTTGGTTTGATCCTAAATGAACCTAGGAAGGATTTGTTTACGAGACCAAGATAGTGAAGAACATGCCTTTCTCTAAGAGTAATTCAAAATCAAAAGACCAATGTTTGCATGAAAACCATATGACCAAAAGATGCCAAGCACATGTGTGGGGTCCAATTGATTGAATCTTTTCTTTAATGGATTATTTTTACCACAAACACTTCTTGATTAGGTTTTCAACTGAATGTCCAATGTCTCAACTTTGTCTCATTCCACAAGATATATTATGTGAAACTTTGATGCAATTAAGGCAAGGGTTACCTATTGTTTAACTTTAGTGGGAAAATTGAGATGTAAATTAAAGTGCTTAGAAACCTCTAAGGATGTAATCCCAAGGGAAAGCAATAACATGAGAATTTGATCAATGGTATTTTCCTCCTAAGGGGTTTGAAATTTTGAGGATCATGTTGAATGTTTGTTTTCAAATGTTTTCGAACAAGCAAAGTATTTTTTAACCAAGAACAAGTACAACCTTATGGATGTGAAAGATAGTATTTGTTGAATCCCCACTTGGACAAGTCCAACTACCCTTATCTTTAGTGAATGGTTAGATGCTTGACCCCACTGGTTCCCCTCCACGACAATCACTTATACGAGGCATCCAAGCATCAACATCCATGAAACTCCCATGGCATGTTTTCCATTTCTACTAAAGACCGTAAAAGTGTGGGGAAGCTTCAGAACGACCGTTCTTGCACCAACAAATAGATTAAAGGATTTTGGAAAATTCTAGCACATGGGTTTTAATAAGGATTTTCCTTTTGTGGAGATTGACCCATACGGCAAGAGTCCCCTTTCGGATCCATCTTGTTAGAATCAACCGCGTGATATTGGCGTTCACTCCAATACCCACATTTATATCCCGGTTGGAAATACTCTTGGCTTTAGAGTGTTACCGGTTGAGTCGTTCCCTTGGGTGAGTACTTTTTCCCCAAGGTAAGCCCTCTAGGATAAACAAAAGGGAGTAAAGACAAAATCTGTAACTCGATCAATCTTTGATGGCAACAAAGAGAGAATATACGCGATAATTCCCCCACTCACACTCGCACAAGATCAAGATATTCAATTTTAAACCCAAATTGAAGTGTGGAGGTGATTTCTTTGTCTTAATCTAAGGTCATGAAAAAGGCCTTTGGATTCTCAAGATCGCTATAAAGCATGAGAGAAGCGCATACGTCCTTTTTCAATGCCTTTATTTTAAGTAAGCCTTCATGAAAAACAAAGTTGCGCTCGCTCTTTTTAAATCAAAAAAGAAAAATGTGAGTTCTTTTTAAGCACCAAAAGATGAGTGAGAGCTACTTTGTTCAATTGTTAATCCAAGAAACAAAATATAGTAAGTTGCATTCCTAATGTTCATTTTAGCCCTAAGAAGAAATTGAAAGATTATTTTTAAACCCAAACGACATTAGTGTTCTAAGAAAGAAAAGATGACAATTTCTTGAAGAAGTGTTTAAACAAACACTTAAAGTGTTTAAAAACACTTTGGTCTTTCAAAATATCATCTTCATGCTTCGTTTTCCTTCTGTTTTCCTTGTTTTCTTTTCTTTGTTCTCATTTGCTTTCCTTTTACCTATTCAAGAAAAAAGATAACTATTGTAATGATCATTATTAAATTAAATCATTTTAATCATCAATTTCAAACAATGAAATGAAAAAATTAATGATTTCAAACTAATAAAATGAAGCTTTTAATTAGAGTCCCAATTTGCAATTAGATAAAGATTTACAATAGTTTAAGTAAGATTTCAAATCCCCTTGACTCGGCCTACAAAAAGTCATCAATGAGTGACCTCAAGGTATAAATGCCTTCTATGATTTTACTCTCTTGATGGAATCTTATCTTCTCCTAAGAAAATGTCAGACATGAGTGGTTACTATTTTAAACGAGATATTTAAGAAATGAGTCTACTCTCAAATGCAACTTTAGATATATATTCATAAGCATGTGTGGGAAATACAATTAAATATGTAACTTAAATCCTACAAAGATTATGATGTCCCGCAAAAAATCTTTGCATTTATTACAATTCTTGGATAATGAACAAAGTGCAGATCCACTTTACTGCATAAAAAAGTAGCTTGGTAAGATATCTCAAGAGCCCATTCATTCATAGTCAAAAAATAATTTATGCAGATAAAAAATACTATATTTGTATGTACTTATCATAAATAAAAGGCTCAAAGTCAATCAAAAGGGGCAGATTTATTGATAGTAGATGTGAGAGAGTACGTAGTCAAGCTATGGTATCATGTACAAGGAAATGAACATTTGGTTTCAATCCATGTTAAAGTAAAACAAGATCTTCAATTAATGAGAGAGCACATCAATGTTAATATAATCAGCATAGTCAACATAGAACTTATAAATCAGAAATGTTAATATAATCAGCATAGAACAACACAATTTGATGCCTTATCTATTTGATGAAACTATAATACCCAAGTGCCACCTAAAAAATAAAAATGAATTTCTTTTCCAAGGAAATATGGACATCTATAGAAGGAAATGAGAGAACATCTACTAGGAAGTGTTTAGCGCATAAGAGAGAACATTCTTTGGGAAGTGTTTTTATTTTGTTGCAAGTCTGGCTAAATGTCGAGCAGTTCTTGGATATGTGACTGATATCTATAAAGAAGAAGACTCAATTAATTGCTTGCCAAGAATCAATAAAAACAGCGAGCATCACCCCATTACGGTGAGATACTTTACTTAACTTCCCTACAAAGGACTTCATAATATGTTTAGCACACTAGGATATGTAAAATGTTTTAAACTAAAGCTTGGCGTAATATCAAGCTTGACTGTTCTGATATTATTAACCTATCAAACCTGTTTTGCAAAATGAAAAGATTAATTGTAATGAAAATGGGCCAACTTGAGATGACTAAACTTAAACTAACATAATTACTTTATTGAAAGCATGGATGAGATATCAAATGAGATGTTTATTACCACATGTGTGATGGAAAGGTCTATCTTCCAACCCCACATGATTACTGGTGTGGAGATTACGTTAAAGCCAATGAATTAAAACATTGTGGCGCAAAGAATCAAAGAGACTCCTAATTACCTTCTGACAACTTTCTTTGACTGTTTGGGAATTTCTCCATTATTATGCCAATTTTTTCATTCCAGTTTGAACTGCAAGACTTTTTAGCAAGAATGCAAAAAAAGAAAAATTTGGACAAAACAAATTGGAAATGAGAAATACTGAAGTAGAAACATCTTAGGATTTCAACAAATCTGCAAAATGGAGTCATCAAAGATGTATACCTGGGTCGGCAGAGATGTTCACTTTACCGTAGGCATCTTTTTCAAAATGCATTTAGTCCTTATTTAAGAATAGATCCATGAAGATATCACAAATAGAGAAAAATCTAAACTGCATACAAATAATAGCTTTTGAATGATCGCATATGTTCATTAAGATATGTTTTAGGCTGTATTTCATCCCTGATTGTGTTGTATCAGTAAATAAAAAATACTTTTAGGAATTAATGTAATTAGCCAACGTAAAACCAAATTCAATAATCTTTTACCAACATCCTTCTAGCCTAAATATTTGGCAGAATGCACTTAAAAATAGATCAAAAGAAAATTATAAGCCAATTAAAACATCCTACCCTCCTTCTAGTGCCATGATGAAGCACCATAAAAATCTGCATAAACTCTAAAACCTCAAACATGGGTTAGTTACATACAAATTCATCAAATGCTTCTATGAAATACCATCTTATGCTTCAAAATGAAACAAATGACAAAAGAGATCAAAAAGACATTTCTAAGAGCATAACATGTACCTATTCCATATTGGATTGGTTTCAAATGTTCTAATGACCCTTTCCCAATCCTTGCTAAAACTGAAATGATGTAATGCAATGGTGATGGGAAAAATTAGTTCTCAATTTAAGAGAGTAATTTTGCATGAGAGTGTAGATCAAGTTGTGCAGATGAAAATGCTAAGATTGTGAAGTGGACAAAATCAATTCTCAATTGAAGATAGTGACTTTGCATAAGCTTTGTGGATCAAGTTGTGGAGTGGACAAAATCAGTTCTCAATTGAAGAGAGTGACTTTGCATAAGCTTTGTGGATCAAGTTGTGGAGGATTTGATGAAGAATGAATCCTTTCATTTATAGATTTTCAAATTCTAAGAGAGCTGAAAATAGAGCAATGTGGGATAATGATTTGACCAAAGAGATGAAGCCACTTGTCAACTTGTGATAGGTTGAGGAAAGTGCAAGTTTTGGTTAATGTGCCAAAGAGGGGGAGATTCAAATTTGAATTTGAGAGTTAAATGTTGAGTTTGACTTGTGCAAGGGACATGTAAGAGCTCATAAATGTTTTGTTGGATGTACATGTCCACTTTTTTTTAATTCAAATTTGAAGGAATATTCCTCAATGATGCCATGTTGATGGAAAATGTTGAATTTGTAAATGAATTAAAATGACTTATTGGTGCAAGTGGGAAAAGCTAGAGGATGTGATGGGTGGTTAGATTAGGTTAATTAGGATTAGATTAGCTTAGGTGATGATTAGTTGATTTTGACCCTTTTGACTTAAATATTTTGATTTATTTAAATTAATAGGGAGAAATATGAATTTTGAGACTTAATTAAATAAAGTCCTAGTTTATTTAATTAAATGGATGATGCAAGATAAAGGTTGATTAATTTAAGGAATATGAATCTAAGGAATTATTTATAAAAGATGAAATGTTAGTATTTGATTGATTTATTTAAATGATGAAGTGGATTTATTTAATTTGAAGGATGAAATGTTAGATTTGATTAAATGAAGGTTATTTGATTAAATTATTGGATTGAAATGCATGCATATTTTGCGTGTATACAATTCTCAATGGTTGTATCTTCTATCACCAAGATACCTTTGTCACTAATAGCAGAGGTATCAGGAGAAGAAAAAATATGATTTTGATGATTATCTATGCTTGTATCATTTTGTATCATATCATCCTCACAAATGGGAGAGATAATAGGGTTTGAGATAGGAAACATAATATTAAGGATTGTGTCAATTGTTTGATCCTCTTTCTTTAAGATGTTCTCATAACTAGAAAAGATAGTGGAAGGATGGTTAACATGTTTCTAATCTAAACTCATAAGAGGGGATATTGTACTAATGCAATCCATCCTTAACCATATAAAAGCCACATATCTTAAAAGTAAACATGCGAACATGAAAAAGTAAGCTATGTATCTTATGCAATGCTTCAAAAATTTCAACAATTGTCCTACAAAAATGGAAAGAGGCATCACAATGACTTAGAATGAAATTCAATTTTTAGATTCTAAACAATGCAACTTACTAATTACACAATACAATAGACTAAAAATGAAATATTTTAAATGCAATTTTGAATTTTTACAATGCACTAAATGAAGCAAATCAAGCTAAATTCAATGAATTTACTGAAATAAAAATCATAAAACTGAAACAGATATGTAATAGTAATCAACAAAAGCACAAAACATAAGTTTCATATCCCAAAAAATATAGTTTTAGATATGATTAGGGAATCATTCACCACCTAGGGTGAATAGTTCCATATTAGTGTTTTAAAAATGTAAAAAATACAATTTTTAAGTTTTTTTTTGGTGTTTTTTACACGTAGTTTCAAAGTGTAACTCTTGTGATAGAAATTTCTAGAATTTGATGACCTAATGCAAGTGAAATGAAGGGTAAATGACGACCTATGTAACACTTTTTAACATGCAATTTTGACTCAATTTTTGAATATAAATGATAAAAAGTACACTAATATGCAAACACTATGCAAAGTCAAAGTAATATGTGCTGCAAAGTGTCACCCTTGGTCTCCTTTGCGTGGGCCAACATGCTGCTTAGGTTCATGACATGGCTTAACTATCTCATGTGTCTTATATAAATTTATCAGTTGTATTAGGCATTAATAGGTTATTTTTTGGTGCATCGACAACTACCTGTGCAACAATAGGTATCAGAGCCAAGGTCATAGGTTTGAACCCCTCACTTGTGCTAGGGGGATTGTTGCAAGGTGTATTTCTTAGTCTCCTTGGTGTTGGCCAATGTAGCACTTGGCTTCATGACATGGCTTAACCACCTCCTCTGTCTTGTATAAATCTAGCAGTTGTATTGGGAATTAATAGGTTGATCTTTTGGTGTAACAACAACCACCTGCGCAAGATTCTACATGCAAATTTTTGAATTTTTCAAATATAAACAATGCAAGAATGAAAATTTAAACCCCTATATGAAATACAAACTAATGCAACTTTAAAGAACCCTAAATGTAATGCAAATAGTAAAAACCTAATGCAAAATATTGCAAAAATAAGATCTAGGGTTTAAATGCACTCCAAATCAGAAGTTAGAATGTTCAAAACTTGTGTTTACCAAAATGAAACATTAAAAAATAAGGTTCACCATCAATCCTAGGGTATCAATGATAAACCTAATTTTCACTAGGTGTGTGTTTCATTCAATCATGTGTGAAATGTGATGCAACTAAGGTGCATAAATTAAACCTAACTGTTATAGTAACAAAAGGTAGGTTTTAAGAGTGTCAAATCATCTGTACCTTTTTGGGAAACTATTGTTTTGGGGCCCACTAAGGACTCACTCTCCTAAGGTGGAAAATGGGTCCCTATTAGGGTTTCTGTAAAGAGAATTTTCATTTTTGTTCCTCTCACACCAAATTCAAGATGTTCACTACTTTACGCCTCATTGCAGACTCATTTTCCTTTAGTGGCGAATGGGTCCTTGTTAGGGTTTCTAAAAACTGAATTTTGGGTTATGTTCCTTGATGTCTACACTTCCAACTCCTTCGTGCTCAACTCCCAAAAACTTGAAAAAAATCTATAGCCTTTTTTTATGTTCTTGCAATATGGAAGAGAACTTTGCAACTCTTTAACTTTGATAATTTAGCTTCAATCTTGTTCTCCACTTGATCTTCAACCTATGAACCTGCGAACACACATCAAAGAGGAGAAAAATTTGTCGATTGTTAGAGGATAGGGTTTTCCTTAGTCAAACCCCATTTAGGTAATTAAACATTATGATGAAACAATAAAATAGAAGCATGAAATATGAAACATGGAATGTTGATACCTTGGATGAAATCTTAGAATATAAGTCTATAAACTAACATGAAGTGGCCATGAATAATATAGATTTAAATCTTGAATTGGATATGAATCAATGCTTGCAAATAGATCTTCAATGGTACATCAACATACACTAGCTCAACCACATGCTTTATGCACTAGGGCTTTGACATGATGATATTATCTTGAATTTTTGCAATAAAACTTGAATAATTGAATGCCTTTATAAAATGCTCTTATGAATCTACTCTTGATTGCTTATGAAGATTTATGATGAAACTATGTGAAATAACCTTATATTTATACTAAATCTAAGGATGGGCCTCAAAATTCAAATAATCCAAGCTAGCATGAGATCTAGGATTGAAAATCATTAAAATCCCACACAATTAAACTCAAAAACAAGTGTCCCAAGCAAGGAGGACCCATTCGCCACCTTGGGCGAATGGGTCCTAGCATAATTTTCTAGGAACTAGCTTCGGGGAGGTGAAATAATGTTAAAAAACCACCTCAAATATTCCATAAAAAAGAGTGTCCTACTCTGGAGGTCTCATTCGCTAGTGATGGTGAATGGGTCCTAGCACACTTTACAAGGACCAAATTTTGAAATTATGAATTTTCATGTAAAAAGTGACTCCTAGGACCTAACCAAGACCAATTCACCCATGGTGGAAAATGGTTCTTAGGTCACAAACCTAGGACACAAGCCTTGAAAAATAAATTTCATTGAATATTATTATTTATTGTCAAGATAGATCCCTAAAAAATGCAATTAATAAAGTATAGATTTGAATTAAAAGGTCAATTGAGGTCATTTTAACGATAATTAATTAATAAAGCCCTAGATTAGTGTGAAAGTGTAATAAAAAACTTTACAACACCCTAAATAAGGAACAATTAAATCCTTTTGATCATTAATTATTTATTCCCAAGCTAAGCATGAAAAAGGTTTACTTTTTTTATGCTACACACTTTAGTAACCTAAAAATTGAGATATAAAAGAAGATAAGATTGAATACTTCAATATTCAAATGTCAAATCAACCACAAATTTGATTTACCAAACATTTCCACAAATGAGTAACCATATAGTCAAAGAGCTAAACAAGCATGAAGGAGACAAAAATCCTTCTAACACTACCAAACCACCATATACGTGATCATGTCATGTTAATGAAAAGTTATACCTATATAGAATCATGAAACCATAACCAACACCAACACTGTACTTGTACTAAAATTTCACCCACATAAGACTCCAAGTCTCAAATCATGTCAACCCATGCCCTCAAACTAGAAGAAAAACTCAGTACCTATCACCATAAAAGTCCAACTCTAAAAAACACCTGTAAAATTATACCAAGCAGGACCAAACCAATAATCAATTGTACCATCATGAAAATCCCATGAAAACATGTACTCCCTCAAGGTTTCACCTCTTGAATCTTTTGGATGCTCACACAATCAAACCCAAAATATCAAGCACCCATAAGTGTTTAAACAAGTACACAACTCTCTTTTCTAATCAAACTAAAAAACTATCATAACTTTTAAATAAAAATAACATGCTCTCCAATGCTTATTCAAAATAAAAACCTAATTCTATATGTAAAATTTATGCTCAAAACTGTGTAATGGAACACATCAAGCTTCTAGGCCTCAAAAACAAATCAAACCTACCAAATCATGGAACCAGATCTATACCACATCATAGTTCTTGGAAGTAGACTTCCAATGAGTATAAGAAGTTGAAATTCTGACAATCTTTGTAAAATTTATGACCTCCAAATGAAAACTTTCCCAATCTTCCTTATGGGACACAACTGGTGGATTCCTGGTGGTTGGTCGATGATTCACTAATTACGCCACCAACAACCTAGCTAGGTAGTGATGCCATATGTAGAGGGTGGTGGATTTCAAATTACTATTAAATTTGATTTAATTTTCAATTTAAAACATTTCCCTACACCCTCCATACAAACCTAATGCCATATAAATTCTAGTTTGATAATTTTTAGGTGTTGGTCACAATCTGTATTTGCAAGAAAATTCACCATATTATTTCCTTCTCGATAGGTGTGCTTTATTTGATAATTTGTTAACTCTTCCATTGTGCCCAAACTTGTTGTAGAAAATAATGTAACTTCTAATTGTGAATCTCTCTTTCTTTTCAAGCATTAATGATCGCCAATGAATCTCCTTCAATTAGTATATTTGAAATTTTAAGGTCTAAATCCATTTGTAGACCATTATAAAGCCCCTAAGCTTTAGCTCTATTATTTGTACCAAAAGGAATATTAACAGATTTGGTTCTAATAAGAGTACCCATACAATCCCTAATGACAATCCTTGCTCCTAAGATACCAGGATTTCCTCTTGAAGTGCCACAAAAAATTAACTTACAATAACCTAAAGGGGGTGGTATCCAAGATACCTTAGACCTATAAATTTTACTTTTTTCTAGCTGGTCTTGACTTCATTTGAATGGAAGTACAAGATAACTCCAATTCTTCATTAAATTTGCATCCCAATTAGTAGAGATTGAGCTTGCATACTTTGTTTCCTATACATTAGCATTAGTTACCTCAAAAATGGAACTTTCTTTCTTTGACAATACCTACTCTATATTAGATGTTTCTTTTCTACAAATGTTTTTTTTCCTTTCCCACCATATATTCTAGATAACCAATACCAAAACTACACACAAAATTGTAGAAAAAAGGGCAAGACTCTTACAAAACAAGCCAACTTATAAATAGCTCCGAAAGAGTACAAGGCAAGGGAGAATACCAATTAAGCTTTCCTTCAATGAATTCCCATTAGCCTTGAGAAAATTTATAACCAATAATTTTTTTTTATATCTTGTAGAGCCTCATCATAGAGTATATATTTGTGTCATGTAGAAAATTGGACCCTCTTGAAAAAAGAGACAATTTCACATCTAATTAGACCTACTCTTGAGTACCTTTACAATATTCATTATTGAAAATATTATTTATAGGTCCCTAAGACCCATTATTTTTTATCTAGAGGCCCATTTCACCTCACATTTAATTCTTTCATATCTCAAAAACCTACCTTCAAAAATCAGTAGTGGGACCCATTCGCCACCTTGGGTGAATGAGTCCCCTCTGGTGGGACCCATTTCCCAAAGGTGGAAAATGAGTCCCTTTTGAGGGAAAACTCAATTTTGAGTGGGAATTAAATTAATTCAACTTAAGTTTTCAAAGAATGTTAGCCTCTTGGGTCTAAATAATGGGGAAATATGGTGTTTTTGCTTATAAATACTCATTTTAAGTCATTTTACACATGTTTTAGTCATTTCACAAAAGAAAATTCAATAGTCAAGTCTTCTACAACAAGTTTCATTAGAAAAGTTGAAGTTTTAGGGCAACAAACTAGGGTTCTTGTAGGTCTTGCAACTCACTTTTTGGATCAAGATTCAACATTGAAAGGAGTTGATCATGGATGCAGATGGTGAATCATGGATAAATCTAGGTTGTGGAGATGCAACTAGCCATCAGATCACACCTAAAGACTTGGGTTTCAAAGTGATTCCATCTTCCATTTTCTATCTATCTTCAAATTAAGGCTTGTATTTCATTTACATCTCATTTTAATGCCATTTAATCTCCATTTTTTATGTGTTATAAGATTTATAGGGTTGAGCTCTTGCATTAGTCAAATCACATTTTCATTTCTTATTCTAACACAATAGAATAGGGTTTTTGTATATACTTTAGATTTTCCAAGTCTTTAACACACTTAAGGCTAGGGTTTTATGCAGATTTTTCTCCATCTAAGGCTTAATTATGCAACTAGGGGTTTGACCAAGGAAAAACTCCCATTAGAAAAATAATTTTAAGTTGTTTTACATTAATTTTCTGAGATCCTGACCTAGGTTTCCATCAAAAATTATTGTACGGGAGTCAAGGTGAAGAACAAATATTTGAAATCATCAAAATTTGAAAGTGGACTAGTTCGCCATCCATGCCGAGTGAGTCCCTCCTAAGGTGCAATTTTGACTTAGATGCAAATCTAGACACCTAGTTGACAAAAAATAGTTTCTAGGTAGAAAAATCCTCACCTGGGATTTGTTGTGACCTCAGCACACATGCCGTGGGAATTAAGAATGGGGACCCTCTTTTCTTTCACCTTGTCGAGTCATTTTTTTCACCACCTCATTTTGTGTGCCCATGTTTTGGTGTCCTAAGTGGTCAACGTGCCTCTAAAGTCTCATGTTGAGTTGGTCAAATTTTTTCCCCTCCAATATTGCTAAGTCCTGATGCCTTATGGAACCTCCTTGGCAGTTTGCGTCTGCCAACTGCCTTCGTCCCCGCCGGGCCCACCCCGCTGGGTTCCCTAGCCAGGTTTCCTCCAGTGTTTGCCGTTCCAAAATGGCGAAAGTATTTTGCCTTCCCGAACCCCAAAGCTCGGATTCCTCTCTTCCATTAGTAAACTTGTGGAAAATTCGAGTTGCCTTCATCCGTATCGGGCCTGCTCCACCAGACTTCCAAGTACGAAATTCAGCTTTAACCTTGTCATTCTCGATGGCCAACTATTGATGGAACTCCACTTATCGGGCCTCAAGATCCCCTTCATCGGCAGTTTACAAAATCAAGTTTCGAGTTGCCACATCGTTGTGTCTTTCTAGCCCCTAGGCCCTGGACCTCCCACTGACGTCTGCTAATTTCAAATTCACCAATTGATAGGTCGACCGTATAAGCATTAAATGAGGCCATTAATTATAGAATAGGGTATAAATATTGGGCCCCAACCTATCATTTTCATTTGTCAAGATTGCAGAGGAGATTAGAGTGCTTGCTAGAGGATTCCGCTTCCTTTGTCGATCGCCGCCTTCGCGTCCGTCGCCTTCATCCACCCATCCTTAGTGGATTGTGCAAACTCCTTCATCGAGCTCCCCAGGTAGGTTTGTCGTTTGCTCTCTTGAGAGGTTTTTTATAATTTTGTGCCTAAAATAATGAATAGCATGGGTTTAAAATGCTTTAATTAGCTAAAACTTGATAAAACACATAAAACCCACATTTTGGAAATCTAAAAAAACCTTCAAATCGGCCTCCTTTGATCGATCCAGAACTTTCCTTCATCACTGTCGGTCTTCATACAGGGAATTCGAGCCCACCAAGCTCAAGCCCTTTCATTGCTGGCGGAACTTATCAAAATAAACCTCTTTTTTAAAAATGTTCGCATCCTCTCTTGAGCTCGTCACCCTAGACCTCCATCAGTTGTTCTCTATAAAAACTGATGAAACCTGGCCTTCGTTTTGGCTTCTTAGGCCCGAACCCCCTAACTTCTGTGTCTAGAACTCTGTGAACCTTTCACTGATTCCAAACGGCGGAGTGATCCCATCCATCCAAGATTTGAGACCCGGTTTGCTTCTTGTCATCCAGTGATAATCTCTTAAACGAACCAATCTCTCATCTCGTTGGGTCCCAGTCCACAGACTTCCGTTTGTGGACTTTTGTGGAAAATTTTGCATTTCAAATGGCAGACCATTGATGTCCTCCAACTTCCTAGGTCATGACCTTCCTTTTGCCTCAAAGATAAAAAACATCAAACTTTGGCATTCTTGCACTCACCAGGCTCTGCCATCTGGGATTTTGTCCCGCCTTCGCTAGTCTAGAAGGGGAAAAACATGTCCACCTTTTTGGGCCTCGGGGTTTGACCATCTTGTTGCCTCCCAAAACCTTAACACAGAGAGCTATTAGCCAAACACTCCTTTGGGTCCGTTCTGTTGGGCCGCTCCATCCATGTTTCCATTTCTCGATTTTCATTCCAAAATGACCAGACGTCAATGAATTTCTGCCCTTTCGAAATCGAACCACTTGCCATCCTTTAGCCTTCCAGGTCCTGGACCCCGGAGTTCCATCCCCAAAACTCTATTTCTTGCCGGTTGTTTCAAATAGTGAATTGTAGATAGCTTTTCGGGCCTGAACCTCTAAGAGCCCCAAAAGTGACCTAAATGACCTCAAATTTGAAAACTAATGCCTACCCACGTGCTCAAATTTGGCCCTCTTCAACATGAACCCCTAGAATTAAGTCTATAGAGCCCACACCAAGCGTGGCTTATAAGCTGCTAACTGCCAGCTGCCAGCAACCATTCGTCGTAGCTATGGCCACTAAGAGGGTGGCTAACAAACTATCGAGGACAATTAGCAAACCGCTAGCAGCGGTATTAACTGTTGCACTAGCCGCTAGGTGGGCGGTAGTCATCAGACCGCCAGTGTGAACAAACGATCACCACCACGGAAGCTCCCTTAACTGCCAGCTGTCACCGAAACTGCCAGTTTTCTCCTAACCGCTCAGAGTTTTTTGCATTGTGTAGCGCATGGTCATATAGGGGGACCATGGAGTAGCCTGTAATCCAAGAAGGTGAGGAAGAAAGAATAGATCAAATAAAACCTCTTCCTACTCCCCCTATCCTGACTACCCCATTTTCTGTCTCCCTGGCCATGGTCGCCACATCCCCACTGACAATAGATATCTCAGTCCATCTTGCCCCTTCACCTTCAGTCGAGCTCATAATAGTGATTGAATCCTCCTCCGCCATTGTTGGTGTGAATAAGTCTTGTACCTAGTTTATTCCTTTACTAGGGACTTAGGGGACTTAATTCACATGTTAAGTTTACTTAGGATATTAGTTGTCATATCTAGATAAGTATTAGTTGTCTCATCTAGAAGTTACACTTTCCTAGGTAGTTATGAGTTAGTTGTCTCATGTGATAGGATTAAGACACTTGTCATCATCTTTTCTTATCTTATCTCTCATCCTTGCCTTTATAAGCAAGGCATCTCTAGCATATTTTGCATTACATTGCATTGTATTGTATTGTATTGATCATATTGTATCATATTGCAATCCTTGTGTGATGGAATAACATATTCCATTGTTGCTTCTCCCTATCTCTTGTGGAGGTTCTTTGGTGTTGCAGATTGAAGATCTTGGGTTGATCACTTCAACATGGTATCAGACCTTTGAATCTGGCAAGCCCCTTCAATTTCTTTATTAGAGACTTTCCATCAATTTCTATTGTGATTTTTGAGTTTCTTGTATCCTATATTGCATGCTTACATTTTGGTGAGATATGGTAATTGCAATGCTTTTGGCTATAGTGGTAGTATTTTAGGCTATCCCATTGCGTCTAGGAGGCCCAAAAAAGTTAGATTTGGCTTTTGTTTCACTTAATTTTGTCACCATTTGTAACTTTGGAAAAGAAGGGTTTGGGGCTCAAATCTGGTGAACAACTTTTTATAGGAGCACTTTGAGAAAAAAAAATCCTTCTATTGCATCCAGGCAGCTGTTTCCAATTTTTTTGATATATAATTTTCCCATATTTGGTAAAAATTGTTTCTGGGGAAAAAATTTTTAGCTGAGGAGCCATACGGCCCCCTAGCTTGCGCAAGTACAACATCGTCTGAGTAAAAAAGTTAATTTTTGCATTCTTTATTTTTTCAGCGGTATTTTTATTTTTATTTTAAAAATATAAAAAAAATATAAAAATATTTATATAGTGCTTTCAAGCACTGTACATTATAAGGCCGATAGTCTTTATTGTGTAGCCTGGAGACATAAGTCTATAGAGCCCACACCAAGTGCGGCTTATAAGCCGCTAACCACCAGCCACCAGCAACCGTCCGCCATAGCTGTGACCGCCAGGAGGGTGGCTAACAAACTATAGAGGATAGTTAGCAGACCACTAGCAGTGGTATTAACTGCCGCACTAGCCGTCAGGTGGGTGGCAGTCATCAGACCGCCAGTGTCAACAAACGGTCACCACCACGAAAGCTCCCTTAACCGCCAGCTGTCATCGAAACTACTAGTTTTCTCCTAACCGCTCAGAGTTTTTTGCATTGTGCAACACATGGTCATATTGGTGACTGCTGGCTAGCCTCCGAGGGCTTAAAATTTTTTCCTTGTTAGTGATCTATTTTTGCTCCTGTTTAGCATTGAAGGTACCTAAAATAGGCCTTTTTTTTCAATTTTGCATAATTTTTTGCCATGGAGTCGGTTTTTCGAAAACAAGATATCGTCGGAAAGCTGGTTCGATGAACTTTGTAGTGGTGTAGGTGGTTTTTTCAGATTTAGACATTTTTTCTAGTTTTTTCAGCTTGGAGGTACAAGTGCATATATTGCTTATTCTTTGCGTAACTTTTGCAAATGAAGTCAAAATTTGATTTTTTTATTTTTTTTGAAATTGCTCAAAAAATTGCAAGGAATCTGTTTGTAACCTCTATTTTCAATTTTGGCAAGCTCTTTTTTCTGAAAATTATAAAAATCACCATGTGTTATAAACGGTTTATTTGAGCTTGTCACTTGTACAAATTGCAAAATTTCTTCTTTGTAATTTGCTGGGGGGGTTGAAAATTCAATTTTAATACATTCTGGGGGCGTGAAAGGAACAATTTAAGTGCCACACTGTCTTCTTTCTTTTGGTGTTCATGGTGGATCTAAGGAAAATTGAACCACTAACTCCAAACAATTATCATAGATGGAAGCTAAAAATGACTCAATTGTTACAATCTAAGGGTCTATGGCCAATGTTAGATGCAGAACAACCTCAATTTACAAGGGATTATGAAAAATTTGTCCATATATGTAAAATGGATGAAGCAAAAGGGCTCATTGGCTTACATGTATCTGATAATTTGTTGTTTCATAATTCATAGTGCAAAACACCTAAGAATGTTTGGGATAAAATTGAATAATTTTATGGTAAAACAAATCATTTAAGAGCCTTGTAAATTTAAGCAGAACTACAATCCCTCTCTCCATATGCATTTCCTTCAATTCAAGATTTCCTTGCACAATTCAAGATGATTTTGTCACAGTTGAAAGGATGTGGACATGATGTATCTAGTGATGAATGTATCTTCCTAATTCTGCCTAAGTTAAAGGGCCCTTATCAAGTGTTTTCTTCTACTTTCTATTCAACTATGGATGCAATGGGGAAATATTACAAAATGCCTACATTTGAGTTGTTTTGTGAGCGTCTTACTAGGGAGGAGGCCAAGTTAATTCAGTTGGATGCCTTACCTAAATCTAAGAATCATGCTCTAATGGCTCAATCATCCAAGGGTAAAGGAAAGAACAAGAAGAAGCCCAAAGCAGAATCATCTTCCAGTAGTGAAAATCCCTCCAAACCGAAGCCAAAGAACAATTAGAAGTCCACTCCATGTCCTTCTTCTTCTAGAGATTATTCCAAGTTCAAGAAAAACAAAGGAGATCGTTGTTCATTTTGTGGAAAAATTGGGCATGATGCAACTCGTTGCTTTAAGAGATTAGAAGCCTTGGAGGAAGCTATGAAGAAGCACGACATTTCAGTGGCTAAGCCTTCTTCCATGGGAAAAGGGAAAGCTCTTTCAGCATGAGCCATTCATTCATCTTTAGACAGTTGGATTCTTGATTCAGGTGCTTCACATCACATGACCAATTCATGTGATCTTCTTGATTCCATTGTTCATACTTCTACTTCTCAGATTGCAGTTGGGAACTCTTCACAGATTCTAGTTTTGGGGATAGGCTCAATTCAGATGCTAGATGGGTGCATTGAGGATGTTCTTCTTGTTCCTGATATTTCAGCAAATCTACTTTCCATATATCAAATTTGTCATTTTGGAGATGGGAAGTCCGTTGAGTTTACTCCACAAAATGTGACTATTAGACAGTTACAGGATCCTGAGAAGGTTTTTGCTATAGGGATAGTTTATCATGAGAATCATTTGTATGGATTTGATGGATTTGATTCTTCATCAGGTTCATGTTTTGTTGCTCATGCTGATTCAATGAGCAAGCTTTGGCATGAGAGATTTGGGCACTTGAATTATAGATATCTTCAACAAATACAAGCACATAATTTATTGGTTGGTCTTCCTAAGATCACTTGCATGGATGGTGTTTGTCAAGGTTGTGTTCTTGGAAAGGAACATCAAGATCCTTTTCCTAAGGGTCAAGCTACATGTGCAACCACACCCCTTGAGTTGGTCCATAGTGATCTCATTCCATTCCCAACTCCTTTTTCAAGGGCTAAGTATGTGCTCACATTCATTGATGATTTTTCCTGTCGGACATGGGTCTATTTTCTGAAGCTCAAGAGTGAAGTCCTCACCAACTTCAAGACCTTCAAAAAATCTGTGGAGAAGCAGTCAGGTTTTTCTCTTCGACAGATATGCATAGATAATGGGGGGAGTATGTCAATCAGACATTTTAGGATTTTTTTAGTGAGCATGGTATTCTTCATCAGCACACAATACCTTACACTCCTCAACAGAATGGTGTGGTAGAGAGAAAGAACAAGACTCTAAGGGAAATGGCCAATTGTATGATTCAATCTAGGTCCATGGCACCAGCATTTTGGGCTGAAGCTGTTAATTGTGCCAACTATATTCAGAACCGTATGCCCCACAAGGTAGTGCAGAATATAACTCTTGAGGAGGCTTGGTCTCATCGCAAGCCTAATGTATCCTTCTTCAGAGTATTTGGTAGTGAGGCTTGGGCATTCATTATGAATGGTCGGCGTAAATCCATGGAGAAGAAGAGTCAACAGTACATCTTTGTTGGCTATCGTGAGGATGTGAAGGCATATAGATTATTTTATCCTAACACGAGAGGTTCACTTCTAACGTGATGTTTAGTTTGTTGAGACCTTCACCTTGTCAGATCCTCCTTTGACTTCTTCTTCATCACAACCAACTCAATCTTCTTCAGTTGATGATGTTTTGCTACTTGAGGAAGATTTTGATGATGGTCTTGATGCACCTCCTCCTCATTTACCTACTAGGCCACGATGGGCTCGAGTTACTCTTAAGGAGGCTGGTCCTCTTGCTGGTGAGCCCATAGACACTCGCCACACTCGTTCTCAAACTTTAGGAATCAATCTTTTGAGTCATGCTATTTCAGATGATCCTCAAAAGTTTTCAAATGCTTCAAGTATTCCAGAGTGGGATAGTACTATGGCTGATGAGTATTCTTCCTTGATGACGAATCATACTTGGGATCTTGTGCCTCTTCCTAAGGGAATAAATTTGGTTCAATGCAATTAGGTGTATCATACCAAGTATGTAGCAAATGGTTCCATTGATAGGTACAAGGCTCATCTTGTTGCAAAGGGGTTTTCTCAGGTTGAAGGAATTGACTATTCTAAGACCTTTGCTCATGTTGCCAAGATGGATTCTATTCACCTTGTCCTTGCTATAGATACATCACAAGGATGGTTAGTCTATCAGATGGATGTGAAGAGTGCTTTCTTGCATGGGGATCTTCATGAGGAGATCTATTTGGAGCGACCACTAGGTTTCATGCAGGACTCTTCACTTGTTTGCAAGCTTCGATGTTCATTGTATGGTCTCAAACAAGCCCCTAGGGCTTGGTATGAGAAGATGGATAGTTTCTTTCTTGCTTCTAGCTACACTCACGGCCATTATGATCCAATAGTTTATACTCAGAGACATGGAGAGGATCTACTCATACTTGTGCTCTATGTGGATGATTTGATTCTCACAGAAAGTTCCACTTCCATGATTCCGAGTACACAATGAGCATTGATGGAGCGATTTGATATGACCAACCTTGGTCTTTTGCATTACTTCCTTGGTCTTGAGGTTCATCAGACTTCTGAGGGGATCTTAATTTTCTAGCAGAAGTATGCTCTTGATTTGCTTCATAGATTTGGCATGGTTGATTGCAAGCATTCCCCTACTCCATTCCAGTTAGGTGTTGTACTGTCTACCAGTTGCACCACTCCTACAGTTGGTTGGAATTCTTTTGTACTTGACACATAGTCATCCTGATATTTCCTTTGTGGTTGGACTTGTCTCTTGCTTCTCACAGGAGCCTCATGAGATTGATTGGAAGGCCGCCAAGCGTATCTTGAGATATATTCAGGGCACTACTCATTTTGGCATTCACTACACTTCAGGTGCATCTCAGATTGTGGGATTCACTGACTCAGATTGGGCTAGTGATGTCAATGATCAGAAGTCTACTTTTGGATTTGTCTTTTTCCTTGGTTCTGGTCTGATTGCATGGTCATGCAATCTGAAGTAGACTGCTATTGCATTATCATCGACAAAGGCTGAGTATCGAGGTGTAGTGTTGGCTAGTCATGATGTTTTCTAGCTTTGTCAGTTGATGACTGAGTTTGGATTCTCTTCCACTCAGTCCATTACTCTTTGGTGTGATAATTAGAGTTCCATTCATATCTCTTGCAACCCAGTGGAGCATCAATGTACTAAGCATAGTGAGATCCACATGCACTTCATCAGGAAGCTCATCCAGGATGGTGTTCTCAGCTTGGAGTATTTTCCTAGAGATTAGCAGGTTGCAGACATCTTCACAAAACCTTTGGCATTGCCTTGTTATCTTCGGTTGTGATCAATGCTTGGGGTGAAGGAATTTGTCCTTGAGGGGTCTTGAGGAGTCCTCCATTTTTTTTAGCCTTCTTTGTAGCTTTTTCTCTCTTTTGGAGAGGAGTTTTCTCTCACAGGGTTTTTCTCCTTTTCTCCTCTTGTGAGAGGTTTTTGTTTTCTACATGGGTACCTCATCAGGCCTTGTTTCTAGGACCCATCTTTTGCATTATGCATTGGTTTGTACCTCCCTAAGTTGCACTTAATTGGGGGTGTTGGTGTGAATAAGTCTTGTACCTAGTTTATTCTTTTACTAGGGACTTAAGGGACTTAATTCACATGTTAAGTTTACTTAGGATATTAGTTGTCATATCTAAGCATTAGTTGGGTCATCTAGAAGTTACACTTTCCTAGGTAGTTATGAGTTAGTTGTCTCATGTGATAGGATTAAGACACTTGTCATCATCTTGTCTTATCCTATCTCTCATCCTTACCTTTATAAGCAAGGCATCTCTAGCATATTCTACATTGCATAGAATTGTATTGTATTGCATTGATCATATTGTATCATATTGCAATCCTTGTGTGGTGGAATAGCATATTCCATTATTGCTTCTCTCTATCTCTTGTGGAGGTTCTTTGGTGCTGCAGACTGAAGATCTTGGGTTGATCACTTCAATAGCCATGACTACTCCTCTTTCCTTTGCCACCATGTCACCTACCATATAACTCCCATTAGCCATAGTAACATCATTAATGCAAGCTCCCACATTGCCTTAGGATTTCTCAAAACACATGAAAAATCTCCCTTCTGATCTCTCCCTAACCTTTATGGATCCCACCCTTCAGGCTGCCTTAGTGCAAGTCCTCACTACTTCTAAGCTTTTGCAACCTCCAACATGACCACCAGCAATGGAGGCCACAATGCTGATCTCCAAAGAATTGGATAGATGGGAGCAAGAAGCCTCAAAGCCAATTGAAGAGGAGGGCGATGAGTACCATGAACACCCAAAGTATGAACATCAAAAAATATATAGGGTGGCCTACTAAGAGGAAGGAATATGCTCTTCCGAGAGTGGAGACAAGGAGGAGGACGTCAGTGGTAAGGTCGTCATAGAAATTTTCGATGATGATCTTGAAGAAGAAATGGATAGGCAACTAAAACATGATAAGGAGGAAATAGAAAGGTCACCTCCTAGGAAGGAACATGAGCACGACAGGACAACAGAAATGTAGAAATCCTGGTAGGGGAAAAGCAACTAGAGATTGTGCCACCTCCTCCTAGAGGAGAAGAAGATAGGGAAAAATACTAGCCTGTTGAATACATGCACAAGGACACACATATTGAAGAAATAAAAGAAAATAAAATTGAGGTAGAAGGAAGTCCCTGAGGGAAATTGATTACTAAACCTCCCATCAAACACCTCACATTCATCCAATATTCTCATGAGGAAGAGGGAGACAACACCAAAATGAAAGGTGCACAAATGGAAGTCTGAATAGGGGAGGGTGAAGGTGATCAAGACTTGCCAAAAATAAAGTCTACCATTCCTCAATGGTTGGAGAGGCGGCTTGAGAAGAATGCTCCCGCTTTGAAGGATCCGAGAGCGAGGCTAGAGGCTATCCTAGCCTAAGAAAAAATCTCAACCAGAAAGGAGAAGAATCCTAAAGTTAGATCTAAGGTAATAATGGATGCTTTCAGGTCTCAAACCACATAGATAGCAACACCCATGGTAGGCCAGGAGGGTGTAAGCTATAATGTTTCCACCATTAATTTTGGGACTGCTACCAGGGAGTAGAAGGTGGGACATCTTGAAGAGTCAGTGGCTACAATGGTACACCTAATAAGACAAGACAAGGTCTCCAGGGATGAACTTAAAGCATAGGTGGTTGCCTTGATGGATTACATCCAACAATGGTCTTCAATGGATGACATGCCTACCACATCCACGGCTCCACCCTAACTGTTGTCCAGAGAAAAAATTGACAAATTGGAGAAGACAAAGAACTTGGACAAGACTATAGAGAGTTAGTTCCAACAAGTCCTGTACGTCGAGAACATGGGTATCGACCGAGATTTTCGGATAGCCAACAAGTTCTTGGATCTGGAGAAATCTCTAGATAGAACGGAGAAGCTATGCACTAAATTCCCTTCAACATATGATTCCACCTATCCAAAGATTGAGGCCATCCTCCGATTACCGAAGACTATATCGGAAAAGGAGCTTGCATTGAAAAGAGATGATCATTGGTTGCTGGACATGTGGAGGCGAGATTTTGGTAACAGAAGGGAAAGGTTGGAACAAATAATGGATAAAGTGGATCCAGACATCGAATGGGTCAAGGAAATTAGGGCAGACTACGCCTGATATCTAAACCTGATAACGAAATTTGACATGCCCACGGTGTAGATGAATCGGGAGAAAATAAAGCCTTATTTCCAAAAGCGGATAGAGGATGGGGTGTCTAATTGAATAACCATGGATTTCATGAGTTTTTTAGCCCGTGCCCTCACCCAGTCAGAGTTGTTCTAGGATCAGGCTGCAAAGTATGATGAAGACTTGAAGAAGCTTGAAGAAAACTCAAAAGAATGGAGTTATCAAATGTTGTGTTCTGAGATAATTGAGGTCGAAAAGCTCCAACTAGTGATTCTCATATTCATGGAATATGCAGCTTTGAAGAAGTAGGAGGGCAGCCCTATTAGCAGTGAAGAACTCCTGAAGGAATAGCTATAGAAAAAAGGGCAATCAACAAAAGACAAAATGCTACAGTGCTATCACTAAAGGACAAAATAGGGAAAAGACAAAAATGTAATTTTAAATTGTAATATATTTGGGGTAGGTGAAACCCTATTTTGTAGTGAATCTTGGCCACATAATGAAAATCAATCTTGGTCGTTCATTTAGCTTTTTGAACACTATAAATAGGGGATCTCCTCTCATTTCTGAGAGAGTTGAGTTGTTGTAAAGACATGCTACTGAAATTTATAATGAAAATATATTGACTTGGTGTATTTTATGATTTCTCCACATGTTGCATGGTTCAATCTCGATTGTTAAATGCTTTATTTAGATTTACATAGCTGTTTTTTAGTTAGATTCAAAGTGTTTGGATAGACTTTAGTCATGCTGTTCAGTGATTGTAGAAATTTTTGTTGTGTTGATGCCTTCTATCCCATACTTTTTGTTGTTTTTCTGCTAGTAAATGGCCTTGGAAAGTTATCTTGGGCTAAAATTTGAAGATGATCTTTATATATTTATCTTTATTCATGCATGTAAATGGTAGATGAATGGTAAAATATCTGTAGACCTTTGAAGATAGCACAGATTTCACGATACTGTATATTTCTTGGTTAAGTGGAATTATGTTTGAAGGGAGTTGTCCATAGCAGAACCCCCATGATCACTGTTCACAGTTAGTTGCAGATCCAAGAACCTTCCCTCTTCCCTGCTCTTTTTCCCCTTTTCTAGAAATAGTCCATGTCAAGGTTCATTGCACATTTTAAATCCAAACATAAAGAAAACACTGAAGTTTTAGATTGTTGTTCAAACTTACAACAAAGTACATTTCAACTTCCACCTTAGAAACTTCAAATTTTAAAATCCATTCCACATCCATCTACGTAATTCTGCCCTATGATTACCAGCAAAATCACATCAACATCAATTGAAGAGTTCCATGTAAGTCATGACCTGACACCTGAGAGACCTTGGAGAGATTTTTAGCAACTTGCTATTGGAAAATTTCCTTTCAAGAGAGGTAGTGCACATGCGCATTACCTGTGTTGAGAAAGTGTGTAAAAAAACCCATCAACAGAACTGGCACTAGAAGGACGGTCTTGTGAAGCTAGATCGAATCAGATCATTCTCTCCAGAAAGATTTCAAAGAGTTTTATAGTTGACACCAAACAAGGGAGAATTTCAAGAGTTGTAGCCTCCTATAAGGGAAAAACAAACTAAGGGAAGAGACATTGCTTCTTCCTCTTCCTCCATTCCACCCACTTCCCTTCCACCTTCACCTTCATTCGGCTTACATTCATCTTCCATTCGGCCATCTGAAATTGCATTTTCACCCCCATATCTAGCAGCCAGGAAGTTTCCTCTCTCCCAGCCCTGTCAGCTCATGGTGCAGTCCAAACAATTGCAACCTAGGCTGTTGTCTTACTACAGGGACAACTTCAGATTGTTGTTCCTCAACAGTAGATACCACCTCAACCTCCTGTCATGTCTTGGTTGCCACAAAATCCTTTTCCATTGCAATTTGGTGCTTACTATGATATGGCCAAGAATTTGGAGGACTTCTCTTCAAAGTTTAATCCTCATGAATTGCAAAGGATGAGAGAAGAACATATCAAAATATTCAAGACAACAATTATAGATATGCAAGTTGGTCATGAGGAAGTTGCATGCTGCCTTTTTCCATACTCATTGGGCGAGGAGGCCTTTTATTGGTACATCAATTTGCCGAGGGAGTCCGTTACTTCATGGGACCTTATGAAGAATGCTTTCCTACAAAAATATAAGATCCAGATCAACCCCTTAGAGTTATACAGGAAGTTTATGTCCATGAGGAGGGAAGCTAATGAACCCATTGGATCCTTTAATGACCATTTTCATCGTTCGTTCACAAGGCTTCAAGACCCATACATTCATAATGATGTCGCAACCCTCCTAGTCTACTATGTGGTGTTAGACAACCTTACGTCAGCTTTGATAAAAAGGATGCGTCCACCACTCAGCTCATTAGTAACTACCTATACAGAGGTTGTTATTGCCAGTACAGATTTGGGGAAAAATATCTCTGGTCCACTGCCTTCATTGGGACCAGTGGCTCACCTGATGCAAGTTCAAGGGATTAATCAGGCATTCGCTCATGAAACCCCTCTTATGAACCAGGTACCTCAGTTTCCCATAGTTTCATACCTTAGGTAGCCCATGAATTATGCACCTTCGATGCCTTCTTATTTGCAGCCTCAGCAACAACAAAGCTACCCTTAGGCTCCCCAACAAAAACAAGTGTATTCTCAACAACCACAAGCACCACTATTTTTTCCAAGACCATAATTCCCTCCAGTGCATTAGAATCGGCTGGTAGCCTTGCCTATCTTTCTCCAAAATCTGGCACCACAGCCAAGTAGCACTACTAAGAAAGACAAATTGGAAGAGCTAACGGGGATGATAAACAAAATGTCCATGGAAATGACGCACTTAAAGAATCACAATAATCAGTTGCAGGCATCCCAACGTAGCCTCCAGGAAAATATTAATCAGGATAGCCAAGACAATAGGGATAGTAGGGACAACTGAGAAACAAGCACCTCTTCCAGGTAGAATTATGAGAGGAAAAAATTTGAATCAAAGTTTTGAGAGGAGACTTTCTCAGAGGTAGAACCACACATGGAATACAAGGCCCAATAAAGGAGGTGTCTCTACTCCTCTTGATTAGTTGGCCAACAATGAAAGAATGACTAGTGGGATCTACCTCGCCAAGGCAGCCTTTTCCGGATGGTGCCAAATTCACAAGACCAGTAGACACTCTGATTTGGATTGTCCCAAATTTTAGACAACCGCAAATTTTTTCCAAATTGAGGTCCAAAATGTTGCTTATAGTACCAGTTGTAGAGACATTATTCTATCTGAGCCTTATGATTCCTATTTTCTCATGGTAAACCAACCACCATTTCCACGAAGTGACAGTAACAAGCCCAAGGTGGTGCCCAACCCCATTAGGACCGAAGAAGTGCAAGCAGTACATAACAAAGAAACCTTGGCTCAACTTTTTGATTCAGTAGACAATGGTCCAGTAGATGAGGAAGAAATGTATGTAGATGAAGTTCAACTATTCCACCAAAGAACAACTCCTTACCTCCTCAAGAATAGGCAGGCAGGCAGGTGGACCCTTTACAACCTTTACTCCAACTAATTTTCCTACCCCACGTGACCCTAATGCCAGCAATAACCCTTGGCTTCCTCATATACCCACCCAATATCTCAACAAGGATAGGCCAACCCAAAAATCATTCAAGTCAAAGGGAAGTCCACCCTTCTAGCTCTGCGATAGGTCAAGCTTTCGGCTCTAAGATTGAACAGATGGGTGATTATGTCCCAAAAGAGTTCAAGAAAGTAAAAATCAATTTTCCTACCTTGAAACTACTTAAAGTCCCTATTGTAAGGCACACCTTCTTTAGGGTACTCAATGGAACCCCATCCTCTAGCACAACACAGGAGGTATCAGCTAAAAGAGTCACCTTTGAAGAAACTAGGCATGAACCTATAATACAAGATAGCACAGGGAAAAGGAAGGATGTTCCCTCAAATTGGTCTACAGGTAAATAGCCGGAAAAGGAACTAGACTAAAACAATAGGCAGATTTCCAAGGATCAGCCATCTAGAAAAATTAAGGATAAAAATGGCAATAAGAACAAAGCTCAAGTAGCTCAGGTAGACATGCCCATAGGCCTCGAGCCAAGGAAGACTGGAAACTCCCCCTTTCCTTACCACCATTCATATATTCGGGAAAATCTTGCATAACTGCCTGCTTGATTTATGAGCATCTGCTAATGTTATTCCTCTGGCAGTATGCAAGGCTCTTGGGATTACCTCCACACCCTCAAGAAGGAAAGTGACCCAACTGGACAAAACGGAGATCAACATCGTGGGAGAAATGAATCAGATCCCAATACAAATTGTTGCAAATCCAAGGATACAATAGGTCATTGATATTCAAATGGCTGATATGCCTGATGCATATGGGATCATCTTAGGAAGGGAATTCACCATAATGTTGAATGGATATGTTACTACAGACCATTCTCACATGTGGCTCCCATGGAAAGGGCTGCCAAATCAGATCCGTATAGACCGTGAGCCTCATATGAGATACATGATCACATAGTACAACAACTTGAACGAGGTGTTGTTTGTTGAGATAGGATTGGGAAACTACTATCCCTTTACCTACTAGGGTGAATTTGACCCCCAAGAAGAGTGTGTTGCCAAAGTCCTCTTGGTGCAATCTAGCCCTCTAGCCAACTTTATTCAAATTCTTTCGAGTACAAAAATTCTAGTAGAATCTGATGATAAACCTGATGAAGGAGAGAACTGGGGACTACTTAGTGGTTTCTAGGAATTCATGGAAAAGTGTGCAATGGATCAACTTAGCTTGGGCACCGGAATGGATTTCCAGGATATCTTACTACCAAATTGGTGCAGAATTCATAATGCTTCCCACTCTGAGTTTGATTGCTACTTGTGCCAAGCAGTAGTAGAGCATATCAAAAAATCAACTGTCCCTCAGAAGGAAACACCGAAGGAGGTGCTAACTGAACCACCCGTTGCTAACCACCTTGAGCTGCAAGATTATGAAAAGCTCGCCAAGGTGACCACCCAGCCAAAGGGAAGTAAGAGCCAAGTTGGTCCTAAAGTCAAAGAGCTTTCCATATTTTGGACGCTTCGATTTGATGGATCTAAATCAAAAAAAGGAGCCAGTGTCGGGTTCAAACTCATCAGCCCAACGGGTAAGACCTTCCTCACTACCCATAGGTTGCAGTTTTATTACACTAATAATGTAGCATAATACGAGGCATTAGTGCATGGTCTTCTTATGGCCTTAAAGAAAAATATTAAAATGTTGCAAGTGTTTGGGGACTCTGAACTTGTAGTCAAACAAGTTAGAAAATTGTATTCCTTCCATGATAGAAGACTCAAAAACTATAGGCATAGAGTCTGGGGTCTATTAGAAGGTTTAGATGAATTTAAGATACAATTGATCCCTCGTGCTTAGAATCATAAAACTGATGCCTTGGCTCAAGCAGCCAACACTCTGCAACCCCTCTCCCTATCTGGGCTTAAGAAGTTTACAATTGAGTTGACATCCACATTGTCCATCCTAGATAATGTCACTCACTTTTAGGTTTTCAATGACAATAAGAATATCTTCGACTTCATCACAAGTTTTGATGTCTTCGCGACCCAAATAATTGATGAGACTGATCTAGAAGAGGTTGAATTAGATGTAGAAGGGGTCATCAACCTCAAAACCAACACGACCCCTAGAGGTATGGTTCAACTTGAATGAATATTTGACTTGGAAAAAATTAGAGGTCAGGATCGACATATAAATATGGAAGCCATCAACAACCAATGTGATGCTCACAACCTAGGGATGGTCGAAGAGACCAAAAAATGTTTTTATTGGAAAAGTATACACGCCTGAAGAAAATAAAGGAATTATGGATGCTTTGCAAAAGTATCACTACATGGTAGCATGGAGCTATGAGGATCTAAAGACTTATGACACCTCCATCATCATGCACACCATCCCTCAAGACATAAGTGAGGTCGTTCCATCTGCGACAACATCCTATTAATGCCTCCTTGCCACCCATTATTTACAAAGAGGTACAAAAATTTCTTTTAGCATGAATTATCTTCCCAGTCAGACATTCCACATGGGTAGCCAACTTGGTCCTGGTAAAAAAAAGAATGGAGAAATTAGATTGTGTGTGGACTTCCACAATCTGAACAGAGCTTTCGAAGAAGGATAACTATCCAGTGCCTTCATTAGATGAGGTGTTGTAGATTGTCAATGAATCCCAAATGATGTCTTTCCTCGATGGGTATTCTAGATATAATCAAGTAATGGTGCAATATAAAGACCGCCATAAGACATCATTCACCAATAAGTGGGGGACCTTTGCTTACAAGAGAATGCCTTTTGGGCTCATCAATGCTGGCACCACTTTCCAGCATGCCATGGATATTTCCTTCAAAGATCTGATTGGGAAGTGCATAATCATCTACATGGATAATTTAACTGTGTTCTCTAAAAGGCGGAGTGATCACGTCTCTGATTTATGCAAAGTGTTTCAGATATGTAGGGAGTTTGGAGTTTCCCTTAACCCAAAAAAGTGCATTTTTGGCGTGACTGAGGGTAGACTGCTCGGTCATGTTATCTTAGAGTAGGGAATCTCCATAGACCCTGAGCGTATTAAATCTTTGTTGAATATCCTACAACCAGGTAGCATGAAATAATTAAAATCCTTCTTCAGAAAGATAAATTTTGTCAAGAAGTTCATCACAGGTTTTGCTGAAATTGTTAAACCACTCAATGCCATGTTAAAGCAAGATGCCAAAGTTGAGTAGACTCCTGAAGCTAAATATGCTTTTGAAGAAATCAAATGGGCCATTGCTAAGGTGTCTATACTAGTCAGCCCAATATATCTAAATTCATTCTTTATCTATTCATTGGCTTCAGAGCATTCCTTTGCTAGCATTTTGACTCAGAAAAGATGATGAAGGAAGTGAGCACCTAATTTCCTTCATGAGTGCTCCTTTTATGGATGTTGAATTGTGATACCACAATGTAGAAAAGAAAGCATATTCCCTTGTTAGGGGAGTAAAGAAATTTTGGCATTATATCTTGCAGAATAAAGTGTTCGCTGTTGTCCCCAACCCCGCAGTAAAGATGTTGCTCATGCAAAATGAATTGGGCAAACAAAGAGCTAAATGGGTGATAGTGATCTAGAGTATGATATGGAAATCCAACAAATGAAGTTGGTAAGAGGACATGCCCTCACCCACACAATTGCCGAAGCAACAGTAGAGGTAGGACCTGAACTTACTTTGCAACAATATCAACTCGAAGACGTTTCACTGGGGGAGTGGTACAAGGATGTTGTTTATTATTTGTTGAATCACAAATGTCCACCCCACTTACAAGGAGTCCAGAAATGTGCTCTTAGACTGAAAAGAAATAGTTACTTGTTGCAGGGGTCCATTTTATACAAGATAAATCATGAAGGCATTTACTTGATATGCCTTGGCAAGGAAGAAGCAGGTCGAGTCTTGAAGGAGTTTCATGATAAGTTTGGCATTAGTCATGGATTTGGGCCTTCCACTACACATGAAATATTAAGAGTAGGGTATTATTGGCCAATTTTCTTCAAGGACACCTATTGTCATGTTTTCTCATGTCACACTTATCAGACTACTACTACCAAGGAGAAGAATGCTGTTGTTTCATTGCAGCCCGTGCTAGAGTTGAGGCTGTTTGCACAATGGGGTCTTGATTTCATTGGTCTGGTAAGCCCTCCATCATCTGTGGGACACAGGTACATTCTTACCACTAATGATTAGTATACTAGATGGACAAAATAAATTCTATGTAACCAATGCACAACTGAGGTAGTTACAAATTTTTTGGAAAGTCTCATTTTAAATCACTTGGGTTATCCTTATGCGTTAGTTTGTGATAATGGGCCTACATTTTTCTCGTTAAAATTTGCTAGTTGGGCCTTTGACTATGGCATATCTCTTCAATTTTCATTAAATTACTATCCTCAAGGCAACGGCCTTCCTAAGTACACGAACAAGAACTTGAGTATGGTGATCAAGAAGTTGCTAGATAGGAATCCTAGGGACTAGCATACCCATCTCTAATTTTCCCTTTGGGCAGACCACACCCACCACAAGGTTTCCCTTGGTGATTCCCCATTTCATTTTGTTCATGGCCTAGAGCCCATATTTCCTATCCACCTGAAGATTCCCACTCTCCAATTTATCAACGCCTTCTATGAAGGTGAGGATCATAGAGAAGCTTAGTTAGCTGAGCTCTTGCATTTAGAAGAAGTTTGGGACTGTGCAATAGAAAATTTTTCCAAACATCAAGGCGTGGTTAAGAGATGGTTCGACTGTCGAGCCAAGATCAAGACCTTTAGAACTATAGATTTAGTCCTGTACTGGGACAAGGCCCATGAAAAGAAAGGGGGACACAATAAATTTGACAAAATTTGGCTTGGCCCCTTTCAAATAGCTAAAATTTTGGGAGACAATAATTTCTACCTAAAGACCTTGACTAGTGAAGATGTCTCATTGCCAGTCAATGGGAAACAACTCAAGCATTACTTCCAAGCTTGAGCTTCGTCAATCTTTTCCTTGTAAATATTTGTATATAGGTAAGAGTAGGTTGTATTTATGTTTTCTTCCGTCTTTTTGTTTCGCGTCGCTCTATTTTGTTGGTTCCCCAGTTGTTTTGTTTCGTAAGGAGGGTTTCTTCTATTCTAGTTGTAGTGGTTGTGCTCATTCGATAAATGATTTACTTTGTTGCTCATCCTTGGCGTTCTTTGGCTAAGCATTCATTCTCGAATATTGGTCCCTGAAAGTTTCCTAGGAATGATTTCCTCATTTGAACTCTACCTTAGAACTCGACCCTTGGTTGGATCTTTTTACACACATCTCAGATCTTACAAAAAACACATGTTAATTATTTCCAAAGGACTGTATAGAGGTTACTAGGATATCGAAGCAAGTGAAAAATATTAAGTCCACTCTAGTGACCACATTGGTTCCCAAACCCGCTACAGGCTTTAGTGCTTACACGATTGAGAAAAAGATAAGTGAGAAAAGGAAACGTTGAAGAAATATCAAAAGAAAAAAGAAAATTTTGAAATCAAGCAACCGTATGGGTGTGTGGGTAACTCTATCAGGGCTATAGATGCCCGACTAGTAGTAGAGAAATATTCGTGGGATCAACAACGACAACTCCGTCGAGGCTATGGATGCTTGACTCACAGCAGGGCAATGTCAATCTTACTTTTGGTGTTGGACAATTTATGTAGCTTGCTCAGCTAGAGTAGTAGCCATCTATCATAGTTCCTACGGAAAGGAATAAATTCACTACACACACTTTTGAGATGTCTTGTAGACTGACCCAACTAAGGCTCTTGTTCTCCTAGTTCACCCTTGGAAATCCACCCCTGGTCTGTGAAACCAAAGATTATGGGTCATAAATGAATATTCATCCTTAGAATTCTCGGGAACGTTCTCTAGTGGAATCACCATTTTTTGTGCCCTCATCACACATGCCCCATTCAGAACGGGGACCCTCTTTACTTTTGCCTTGTCGGGTAATTTTTGTTGCTACCTCATTTTGTGTACCTCATTTTGGTGTCCTAAGTGGTCAATGTGCCTCTAAAGTCTTATGTTGATTTGGTCAAATTTTGTCCCCTTCAATTTTGCTAAGTCCTAATACCTTATGGAACATCCTTGGTAGTTTTCCTTTGCCAACTACCTTCATCCCCACTAGGCCTGCCCCACCAGGTTTCCTCTGGGTGTTCGTCATTCTGAAACGGCAGAAGGCTTCTGCCTTCCCAAACTTTAGAGCCCAGATCCCTCTCTGTAATTTGTAAACTTGTGGAAAATTCGAGCTTCCTTCATTCCCGCCAAGCCCACTCCACCAGACTTCCGAGTCTGAAATTCCGCTTTGACCTCACCATTCTAGATGGCCAACTACCAACGAAACACTACTTATCGGGCCCCAATATCCCCTTCGCAGACAGTTTGCAAAATGAAGTTTCGAGTGGCTACAACGTTGCATCTTTTCGGCCCCCAGGCCCCAGATGTCTTGTTGCCGTCTGCTAACTTCAAATTCATGAACTAACGGGTCGACCATACAAGCATTAAATGAGGCCATTAATTGCAAAACATGGTATAAATATTGGGCCCAAACTTGTCATTTTCATTTTTCAGGATTGTAGAGGAGATTAGAGTGATTTCTAGAGGATTTTGTTGCCTTCGTCGATCGCTACCCTCATGCCCATCGCCTTCATCCGCCCATCCTTAGTGGATTTTGAAAACTCCTTCATCGCTCTCCCCAAGTAGGTTTGTCATTCGCTCACCTGAGAGATTTTTTATAATTTTTTGCCTAAAATGAAGAATAACATGAGTTTAAAATGCTTCAATTAGCTAAAGCTTGATAAAACACACAAAACCCACATTTTTGAAATGTAAAAAAATCTTCAAATCAGCCTCCTTTGATTGATCCAGAACTTTCCTTCACTGCTGTCGTTCTTCATGCAGGGAATTCGAGCCCACCGGGCTCAGGCCCTTTCGCTGCCAGTGAAACTTATCAAAATAAACCTCTTTTTTCAAAATGACCGCATCCTCTCTCGGGCCCGTCACCCCCAACCTCTGTCGGTCGTTCTCCGTCAAAAACGATGAAACCTGGCCTCTGTTTTGGCTTCTTGGGCTCGAACCCCCGAACTTCCATGTCTAGAACTCCACGAAGCATTCATCGATTCCAAATAGTAGAGTGACCTCATTCATCTAAGATCTGGGATCCGGTTTGCTTCTCGCCACCCGATGATAATCTCTCAAACAAACCAATCTGTCATCTCACCGGGTCCCGGTCTACGGACTTCTATCTGTGGACTTTTGTGGCAACTTTTCCATTTCAAACGACTGACCACTAATGTTCTCCCACTTCCCGAGTTGCGACCTACCTTTTTCTGTGAAGATAAAAAACATCAAACTTTGGCATCCTTGCACTTGCCAGGCTCTGCCATCCGGGATTCCATCCCGCCTTCGTTGGTCCAGAACGGGAAAAAAGTGCCCACATTTCTAGGCCTTGAGGTCCGACCATCCAATTTCCTCCCAAAACCTTAATGTAGAGAGCTATCAACCGAACACTCCTCTGAGTCCAGTCTGTCGGGGCTGCTCCATTCGAATTTCCATTTCTCGATTTCCATTCCAAAATGGTGAGACGTCAATGAATTTCTGCCCTTCCGGGCCTGAACCACCTCCCATCCTTTAGCCTACTAGGTCCCAGACTTGGAAGTTCCATCCCCGAAACTCCATTTCTTGTTGGTTGTTTCACACAACAAACTGTAGACAGTTTTCCAAGCCTAAACCTCTAGGAGCCCCAAAAGTGACCTAAATGACCTCAAATTTGAAAACTAATGCCTACCCACGTGCTCAAATTTGGCCCTCTTCAACATGAGCCCCTTGAACCATCACAAGGTGAAAACAGGAGAAACCACTTGGATTGCCCCAGCCCATTCGTTGTTTCAGAACATAATTCCTGCCAGAGAATTCTGGCCCTCTAGGCCCGAATTTTTTGAAATCCCTTAAAAAGCGATTAACGACATCTAAAAAGAAAATATTTAACTTTATTAATCATATGATGTGTACTTTGATTTAGTTCATGGGATTTTGGCTAACAATTATAATGTTTTCAAAAGGTTTTACTCTTTGTATCCATGCTTGCAGGATATATGGAATCAGGCGTAGGACCCTCGGGGGGACTGCAGAAAGGGACAAAGGAAAGAAATCAAGCAAGACTCCTTGTGGGAAGGTGGATAAAGACCATATGAAGTTCCAGTTCCAAGGCGAACCTCTACATTAGAAAATCGTCATAGACTGGAAAGAAATCATAGACACCAATATCAGCCATGTCGATATTGATGTATTTAAACGAAGGGTCAGAATTCACCCAAATACTAACAATGTCAGATTAATAGGGCAAAGTGGAATCACAAAAGCTACAGGCTTCCCCCTATCTCTCATTGTCCCTAGCAGGTCATGGCCTATCGGTAGGCCTACCAACTCGAGACAAGGACCATTGTTTACAGAGATGGGAATATTCTAGCTGACATGTCAGCCAAGGGAATCACAAAAAATTTCCACATTCCTACCTTTGAGGAAATGGAAGTTCCCACGATGGAAGAGGGAAAGGAAACTTGGAATGAAGACCTAATGGATTGCAGAAGGTTGATAAACTATTTCTGGCTCAAGGAAAAAAGAGGCAGTGCTGCCAAGGTCCCTTAGGAACTCTTTCACAACGATTTCCATGAAAACTATCGGGTACGCGCAGGATCATCATGGAAAAAATAGGCCCTTAAGTGGCAAAAAAATTAGAAAAATCAGAGTTAAGAAACTTGACATAAAAATTTGAATAAGTTATCTATATTATTTCAAAAATATGTAACAATAGAATCTGTAACAAATTGAATCTAGTTTCTAAACTACTAGGTTTTTTTAAAAAGAAAAAAATCTATTTGGTGAAAATTTGAAATTTCAATGTAGTAGTACTTAAATATCAGGGAAAAAATAAGAAGTAGGTGTCTGTCTAGCCACCCTAACCACAGTAAAATGACAATATTTTTTTATGAGATTTTAGATATAAGTAGAGGACTCATGTATCGATGTCATGCATATTTTTTTGTAATTTTTTTCTGGGTAAATAATTAATTATGAATTTTTTATTACAAATTTTAGAAAATATAAAAAACTTGTATGTCTGACCACCTTAACTTGGTCAAAACTTCATGAAATTCACTTTTTCTTTTTTTAATCCTATAGTATTTGAAGCATAGAATGTGACACATGTTTTGAATTCAAAAAATGTGATACCATTTAAAAGTTATAGATTTTTTTCAATCAACCTATCAATTAGGACTTTATTTATAATTTGAATAGAAAATGAATAATAATTACTTATTAAATTAAAAGTAAACCATAATTTATATAGGTAGAAATATAAGAATCTCCTTTAAAAACCTTTTTTGTTTCATTAATTTTGGGTAAAAAAAAGTCGTCAGCCATATACCCATCATATTGCCACTTTTGGCCCATCATGATCCTACACATACCCTATCATGACCTAGTCACCATGTTGAGTCGGGTAATGGGCCTCCCTTCTACTACATTCTTTTAGGAATGGATGGTGTACTTTGTTGAAAAAATCCTCCGTGAGGTGAGGATGTCACCATGAAAGCCTCATTCTACTAGGGAGGCATCATTAGCAACTGCTTCAATGAGGAGTTTCTGAATATAAAAAAGACCTCCAAATTATACATGACCTCATATCTGGTCTATTCACTAGTAGAGCAAAGGAAAAATAGTGGACTATTTGTAGCACTTGAAGAGGAGTCAGGCTGGAAGCTGAAAGCCTATGACCAATATCCCTAGCTCCAATTCAGGAACTTTAAGAAGGAATACTACAGGGTGAATGATGCCTTTATTGGTCACATTATTCAGTTGCTCGGAGGGGATTTTGAGAGGAGGGTCTCCCACAACGTGCGGGAATTCCTAAAGCAATATGCTTTCTTGTTCCTATAATTTCCCAAATTCACGTACATTCCCCTCCAGGGTTTCACTAAAAGACCAAACAAGCTGCCCCGGTACCCCAATGACTGGATTATATACTATTGGAATTCTCCCGGGAGCTGCAACATGTGCATACCATCCTCAGCAACAAAAATTTGGCAGTGATCTCTTATCCCTTGACCTTTGGTCAGGGCATGTATAAATTGCAAACTCCCCAGTGTGTTGGGAACTCAGAAAAGGAATTGGTAGAATACCACTTCCGACTACACACTACTCGCACATGGATGAACCCATATGGGCATGTGAAAAAAGAGTTGGGACTAGAATATGCCCACTTGCATTATGCTGAGGATTTCTGGGCAAACTGCTAGGATGACAAAAAGGTGCATGCCAAGCACTACATGAGGATGACTGCATACTTCGTAAGAAGGGTGCAACTGTTCCCTATACCGAATCAAGTTGAGGAAGATGAAAGCACCATCATGGATTCTAGATATAACACAGCCTCCAATTTGCCACTATCTGCAATTGACTGGGACGAAAAGGAGGTTGATGACCTTGACATTGTGACTAAACCCATGATGGCCTAAATTGAAGAATGGATTAAAAGACAACTTGCCAATCTAAAGTAACAAGGAGTGATCCTAACGTACAAAGGACTGAAAATTGAGCACAATGCCACCGAAGATGTCACCACTATAGTTTCAATGGGCGAAACATCTAAGTCTCCTCCGATCACCAGATCTAAGAAGAGGAAAGGAATGTAAACAAAGCAATCTCTGAATCCCAGGGTATACATAAGGAAAGATTCAAGAAACTCACCTTCCAAGAAGCCCGAGCAAATAGGGGGCACAATGGAGCAGCCTATAATCCAAGAAGATGAGGAAGAAAGGATGGATCAACTAGAACCTCTTCTGACTCCCCCTATCCTAACTACCCCATCGTCTATCTCCCTGGCTATGGTCACCACGTCCCACACAGTAGTAGATATCTCAATCCATCTTGCCCCTTCACGTCTGACTAGGCCCATAATAGTGATTGACTCCTCTACCATGACTACTCTTTCCTCTGCCACCATGTCACCTACCATATCACTCCCATTAGCCATAGTAATAACACCAATGCCCACTCACACATTACCTGAGGCTTTCTCAAAACACATGTAAAATCTCCCTTCTGAGCCCTCCCAGATCTTTATGGACCCCACCCTTTAGGTTGGCTTAGCGCAAGTCCTCGCTACTGCTAAGCCTTCACAACCTCCAAAAGGACCACCGACAATGGAGGCCATGATGCTTATCTCTGAAGAATTAGAGAGATGGGAGAAAGAATCCTCGAATCCAATTGAAGAGGTCAACGAGTACCATGAACACCTAGAGTATGAACATCATCAAATCGACAGGGTGGCCTACAAAGAGGAAGAAACAAGCTCTTCCGAGAGTAGAGATGAGGAGGACGCCGATGGTAAGGTAATTGTAAATTTTTTTTGATGATGATCTTGAAGAAGAAATGGCCGGGCAGTTGAAACACGATGAGGAGGAAACTGAAAGGTCACCTCCCAGGAAGGAATAGGAGTGTGATAGGACAATGAAAAATGTAGAAATCCTAGTAGGGGAAAAATAACTGGAGATTGTGCCACCTCCTCCTAGAGGAGAAGATAGGGAAGAAGACCAGTCCAAGGAATACATGCACAAGGACAAACAAATTGAAGAAATAAAGGAAAAGAAAATTGAGGTAGAAGGAAGTCCTTGAGGGAAATTGATTACTAAACCTCCCGTCAAACACCTCACATTCATCCAAGATTCTGATGAGGAAAAGGGATACAACACCAAAATGAAAGGTGCACAAACAGAAGTCTGAACAGGGGAGGGCGAAGGTGATTAAGAGTCCCCAAAAAGAAAGTCTGCCATGCCTGAATGGTTGGAGAGGAAGCTTGAGAAGAAGATTCCCACTCCTAAGGATCCGAGAGTGAGGCTAGAGGCTATCCTAGCTTGAGCAGAAATCTCAACTAGAAAGGAGAAGAAGCCTAAAGTTAGATCCAAGGTAACAATGGATGCTTCTAGGTCTCGAACCGTATAGATAACAACACATGTGGTAGGCCAGGAGGGTGTAAGCTATAATGTTTCCACCATTAATTTGGGGACTAGTACCAGTGAGAAGAAGGTGCGACATCTTGAAGAGGCAGTGGCTACAGTGGTGCACCTGATAAGATATGAAAAGGTCTCCAAGGATGAACTTAAAGCACAGGTGACCGCCTTGATGGATTGCATCCAACAATGGTCTTTAGTGGATGACATGCCTACCACATCCGTGGATCCACCCCAACCGTTGTCTAGAGAATAAATTGAAAAATTGGAGAAGAGAAAGAACTTGGACAAGACTACAGAGAGTTGGTTCTGACAAGTCCTATACGTCAAGAACATGGGTATCGGTTAGGCTGTTCGGACAACCAACAAGTTCTTGGATCCACAACAATATCTAGAGAGCATGAAGAAGCTCTGCACTGACTTCCCTACAACATATGATTCCACCTATCCAAAGATTGAGGCCATCCTCCAGTTACTGAAGGACACATGGGAAAAGGAGCTTGCATTCAAAAGAGATGATGACTGGTTGGTGGACGTGTGGAGGCAAGATTTGGATAACAGAAGGGAAAGGTTGGAACAAATAATGGATAAAGTGGATCCAGACATCGAATGGGTCAAGTAAATTAGGGCGGACTACAGCAGATACCTAAAGCTGATGACAAAATTTGACATGCCCATGGTGTAGATGGATCCGGAGAAAATAAAGCCTTATTTCCAGAAGAGGATGGAGGATAGGGTGTCCAATGAAATAACCATGGATTTCATGATTTTTTCCACCTGCACGCCTTTGCCCAGTCGAAGTTGTTCTGAGATTAGGCCGCAAAGTATGATGAAGTCTGGAAGAAGCTTGAAGACAACTCAAAAGAATGGAGTTATCAGATGCTGCGGTCCGAGATAATTGAGGTTGACAAGCTCCAACAGGTGATTCTAAAATTCATGCAGTGTGCATCTTTGAAGAAGCAAGAGGGCAGCCCTATTATCAGTGAAGAACTCCTGAAGGAATAGCTACAACAAAAAATGCAATCAACAAAAGACAAAATGCTATAGTGATGTCACTAAAGGACAAAATAGGGAAAAGACAAGAATGTAATTTTAAATTGTAATATATTTAGGGTAGGTCAAATCCTATTATGTAGTGAATCTTGGTGACACAATCAAAATCAATCTTGGTTGTTCATTTAGCTTTTTGAAGAATATAAATAGGGGGTCTCCTCTCATTTCTGAGAGAGTTGAGTTGTTGTAAAGACATTGTGCTGAAATTTATAATGAAAATATATTGACTTGGTGTATTTTCTAATTTCTTCAAATCTTGCATGGTTCAATCTCCATTGTTAAATGCTTTATTTAGATTTACATAGTTGTTTTTTAGATTCAAATTTTTTGGATAGACTTTAGTTATGTTGTTAAGTGATTGTAGAAATTTTTGTTGTGTTGATGCCTTCCAGCCGATACTTTTTGCTATTTGTTGTTGGTAAATCACCTTGCAAAGTTATCCTGAGCTGAAATTTGAAACTGTTCTTTATATCTTTATCTTTATTCATGCATGTAAATGGTGGATGAATGGTAAAATATTTACAGACCTTTGAATATAGCACATATTTCACAATACTGTATATTTCTTGGTTAAGTGGAATTTTGTTTGAAGGGAGTTGTCCATAGCAGAACCTCCATGATCATTGTTCATAGTTAGTTAAAAATCCAAGAACCTTCCCTCTTCCCTGCTCTTTTTCCCCTTTTTTAGAAATAGTCCCTGTCAAGGTTCATTGCACATTGTAAAGCCAAACTTAAAGAAAACATTAAAGTTTCAGATTGTTGTTCGAACCTACAACAAAGCGCATTTCAACTTCTACCTTAGAGACTTTATATTTTAAGATCCATTCCGCATCCAGCTATGTAAGTCTGCCCTGTGATTACTAGCAAAATCACATCAACATCAACCAAGGAGTTCCATGCAAGTCATAACCTGACACCCGAGAGACCTTGGGGAGATTTTCAACAACTTGTTTTTGGAAATTTTCCTTTCAAGAGAGGTAGTGCACATGCACATTACCTATGTTGAGAAGGTGGTGAATGAGTCCTAGTCAGCTCAAAATAAGATTTGATAGATTTCCAGATTTTTTTCCAATCCTCTTCAGCTTTTCAGGTGCACACACTATGAGATTTAGCTTTCTGTTTAGTTTAATTTGTATTTTCTTTCATCATTTCAAGCCTTTTTCAAACATCACTATGTTTTCAAACATTTTATAAATCTTTAGTTTTGCATTCTTAATCAGTCAATTAGTTCATATAACTATGTTTAGATCATCATACTTAGTTTAAATAACATCATACATTTCCTCATTTGAATGAACCACATTTTATTTTGCAAGAGGTTTATCTCTTTCCTTTTAGGTGAAACATCCTAAGAGAACAAGAGTATCCTACAAGCCTCATGCCCAAAAATATATGGTTCAGTTTGGTGAACCTGCTTCAATTTAGTGAACCTGCATATTGAACATCATATCATTCTGATTTGCATTTATAAATGCATCTTAGGACTTAATTGCATTTTCTTTTGCATTGCTTTGCATCCTAGGGATTCTTGAAATTGCATTAGTGAAGACATCATTTAAAGTTCATTATTGCATCTTATTTCATTAAATAATTCCAACATTCTACATTTTTCAATTTGTATTTACATTGTCCAAACCTTAAAACATTAAAAAAAGTAAAAAAAAGAAGAAAAAAACTAAAAATATCTCCCTTGGGACTCATTTCCCACCTTGGGAAAATCAGTTCCACTATAGTTTTTGAATCAAATTTTCTAGAATTTAGTTTATTTCTTTGCACATTTTAGTTTCTTGTTGTTTCTTTTATATGATAGTTCAGTTATTTTTTGTTTCCTTAGCATAAGCATCATTTTATTTTATGGAATTTATGGATAGTCTTAGATCTTTGCACATTTCCTTTTTAGTATTCATTCCTAGTTCTTTTAGATCAGATTCATCGATACATGCAAACACAAAAATAGAAACATCAAACTAGCCCTTCAAATAAATGATTTAAGTTAAAAACATCTCATCCAAGCCCCTTAGTAGTGATGATGTCAAAAAGTTAGGTGGATTTCTTCAAGACTACCTCTCACTCACTTCATCCTCTAATGCTTGCAATGAGAAACCTAAAGCACTTAACGATAGTGTATCCCTCGAACCTTTTGGTTGTGATGACTTTGATTTGTTAGATGAATCCATTTAGGACTTCATCTTGCATAAGTCATCCACTAAGTTTTGTTGTGACAAACTCACCATAATAAACGTTAACACCTCTACTACTTCTCCTCAACAGTTTAAACTGATTGACAATAAGTTACCCCTTAAACCTCTTAGTCGTGATGATTTGGACTTGTTAGATGAGTCCCTTCAGGACATCATCTCACTTATATCATCCACGAAGGTATGTTGTGAGAAATCTAAAACTAAGGATGTTAATGTGATTCAACCTCAACTTATTGTTTACCCACCCTCACATAAAATTCATCCTTCCAATAAACTTGAGTACACTGTTTACCCACCCAAAACCAATTTGTTGCAACAATCAATTAATGTTACTGTTTCTCATACATATAATACCCAAAGTAATCTACAACCTTCGCAACCAACCCAACCCTCTTTACCTTTACCAAATCCACCTAGTGCTCCTTGTTTCCTCCCACACACAAAAGAGTATGATCTTGTTGAAAAATTAAAGAATACTCTTGCAAAGATTTCCCTTTGGGATTTACTTCAAAACTCACCAAATTATCACACTATTCTTCAAATAACCTTACAACAAATTGCAATTCCTCTTGGTACAAATCCGAATGATGTGGCAGCTCTAATCCATAAAATGAATCAAATTAATCTAGACATTAATCTCCATCCACATGAGCTCCCTCCTTTAGAGTTGCGAAAAAAAAATTAAGCCTTTATGATATTTTATCAATTCAATCGCATAGGTAACAAAAGAACCGTAATTGATATGGTTTCTTCCTTTTTTTATAGTGAGAATATCCTTGGTAGATTGTGGATTGATAAGTCAAAAATAATACCCAATTCTATGTCCATTCAAGGATTTGACAATACAACAAAGCAACAACTCGGTATAATCACTTTACCTATTACGGTTGGGGTGGCTACTTTGCAAACTCCTATTCATGTCATAATATTATTTTAGGTAGACAATGGATTCATGAGATGCATGCAGTGCCTTCGAACCTTGATCATATCATGAAATATGTCTATAACAATCACATTTATCAAGTTGAAATCAACCCCTAGACTAAAAGTTTCTCGCACCTTGAAAAAGGAGCTACAAGTCCTCTAAAAAAATTAATTCCAACATCTAATATAGACCCTCTTAAAAGTGAACAAAAAAATGAGGACTCGGTATCTAAATTATTTGGTGATGATTGGGAATCCTTATAATTCACACCTTCAATTATGGGTGAATACATAATCACACAAAAGATTGAAGAGAAACATAAACAACCAACCATCATGTCAACTCAAAATTCGAAACAATCTTCTCAAACATCTATCTCCTCTACTTTGGATGAAAATACAACATACACAAATTTTTTTGATGAGATATTATCAATCCCCACCTAAACCAATAGAAATGGAACAACTTTGTGGAAAAGGATATGAACTTGTGAAACAACTAGGATATACTAGAAAAGGGTGTGGAAAACATGAACAAGGTGTTTGTGTTCCTATCAAACTGAATTCACAAGAGACAAAAACTAGATTGGGCTTTTCCTGTTTCAAGATAACAAAAGCTACTCATGGACCCTCTCTGTACATCAACACTATTACATGTCAACCAAAATATAAACTCACCGTCAAACATCTTGAATTGCTTGATATAAACTTACAACCATCATTGAAGAAACCTATGAGTTTGAAGTTCCTAAACCTAATGTGCTCCCTTTAGGAGATACAATTCATGTGCCAATGGAAACTGATGATAAAGACAAAGTTATTAAAATAGGAAAGTGCCTTGATGATGAAGAACACGAGGACACTACAACTTTACTTCATGATTTTCTTGAAATTTTTGCTTGGAAATATTTTGTTATGCCAGGAATTGATCCAAAAATTATGACACACAAAAGTGTTCTTGTTGAAAATGCTAAACCCATTCATTAAAAGATAAGAAAAATGCACCCTAAAATAGCCTTGCATTTTAAAGCAAAGCTTGAAAAACTCCTCGATGTAGGCTTTATTTGACCTATTCATTATTCTACTTGGATCTCAAACATTGTTGTAGTTCCTAACTCGATAATCATATTAGGATATGTACGTATTTTTGTGACTTGAATAAACCTTCTTAAAGGATGAAATTTTGCTTCCTAATATTGGCATGATCAAGGATTCAACTGTTGGACCTGCTTTTTTGTCATTCATGGATGGATTTTCTAGTTATAATCAAATCCTTAGTGATCCTCAAGATCAATAAAAAACAACCTTTACAAATGTCTAGGGAATGTTTTGTTGGGTTGTTATGCCCTTTAGTTTAAAGAACGTTGACATAGCTTATCAACGAGAAACAAAATTAATCTTTCACGATTACATCCACAAAATTTTGGAAAACTATGTTCATGATATCCTAGCTAAATCCTTAACTAGACAAGAAAATGTAAGTGTTCTTCAGAAAATATTTGAACGAATACGTAAATATAATATAAGATTAAATGTAAAAAAGTACATCTTTGGCATAGATAGTGGTAAAATTTCAAGGTTTGTCATGTATCTCATAGAAGCATTAATGTGAACACAAAGAAAATTGATGCAATTATTAACATGTCGCCTCCTAGGAACATTTCTCAATTGCAAACATTACAAGGTCGAATTCAATCTATCTTTCATTTCATTGTAGCTTTAGTAGATCACACATTACATTTCACACATCTTCCTAAAAAGGGTGTACCTTTTGATTGGGATGAGGATTGTTAACAAGCTTTTGAGAGTTTAAAGCAATACATTGCAACCTGGTGCAGGAGCACCCTATTGGTTTGTTTTGAAATTGATTAATATGAAGATTTTCCTAGGTTGAGTTAGGAGTTCAAGGTAATTTTTTGTGTCTATAAGGCTTCATTGGCCATTTGAAGGTATTTAGAAATCATTTTTATAAATCAATGTTACAAAGTTGTCAATAATTCTCAAAAGAGAAAATTATGAAAATATGAGGTTTGCAAAGGTTTTTAGTGTTGGAGTCTATTTTTTTTAGCAATTAGGTCATATTTTATCTTTATTATTCAAGGGGTAAACGCTTTTGACCGGAGCTATGAACCGGAATACAACCATTCAACAATACCACCCCAACAGGGTTTGAACCTTGGTGGCAAGAACAACAATGCCACCTTTAAACCAACACACCATGCCAATATCGGCAATTAGGTCATATTTTATCATGTAAAGGTGTTTTGAGTAATTTTTTGAGGTGTTTCGAATGTTCTAGGGGGTAAATAATGCAAAATGTGTTAAATTGTCAAAATTGACAAAATTGTCAATAATGTAATTGCAAGAATTGGGGAACTCAAGAGTTACATTGAATATGGAAGGTAGGTAGATAGTTTTGGAGAGAATATTTATGTATTAAATGCAAAAAAACATGCAATCCTTCATTTTATAAGGTTTTTGAACCATTTGAGAAGGAAATATAACAAAGAACACCCTTGTTTTGATTGAACATTATGTGTTTTGTGTTAAAATTTGTACTTTTAGGAACTTGTACATGACCATACAGTTGTGTAATACTCAAATAATATTGGATATCATTTTATATTGGTTGTATCTGTCATTTGAATCCAAAAATCAGGATTTTCATTAACTTTGTGAAGTTTTATTGACAAAAACATAGTAGTCGGCCGACAGCTGAAAATTTGAAGTTTTGAAGCCCTAAAATGGATTAGGAGCCCATTCCACATACTATCACTCTTGTATCTATGTGTAATGAACATAGGATAGTATATTTATCATGGTATGGCATTGATATGAGTCTGAGTGAAGTGTTTTTAGTGTATATGTATGACTTTCCTGAAGAAAACAGTGATTTAGTGCATGAAATGCGAGGTTTTGAGTGTGAGTTTCAAGAAATACAATGAGTGGAGACTATGAGATCATATTTTGAGTGTGAGAAGAGATAAGAAGGTGTGTTGGAGGTATTTTCTAGGTTGAGAGAGGTCAAGAACCTTGATTTTTGTAAAACCCTACCATTAAATGGTGAAAATAAGGGTTTCTTGGGGAAGTAGTAGAATGAAAGTTTGCAAGCTTGAAAATTTGTTAAAATGGCTTTTTTTTGGTAATATAGAAGGTATTAGTAGGTTTTGAAAGTTTCTTGTGAGAATTGAGGGGTATTGCTTTGCAAAATAGTCCTAATTGGTCTTCTAGGGTAGCATTGTAATAGGGTTTTGAGTGAGTTGTCAAAAAGGAATCTATGTTGGTTTTGGTATATGTTTAAATTGGAAAAATAGGGTGTTAAAAACCATCATTAGTCTCTAGATTTGGTGAGTGGATTGAGAAAATAATTTCCAAGCAGAGGTCTACAAACCTATAAGCAAAGAGAAAAATTATATTGTGAAGAGTGCATTTGAGGAGTTTATGAATCTGATATTTGTTTGATTGTTCTTGAATTGTGTTGAATAGGTTGAAGACCATCCTCCCTTGCATCACAAACTCACCTATTTTACAATTTTTTGTGCCAAACAAACTGTTTATCATATACATAGCTGCATTAGCCCATGCTATTGCAACATTGTTGGCTCAACAAAATGATCATGGAAAAGAACAACATGTTTATTACATTATTCAAACTTTAATTGATTATGAAAATCAATATTCACTAATTGAAAAAAAAAATTGGCTCTTGTATTTGCTACTGGTAAAATTTGACATTATTTACTAAATGCTAAAATACAAGTCATGACAAAATTTGATCCACTTAAGCATCTTTTTAATAAAACCGACTTGTTTGGATGCTTAGCTAAGTGGATGATGTTGTTAACTGAGTTTGACCTAAAGTTTTTTCACAAAAAGAAATCAAAGGAAAATCCTTAACCGATCACTTAGCTAATGCTCCTTCTCCTCTCACTTTACCTAATCATGACTCCTTTCCTGATGATAGTGTCTTGAGCATTGATATTAAAACATGGGAATTGTATTTTGATAGATCTAAGTGAAGAACATGTTCCAATGTTGTAGTGGTATTAATTCCACCTAACGGAAAACCTCTTCCCTTGTCCTATCGATTGAATTTACTATGCAAAAATAACACAGCTGGGTATGAGGCATTATTCGAGGGTTTGCAAGTTGTTTTAACAATGGATGCTAAACATATTAGGATCTTCGGTGATTCACAATTATTTATCAAACAAATCAATGGTACATATCAAACTAAGCATGATAAGTTATCAAAATACAAGGATCCTACAATGAAACTATTAGAGAATTTTGAATCATTCACCATTGATAACATCCCATGAAAAGATATTCGGCATGTGGATGCAATGGTGAGTACAACATCTCTTATATCCCCACTCAATATTTGAACAGAATTCACTTTCGTTATTCATCCATTCATGAAACCTTCGATTGATACTCAATTAGAAGATATTTTAATTACAACTCAAGATAATTCATGCGAATGGTATGATACGATTTACCATTATTTAAAAGATGGTACTATTCTTGAGCCCACAATGACAAACACTCACTATAGACATGCAAAATTAACATTCTGCATTCGATTAGGTTAATTCATTAACTAAACTAGATCTTGCATTAGGTCCATTCATCACTTTCATCCATTCATTAATCTCATCTCCTAAGGTCATCTGTTTAAAATCAAATAAACATTATCATCAACCTTTTAACAAACCAAACATCCATTTAAATTAAATCCCAAATCATATTCCATCATTTTCTAATTTAAATAAATCAAATATCAAAGTCCTAAAAGTCAAACTCACCTAATCATCATTAAACTAACCTAATCATCATTAATTTAGTCTAACCATGATTAAATACTAATCTCACCCCACTTGCATTCTCTAGATATCTCCACTTGCACAAATAAATTCATTTATTGATTTATTTAAACCCTCATTTTCACTCAACATGGCCTTCAAATTTGAAAATCATGACAAGTTGATTTGTCCCTCCAACATTGCATTTATTTCTCTTTTTCTTATCCCCCTCTCTAAATTTATTGCAAAATTTGAATTCAAATTCTCCCTCTCATGGGCACACTTCCCAAATCTTGCACATCCATTGGCCTATCATCACTTGACAAGTGGCCTCTCCTCATTGGTGGATCTTTAGTCCCACATTCACCCTCTTGGCCAATCTCTCATCAAGAAAATCTATAAAAGAAGGCCTTAATCCTCATTCATCCATCCACAACTTTTATGCAAGGTTAGTCTCTTGATTTGAGAACTCATCTTGCTCATCATCTCCATTTGCATTTCATCATTTGGGCTTCTTAGCAAGGGTTGGGAAAGGGTCACTAGCACATGTGAAACCAATCCAATATGGAATAGGTGATTATCTTGCTTTTGAAATGTCTTCTTGATGTTGTTTTTGTTACTTGTGGCATTTATTTAGCATAGATATTTTATTTCATAGAGGTATTTATAGATTTGTATGTTTAGAATAACCCTTCTAATGAGTATTTGATGTTGGTTTTACTTGCTGATTTAGGGTACTACATTGTGGCACTAGGAGGGCACATTTTACCGTTGGATATATATATTATTAACATTTCTAAATTTGATTGATGTTTCATTGTTTTCTAATATCATTATCATTGTCATCTTCTATATGCACTAGATTTCTAAAATCTAATAGGGGTGATGTTGATTTAGCACAGATCCAAAATTAATGTTTATATATCGTATGCTCCTAACATTCCTAAATTTTATTGATGTTTTGTTGTTTCCAAATATCATCATCAACGTCTCTATACAATTCTTGTTTTGGACTGCCCATGCATGCTTGGGGTATTTAACAACTGATATTTTTGTTTCTTGCTATGCATATTGAGAAAATAGCTCACAATATCTATCATATTTGTGTCTGATGATTTGTATAGCAACAAATCTAGAGTTGTTACCTTTCCAAAATTTTAAATTACATAAAACATCTAACAAAGTTGCTCCATATTTTATGTTTTTCTTGGATGTCCATACCCTGTTTCGAGTTGCTTTGGTTTTGAGCATTTACATACATATCTGTCAAAGCATTTCCAACAATAATATCTAACTAAGTTTCTCCATGTTTTATGTTTTTCATGGTTGTCCACGCCCCGTTTCAAGCCACCAATGTTGGGTGCAGGTAGAAAGCATGTTGAGAATGGTCAAGCAATCATTGTACTCCCTTAAGATATCGCGGGCAAAGTAACTTTAGACCAATAGGGTCATGATGCAATGGGCAGTAGTAACATCTCCATGGCCTAATTTGCATATAGATTTCATTAAGGCAAGGATTCAATCCCTAGGGATAAGCACTTGAGTTTACTGGACACCCTCATCTGTAAGCATGGCATGGACAGTGTCCTTTCCAATCTTTTCAAAATGAATGTGTACTCATAGCTTCACATACAATCTATATTTGGCTCAGGTATTGTGACCTCTCTAATAAATGCCCACATAGTAGGCCATACACAAACCATATATCTTATTAAGTGCATGTTCTACCATCTCTCCATTTATAGATAATAATTAATAGGAAACGACATGAGCCAGAGATGTTATAGTTATCTATGATTCAACTCCACACCCATAGAGTCTGCACACCTGAACATAGCCCATTATGACTGCTCTCTGTTGTTAATGTACATTTTGTTTTTCAACACACGCAATATGTTCATTTATGTGCATTCAAGTCAGTTAAACACATTGAGTTGTTTAGTCTTCACTAATTTATTTTCCTGCTAAATTCGGTTTTTCACCTACTAGTTACATCACTTTAAGGAGCTTTCTTTTCTGCATTTGGGGCGTGGTTGGAGCTTGCCAAATACGCTAGCTGGAAAGTCTCCCTGTAAACATTTTGGTCGTTGGCTTTTAAATAACTGCATTTTATGAAAGTCTTCATTAAGCATTTTATGAAAGTCTTCATTTATGGTCGCTAGCTTTGAAACATTTTATGGTCGCTTGAGCTTGCCAAATATTACGTTTCTTGGTTGAAAATCTTCTTAAATAACTATATTTTATGAATGTCTCATTTCTTCCAAGTGCATTTATCTCTCCAACTGCATCAGCTACAATTCTGGATCCATGTATACAGCAACCAAGGCGTTACATGAGATGACATTTCTTTGATGAATTTTCTTGCAGGCCTACCAAACGATATTATAATATGCAAGTTAAGGGAAACGCCTTGATCTAAGTCATGATCCAACACTAAACAATGAAGGATACGTACTGTCAAGTGTTCTTAGTTTATTGTGAAAATATTTATTGAAGAGTGCATTTAGAAGAAAACCTTTCTTGATATTTGTTTTCTTGGGAGAATGTGTTTAAATCAAGAAGGTAAGATGGGATCGATAGACTGATATCATTGATGACTGGTATTTGGAAAACCCAACCGTGATTTCAATTTTCCTCTCCTCATCTGGTTTTGTATTTATTTCTTTCTGTAGTACAATTTTTTACAATGTTGTACAGAATCATAGTCAATTAAAAATGCCATCATGTTCAAATTGACGCATTTAGGTAGTTACTATGCAATATTTAGATTGTTTCCTCAATAAAATTAGCACATTGAAACAAGCAAGAATCTGGTTGGTCCTCCAAATAGTTCATATTCCTTTTTGAATCTAGTTGGTCAGTGTTTTATTCGCCTGAAATGATGGTTTGTTCAAGAAGTACTGCCTAGATGTCATGTTCTTTATTTTTTCAACTCTGTGATGCCCTTTCGGCAGATTCATCTTAATGGCACACAACAGAAGTAGCTAGTTATAATCATCACTCAGTGGTTGGTGAAGATATGGCTCATATTGCACATTACAAAGGAAGTGAGTGTGAATGTATTAATGACTGTATTTGTTGTTGAAGCTGGAGGGTCGTTGTCCCAAGATTTGGCACGTTGGCGGGTGAGGCAAATAGATTACTTGGTCTTGATCTATTTCCTGGTTGTTATTCTATCCACTTGAGCCACTGAGCGATCAATGCAAGGACTGTTATGGCTATTTTCTTTTTATCGACAGGAGACAGAATATCTTGTGATATCAACTATGATCATCGTACATGTTTCATTGAATATTTTATCGCTATCTATATAATATCTTTTTATCTATTTATTATGTTCCTTTTCTTATTTTCAAATACATTTACAATCTAAACATTTGTTTCTTTATTTGAACTTTGAAAAAATAAAGAATTTAAGAATTTAAGTTCTTGGTGTGTTCCTTGATTACCTTTTTGATAACGTAAGGATGTTGGGAACATAATATTTTGAAATTAATTGATCTTCTATGACTTTTATATACCAAATATGGAAGTTCAACTCTTGTTTGTAAATCTTCTATGATTTTTACCAAATATGCCTAACTCTTGTTTGTAACTCTTTTATAGGTGAAATTCAACAAAGGTACAACGTGAAAACAAAGGAGGAACAAGGAAAAGCGAAGGAGGCTAACGAAGGAAAGCAAAGGTGAAGAAGAAAAATGAAAGGAGGAGGATATTTTGAAAAACCAAAGTGTTTTTAAACGCTTTAAGTGTTTGTTCAACACTACTTCACGAAGTTGTTTATCTTTTTGTTTTAGTACACTAATTTTTGTTTGGGTTTAAAAAAGAACACTTTGTTTTTTTTGCAAAGGCTAAAACAAACTTTAGGATCACAACGTACTAGATTTTGTTTGGGATTAACAAATCGAACAAGGAAATTTCTCACACTTCATTTGGTGCTCTAAAAAAATGAATCAAATCATTGCTTTGAAGGATAAAATGAATGTGTGACTTTATTGTTTTGTAATTATTTACACAAAGTAATATCATCAAAAGACGTATGCGCTTCTCTCGTGCCTCACGGTGATCTTGAGAATCAAAAGGCTTTTGGTGACATTAAGTTGCATAAATAATTGCCCATACACACTTCAATTTGGGTTTTTTAAAATTGAAAAAACACTTTGTGAGTGTAAGTTAGGTATATCACGTGTGTTCTCCCTTTGTTTCTAAATGAAAGTCAATCGAACTATGGATGTGCTTGCTTGCTATTTTTTACCCTTAGAGGGGCTTGCCTAAGAGACACATCTGAAAGGAGAACTGGAAGGTGACTCCAACCGGTTTTTCTTTCGGGCCGGTATACAAATAGATAAGACTAAATTGTCAAGTCCACATGGTATGTAGGCCTTAGCCATACAGTGTCTTTCAGAATGGGGTACTACTGTAAAATGTATAAGAGCCCCTAGTAAGATTGATTAAAGCCTTTAGTGGCTTGCTGGATGCTCACAAGGTGTCATGTCCCCGATGTTGTGTCATTAAGAACCTTGTTTGTAGAAGCCATCCAGTCCATCCAACGAGTTTATCAAAGTGGTGCATTGGAACTTAGATTCCAAGAAGTTACTTTCCATGTCCAATCTTGGTTGAAATATAGAGGTTAAGACTTCATTCTTAACATACCTTTATATTTTATCCTTGGTTGCATGTAAAATCATCTCTTCTACTATGAAGGGCATGAGGCAAGCCCACTAAGAAAAATGTACCAATTGAGCTAGGATGTTACATTGCTTGTAAATATAGTGTTGTATTCAAAAACATTTGCAAACAAACACTTAACAATATCATTCAAATTTCAAACCCTTTTGGAGATAAATGCCATTGACTCAATCCATTTGTTATTGCTTTCCCTTGGGATTCACATCCTTAGAGGTTTCTAACATTGGATTATATCTCAATTTATCTCCTTAAGTAAACAATAGGAAACCCTTGCCTTAAGTTCATTAAATTTCCACATAAGATATCATGTGGAGTTTGAAGAAATTAAGACATTGGACATCTTAGTTTGAAAACTTAATCAAAGAAAGTGTTTTTGGTAAAATAAATCCATTAAGCAAAGCTAAGCAAAATGAATTTTCATGTGTGATTGGAGACTCACAAATCCCTAAGCAAAAATCATTGGAAATCTGAAAATGAATGTTCAAATGAAATCATTTCTTGGTTACAAAGGTCTTTAGGAAGCATTTGCATGCTCTTCAATACCTAGATCCATGCAAACAAAGTGGTTTTTTTAGGTTCATCTAGGGATCAAATTAAATCAAAATCCTTTTCATCCATCCTTCAAAACATCAAACATCAAATCCATCTCACATATCAGATGTCTTTTGGAAAATCTTGAAATCATCCTTGATACTAGGCTTTGTGGCAAAAAAAAATCAAAATCATCCAAAAAAATTGTGACCAAGTCCTTGAAAACATTTATCAAAACAACTTTGGCTAGGCATGTGTAGATACATCCTTTTGCATATACTTAGTCAAAATTATCAAAATCATCTTGTCTAACTTAGTATATGTGGATGAATCCTTCTTCATATACTTAGTGAAACTATCATTTTATTTGGATAGGTGTGGGTAGATGCATCCTTCTCCTCACACATATCCAAAATCATCATCCTTTGACCAAAACTATCCCTTAGATCATTATCAAACATCTTAGGGTCCTTTTGTTCAAAATCCAAAACAAAATCAAAATCAAAGTGAAGGACAAAATCCCAAATCCCAAATCCAATCAAATCCAAGTCCTAAAGCCTAGTGTCTCATTCAAGATTTATCAAAAGCCAAAACATTCATATCATTCATCATCATATCATCACCTTTGATCCCCAAAAAGCATCCTAAAACTTTCACTTTGGGACATAAAATAGAGATTAATCCAAAGAATCAAGAGATTCATCTCCCATATTCTCAAAGATTGATCCCCTTTTTATGGCTCTAACTAGGTCTCAATACAAGAAGAGTATGGAATCCAACAAAGAAACACCCGCTTCAAGTGATCTTAGCCAAACCACTCCTGAAATGAATCCCATTGGGGATGGAAATATCACAATTAGCCTTCCAACATCATCGCAAAACCCACAAGAGGAAACCCATGGAGAGGATCTTACCTTTGGAATGTCTCACAAAGAAATAGCTGAAATGCTCCAAAATCCGAACAACCATAGAATCAACAACATCATGATGAGACTTAACCCTTCATTGTACATGCTTGAACTAGCAAAACAAGGGGCCAAGTTGCCTTCTGATTTTGATGTGAGCACTATAGTAGAGACATCTTTTCCACCAATCTCATCCACCATCCCCATTTCATCTACACCCCCATCTCAAAACGTCACGGAGAATATCCCACAAATCACAACATCATTTGCTCCAACCCAACCCAACGTTAACAAGGGAAACACATTTCTCAATGCTCTTCAATCACATCCCCTTGTTAATAATCAAAACTTGGATGCAAACACCACATTGGAACAAAACATCCCCCAAAATCCATGGCACAAAAATGTTCCTCTAACCTTACACTATGACCCATCATCAACATTTTTCCACGGAGCACCACAAACACCTCTTCTCACAAAATCATAAGAAGAGGGAGATATGTTCGGACCAGGGGGAATATTCGACACCACACAACAACTAACACCCCTTACATTTCCACCTATCCCACCATTGCCATTATCATCCACACCACTCCTTGGTTTGGGGTTGCCTCCCCTACCAAGTATCAATCAAACCACTATCCCAACCATCAATCAAAGTATCACACCAAACACTCAAACTTTATCGTTGATATCACAACAACAAATGATAAATACACAAGCAATGGCAACACCATCAAACACACCTTTAACATCACAAAGCATGGTCTCATTGTAAGGACAAATCACATTAATACCATTATCCAACATGCAAAATATCAGCATAACATCATCATCTACCACCATTCCAAATCCACCACCACCTTCACCACCACCAACGTTCACCACATCAAACCCATTCGACGCAGCATTACAAGCCACTTTTCAAAGAGGATACCAACAAGTGCATAAATAAAAAGTCGGGCAAACAAGCGGCTCAAGATGCACAAGCTACCAAAGCTGCACAAGCTGCATTAGAAGAACAACAAGCACAACAAGCCCAAGCTTTATTGCAACAACAACAACAACAAGCTGCCCAAGCTGCAGAAGAATTGCAAGCACAAAGAGTCACTCAAGCACAACTTTTATTACAACAACAAGCCACATTACAAGTGCAAGCAGCACAAGCGCAATCCCAAGCTCAAGTGCAATCTCAATATCAAGCACAGCAAGCACAAGCACAAGCACAACTTCTTGCACAAGCAGCACAATTACAAACATATCAGCAAGCATTAAAGCAATACCAAGAGCAACAAGAAGCAGCAGAATTGGCAACCCAAAAACAAGTGTTGTGGGAACAACATCAAGAACAACAACAAGCATTGTTGGAGAACCAACAAGCGCAACAACAAGCACAAATCCTAGCACAACAACAACAGGATCAACAACATGCATCGTTCATACAAAAGCAAGTAGAAGCCTACTTCGCTTGACAGAACATGCAGATACCATCAAACAATGCATCGACCAACCCATCCATCCAACCAACAATTCAAACACCCCAAAACACTTTCATCCCACCCCTTGATCCCCAAAATGATCTGATGACACAACTCAGGTTCCTCACGCAACAAGTGCTCGACCTACAATTAGGGTGGACAACCAAAACGCAAAGTAACTTGTGTCCCTATCCATTTGATAGGAGCCTAGACATGAAACAATTCCCTAAGGGATTTGAAATCCCCAAATTTGACAAGTATCAAGGGATGGGAAACCCTGAAGATCACATCAGGGAATTCCAAGTTCATTGTATGGAGGTCGCATATGACAATACTTATCTGATGCAGCTATTCCCTAGGAGCTTGGAAGGTACCGCTATAGAATGGTTCTCTCGCTTACCTTCAGGCATTAGAAAATTCCAGTAAATATGGGATGCATTCATTAAAAACTACGCATGTAACATTGCAATGGATGTCAGTCTTGAAGAACTATACACTCTAAAACAAGGAAAGAATGAATCTTTTGCTTCATTCCTTCAACGATGGTGATCCAAGGCCAATCAGAGCAAGTGGACCATGCCAGAAGAACAACAAGTTTGTACGATCATAGCCAACCTTGAAAACCGCTTGTCATTTCATCTCAAGGTTTAGGGAATCACCACATATGATCAATTGATCCCCAAAGCACTTAGCATCGAAAGAGCCCTTGTGACTCAAACTATGCAATCAACATCATATCACGAACAACAAACAACCACACATCATCTAATTATAACGATAAACCTCACACATGGGCAAGGAAAAAGAATGTTACTAATGATGGTGTCATAGATGCCAAGGTGGTCATTAGTGGTCCACGCCAAAACACACCCATACCGCAAATCCAAAATTAACGCCAAAACACCCATCACACAACATATCAACCCAATAACAATCCTACTATCAATAACCTCAATGATCAATGAGGACCACCAAACGCAAGACTTATCCCAAACGAAAATACACTACTTTGGGGGAACCACTTGAGGACATCATGAAAAAGCTAATCAATGAAAAAATCATCCAAGCTCCTACATTTGAGAATTACCAAGAACCTGATGTCAAACCTCCTTGGTACAATGAGAATCAACTATGTGAATTTCACAAAATAAAAGGTCACACCACAAACAATTGTATGAGACTTAAAAATGTCATCCAAGATCTCATTGACAAAAGAATCATAAATGTGGAACAACCTACAAGCAACCAGGATCTTAAAATCTACATGAATCTGATGCCGAATCATGGCAACAAGGGGAATAACAACAAAGATAAAGGAAAAGGTAGTGTAAATCATGTATATGAAACAATTGTCGCATCCCTAAATGAAGACTGGATGGTCATCACCATCAAGGGCGCCTGTGCCGAAGATTGTGGAGTCACCACAAGAGGCGGCAAAGTCACCATTGCAGGATCATCCCAACCAAACAAAGCTCCTTCATCTAGATCCACTCCTAATGGTTATAATGTTGTGGATCAACTCAAAAGAACACCAGCACACATCTCCATCATGGAGTTGTTGAAAATATCATTGGCCCATAGAAAAATTCTTGAGGAAGCATTAGCCTCATCCACTGTCCCTGTAGACCTAGATGCGGAACAATTCCAAGTTGTGATCAGAAACATCATAACACCTAATCTCCTTACATTTTCTGACCAATATTTTCTAGCCCAACCATCTCACAATCGCGCACTTCACTTGGAGGTTATTGTGAACAAGAGAAAAATCAAAAGGGTTTTGGTGGATGGAGGTGCAGGTTTGAACATTTATTCTCTCAGCCTTATCAAGCAACTAAAAATAGCAGAAGATTCCATTGACAAAGGTAAAGGCATCACAATAAGAGCATACGACGACCAAGAAAGAGTGTCTCAGGGCACAATAAAACTCCCTATTCAAGTAGGCACGACGCTCATGGAAACTACCTATCATCTCTTGGACCTTGATTTGCCATATAATATCCTCTTGGGATGCCCATGGATCCATGCGATGAAAGTCGTAGCATCAACCTTCCACCAATGTGTGAAATTCACACATAATGGACAAGAGGTTACCATCCATGGAGATCCCGAACCATTTTCATATTGCAAAAATCTTGAGGCCAAGTATTACAAAATCCCCCAGGTACCAAAGAATGATGAGGGCCCATCCACGTCATGCATCGACCCCGCCACTCTCACGTCCACTTCTGCGACAGAAACACCTACAATCCTCGCAATTCCCACCATCTCCGACATCAAGCTCATCATTCAGGAAGATGGTTGTGGAAGCTATAGGGTCCCTAATAATGCTTTTGTGATAGGAGAGCTACCACAATCTCCTAGATCACGAGGACACCCACAACAAAATCAATCTTCCACATCTCAAACATCTATTGAAGATTATCTTGAATTCACAAGATGGGGAGATCTTGGCCAAGAGGACATTGAGGTAGACCCATCTCACATGCTATACCAAGATGAAAGACCAACAACTAATTTACCAATGGATGAAAGAAGCAAAGGTTTCCAAATGATGCTCACAATGGGTTATGACAAAAATCAAAGATTGGGACAAACGACAAGGGCCTTATAATATCTATCATGCCTGAGACGCGAACCATAACAAATCTTGGCCTTGGATGTACCCCTCCGAGGATAACCATACGTGGCCGAGGTCCTCCGATTATAGTAGTTAACGACTCTCCTCAGCCAATACTGGTACAAATACACTCACCAATAGTCTCAAGCACCAACACACATAACTTCATAACTGAGTCCTATGTTAGTAGCGATGACGAGGATTCCTTGACCTACCTACCTAGGTTATTTGAGGACACCTCCCTTTGCATGATCAATACCTTGTCTTTTGAGCCCAACCATCAAGACCATTAAATTCGCTTAGTGTATCCCCAATTGATCGATTATGACCAATGAAGACGACTAGTTCTCAACACATTCAAAAATGATGAAGCACTCTCAGAATTCATGGGATTGAGGGATAACATTCTAGATGGAGATCATAAGGTAGGGTTTATAATGGAATTAGACACACAAGCCTATTACGGGGAAACGATTGAATCCTTCAGTCGTAAAAGTGAGAAACTAAGAATCAAATCCAAGTCCTTGAGTGAAAACCACATTGTGGCACTCTCCGACAAGACAAAAGTAAAAATAAAGGATGTATCCAATAGTGAAAACCACTCTGAGGTGCCCGAGGATGAAGGATTCAATCTTCCCCTAAGAGCTATCCATCAGGAGAAGTCAGCACTTTTGGCCAAAAAATGCAACCCTGTCAACCTACGAACAGAGGAGACTCTGTATATAACATTCTATGCGGAATCACTATTAATAGAAGAACAAGAACTCCTAGCAGCATTTCTAAAGGAAAGAAAAATAAATTTTGCATGGAGTTATGCTGATATGCCAGGACTAGATCCAAAAACTGTGGTTCATCATTCAGCAGTGTATCCAGACGCAAAGCCTATCAGACAAAAGCTTCAGAAAATGCATCCTCAAATAGCCCTATTGGTCAAAATGGAGCTCAAAAAGTTGCTAGATGCAGGATTTATCTGACCAATTGATTATCTAGAATGGGTTTCAAATCTAGTACCTGTTTCAAAACCTGACAGAGCCATTTGAATATGTACACACTTCAGAGATCTAAACAAGGCATGTCCAAAAGATGATTTCCTGCTTCCCAACATCGACATGATAGTAGAAATGACAGCAGGGCATGAAATGCTATCACTAATGGATGGATTCTCAGGATATAACCAGATCATGATAGCAAAAGAAGATCAACACAAGATGACATTCACTTGTCCATGGGGGACATACTGCTGGAACATGATGCCATTCAGCCTGAAAAATGCAGGAGCAACCTATCAAAGGGCTATGACATTGATCTTCCGCGATATGATACATAAAAAAGTTGAGGATTATGTTGATGACATCTTAGCTAAGTCTAGAAAAAGACAAGATCATATAGCAAACCTAAGTGCTATCTTTGACAAACTGGAAGAATACAAAGTTAGACTAAACCCTAAGAAGTGTGTCTTTAGTGTGCAATCAGGTAAACTACTAGGATACATAGTCTCCATGAGGGGTATTGAGGTAGATCCGGAAAAAGTGAAAGAAATCCTCGATATGGAAGCACCAAAGACACTAAGACAACTAAGAGGTCTCCAAGGCCGACTTCAATCCATCCGACGATTTATAGCACAACTGGCAGACAAGCAGAATCCATATTCCCACCTACTCCACAAGGGGGTAGCATATAAATGGGATACAAAATGTGAAGAAGCATTCAACAAGATTAAGGAATATCTACTGACACCGCTAGTCTTAATGCCACCTATCCCAAAGAAGCCACTAATATTATGTGTCAGCAACAGCGATAGCTCTTGGAGCTCTCTTAGCCTAGCACGATGAAAATGGAATGGAGAGGGCCATCTACTACATTAGTAGGACAATGGTTGGGCATGAGTTAAACTATTCATTCATCGAGAAAGCATGCCTCGCAGTAGTGTTTGCATCCCAAAAATTTAGACACTACATGTTGGAACACAAGATAAAAATCATCGCAAAAATTGATCCCTTCAAGTATCTTTTATCAAAGGCAATGTTAACAGGTAGAATGGAAAAATGGGTAATGAAACTATCAGAGTATGACATCGAGTATGTGGAAAGAAAAGCAATCAAGGGACAGCTCATCACAGATCAACTAGAAGAAGCACCTATTTATTCTGGGAATCCTCTTGTCTCAGAATTTCCAGATGAATCCATTTTTAACCTCAACGTAGCTGATCATTGTAAACTATACTTCGATGGTTCATATACACAACATGGATCAGGAGCTGGTGTCTTCTTCATCACCCCACAAGGGGATTGCATACCAAGGTCATACAAACTAGAATTTCCTTGTACCAACAACATCGCGGAGTATAAGGCTTTGACTATAGGTCTCAGGATAGCAATGCAATGGAACATCATAGCTCTCAAGGTTTATGGAGACTCTCAGTTGATCATAAATCAGGTCAATAATGAATATCATACTAAGGATGACAAGCTAACTCCATACAAGAAATTGGTGGAGACTCTTAAGGAATCCTTCATTGACATAACATTTGAGAAAATTCCAAGAACCAACAACAGAGTAGCAGATGCCATGGCTACAATTGGGTCTCTAGTAGACATCCCTCACAATGTGCTGAAATATGAATTTCTGATCAAACAGCTTCTCGTTCCCACATTCAAGGTACCAGAATTGGAATATGTGTGTGAAATTGTTGGTCCTAACAATCCTTGGTATCATGACATCTATACATATCTTCAAATAAGAGTCATACCCACTGACCTGCCATCAAACCTAAAATGAACCTTTGTCAAAAAGGCATCTAGATTTGTCATCCTAGGAGATACCTTAAATCGTAGAAGCATAGAGGGTACCTTACTACGATGTCTAAATGCTGAGGAGGCATTAACTTCTCTAACTGAAGTTCATAACGGCATATGTGGCTCACACTCGAGTGGAATGACCATTGCCAAAAAACTGCTGAGGATGGGGTATTACTGGCCCACAATGGAATGGGAAGCACATGATCATGCCAGAAAGTGTCTACAATGTCAGCAGCATGGGGACCTCATCCATGCTCCAGCTCAAGAGCTCCATCCCATCGTCAGGCCATGGCCCTTCTCACAGTGGGGACTCGATCTCATTGGGAAAATCTCACCTACCTCATCCAATGGCCATAAATTCATCATCACTACAACTGAGTACTTCACAAAGTGGGTGGAGGCCATACCTATGACCTATCACTGGAAAGTAGATCTCAAAATTCATCCTAAACTATCTCATCTGTCATTACGGTGTCCCACAAGCCATTATCTCAGATAATGGGACACCATTCAAGAACCAGGAGGTTCGTGACTTGTGTGAGAAATTCAAAATCCAGCATCGCTTTTCCACCCCAAACTATCCCCAAGGCAATGGCCAAGCAGAAGCCACAAACAAAACCATTTTGAAAATCCTTAAGAAAACAGTCAATGACACAGGTCGTGACTGGCATCTGCAGCTTAATCTAGCCCTCTGGGCCTATTGAACCAGCATCCGCACACCTATGAGCGCCACTCCCTTTTCCTTGGTCTATGGATCAGAAACGGTACTTTCCATTGAGACCAAGCTCCCATCCCTCAGGATTTCACTGCAAAACCTCATCATGGATGAAGAGTATCGAGTGTCAAGATTGAACGAGCTAGAGCTACTAGATGAGAAATGCATAGATGCTTTAAATCATTTGTAAGTCTATCAAAATAGACTCAAACGAAGCTACAACAAGAAGATCAAAAGTAGAACTTTCCAAGTCAGAGAACTAGTCTTAAAAGAAAATCAAAAGAATGTCTCAAATCCCAGCAACAAAGGCAAGTTCGAACCCAATTGGTTAGGGCCTTTCATCGTCATAGCAAGCTATAAATCAGGGGCATACTAGCTCTCAACACCCAAAGAGGAACCTCTGTAGGAACCCATGAATAGCTCCCATCTCAAAAAGTTTTATGCCTAAATCTTTCAAGGTATATAACCAAAAAATCCAAAAAATCATAAAATGTCCTGAAAAAATGGTTACTTCGATGAAAACTTGGAAAACAAGCGTCTTGGTGACAACAAAAAAATCAAAAAAGCAAAAAAATCCAAAAAAATCAGAAAAAGGATCAAAAAAATCATCCTCTAGTGAAAACTACTTTGGTGGCACTTTGGGCAAGTACCTTGGTGAAAACCTAGCAAACAGCGCCTTGTAAATAAGTACTTTCCATCCACCAGAACCTTCATGGCTTGATCTGCATCATCCATCCATTTCGCTTCCGTCATCCATCGCATCCAAGTCTCCATCCATCACACATCCACTCACATCTGCACCATAGCTTGGTCTTGTGTTCATATCATGATCCTTCCTAGTACTACTCGGCCCATCCTCAAGGTTAGTTTGTCCTTCCTTTATCGAAGTAGTCTATTGCATCATGCTGGGGGCACTTTCTCATTGGATCGGATTCGTGTATGATCTTAAAGTCCTTAAAATCAAAAAATCCAAAAACATCAGAAAATTAGAAAATCCAAAAACATTCAAAATCATCAAAAATCCCAAAAACAAGTCAAAAAGTTAGTCAAAAAGTCAAAAAACAGAGTCATCTAGCTGAACTACGTCATCTCTGAGCCTGAACATAAGCAAGGTTGATCTTTGATCATCCCCTGAGACATTTAGGTCAATCCCATAGGAGTCCATCATAATAAACTGACATCTCATCATGTATATCGTCATTTGTAAATTGGTCGAGTCGTCAGTTGAACTACGTGGTCTCTGTGTGTATAACGTAGGCAAGGCTAATATGTTGATCAGCCCTCGAGGCCCCTAGGATAGGTCTTTAGGTTAGTATCTTTGTCAAAATATCAGAAAATACCAAAAACATTGGAAAATCGAAAATCAAAACATTTGAAAACATTTGAAAAATACCAAAAAATAGCCTCAAAACATTGCAAAACTCCAAAAACATCCAAATATTTGAAAAAACCCATCTGCCTCATCTCTCTTGCACCTGCAATAACACCATTCATAATAAATTGACCATCATTCTCAAACTCTGGTGAAACAGTTAGAAACAAGTCTAGCAGGTTAAAAGTAAAACTCAAAAGCGCCAAGTCTCAAGTCTCAGTCAGTAAATAAACAAGTTGGTCAAGTCTTTGTGTCGATAGTCCATCATCCAAACAGTCCCATATCAATCATCTAATAACATCATGTCCTAGGATGAATCCTTCCTACAAGGGGCATTATTTATCAGAAAGAACACTTTGGATAAACGAAATGACGTGCCGCCATCCACTAACATGTCCTACAATGTATCCTTCCTACAATGGGCATTATCTTTTGGCAATAAGTTTCGGTTCTTATCCTTAAAAACACATTCCCTTTTGGTTAGCGGTATTGAAGAACATCAACTTGTTTGTGTGCTTTATCTTTTATCTTTTGACTTATCTCATTGCGCTCACTCCAAGGACCTCTCGATGATATCCAAATGAAAGATTTAGAGAGATAGGAATGGGGCAATGATCATTATCCTTTTGTATGCTATGCTTGTTGGACATTCTTGTAAAATAACTTGGCGAATACTTGCTTTGTTAGATATGTATGGAGGATGTTTTGGATAGCTTGTTGACTATTGCATTGATTGGTTATACCTTTCCGTGTTTTGGTCCGAGGTGTTTGAAACTTCTAAAGTGCATCCTAGTAGAGTTTCCATATGTCAGGTGTGAACAAGAATACTCCTATCTATTTGTTGAGTCAAAGTCCATCACACTAAGTACAATGTCATCCTGGTCCGTTATACCTTGATGCATCATACTTAGGCATGTTATCAAAAATAAAGTAAGTGACCCTTTTAAAATCCCAATCCTTGATAAGAAAATCATCCATTTCTCATCACCATTTCTCATCATCATTTCTCATCATCATCTCTCATAATGTTGGCTTGTTGGACCCTCTTGTCATCATCTAATGTCTTCCGCACTAACATCATAGCATGAATAGTTAATCATCATCACCAATTCATCCATCATGCATCCATCATGCATCCATTGTGCATTCATATCATCATCATAATATAGATCTGTTATTCTAAGCATCTACATAAATCATACATTTGCATAATCATAGCATATCATATCATCATTTAAGTTGTTTAGGATAATATAGATTTGTTATTCTAAGCATCTTGAAATCATCTCATTTGCATCATCGTCCATAACCATCCATTTTGAGCCTCTTTATCGTGAGATCGACCCTCAAATCGAATCTTTTCACTCGATCTCTCGAGGGGGCAATGTACCAGTGTACTTTCCGCTGGGGCATCCGAAAAATTAATTTTTTTTTGATTTTGATCACGGCAAGTTTATTCTTTGAACCAATGCAACAAGTACATTGCTTCAAAGAGGGGCAAAATGTAGACATGCAAAATTAGCATTTTGCATTCGATTAGGTTAATTCATTAACTAAACTAGATCTTGCATTAGGTCCATTCATCACTTTCATCCATTCATTAATCTCATCTCCTAAGGTCATCTATCTAAAATCAAATAAACATTATCATCAACCTTTTAACAAATCGAACATCCATTTAAATTAAATCCCAAATCATATTCCATCATTTTCTAATTTAAATAAATCAAATATCAAAGTCCTAAAAGTCAAACTCACCTAATCATCATTAAACTAAACTAATCATCATTAATTTAATCTAACCATGATTAAATTCTAATCTCACCCCACTTGCATTCTCTAGATATCTCCACTTGCACAGATAAATTCATTTATTGATTTATTTAAACCCTCATTTTCACTCAACATGGCCCTCAAATTTGAAAATCATGACAAGTTGATTTGTCCCTCCAACATTGCATTTATTGCTCTTTTTCTTGTCCCCCTCTCTAAATTTATTGCAAAATTTGAATTCAAATTCTCCCTCTCATGGGCACACTTCCCAAATCTTGCACATCCATTGGCCTATCATCACTTGACAAGTGGCCTCTCCTCATTGGGTGATCTTTAGTCCCACATTCACCCTCTTGGCCAATCTCTCATCAAGAAAATCTATAAAAGAAGGCCTTAATCCTCATTCATCCATCCACAACTTTTATGCAAGGTTAGTCTCTTGATTTGAGAACTCATCTTGCTCATCATCTCCATTTGCATTTCATCATTTTGGCTTCTTAGCAAGGGTTGGGAAAGGGTCACTAGCACATGTGACACTAATCCAATATGGAATAGGTGATTATCTTGCTTTTGAAATGTCTTCTTGATGTTGTTTTTGTTACTTGTGGCATTTATTTAGCATAGATATTTCATTTCATGGAGGTATTTACAGATTTGTATGTTTAGACTAACCCTTCTAATGAGTATTTGAGGTTGGTTTTACTTGCAGATTTAGGGTACTTCACTCGCAAATGCTTACACAAACTAGCAGCTAAATACGTGATTCTTGTTGATATGTTTTATAGATGGTCCTTTAATGGTCTCTTACTTAGGTGTCTGAAGGATTCTGAAATACCTATAGCCCTTGAACAAGCTCATGCTAGTTCCTGTGGAGGTCATTTTGGAGGACAATCGTTAGTGTAAAAACTTATCCATATGGGTTGTTATTGGCAACAAATGTAGAAAGACTGCTTCGCTTACGTTAAATGATGTCACAAATGTCAAGAACACAATAATTTGATCCATGCTCCTACTTCTGAGCTTCGTGCCCAAGTTCCCATTTGGCCATTTTTCAGTATGTGGATTGGATCTTATTTGAAAAAAATCACCTCCCTCTTCTACCAAACATATGTTTATCATCACCACAATAGACTATTTCATGAAATGGATGGAAGCTATTCCTCTTCATTCTACGACTACTAAAGTAATTTGTCATTTTATATTGGAACACATAACTACTTACTTTCGACTCCCTTCCATAATAATTTTAGAAAATGGAACCCCTTTTAAGAATAACAAAGTTAAGAAATTTCTTGAAACATTCATTATTCAACATCAATTTTCAACACAGTATTATCCACAATCCAATGGATAAGTTGAAAACACTAATAATATTTTGGAACAAATTCTAAAGAAACTATTAAAAAACATCATAAGGATTGGCATATGCAATTATATTATGCGCTTTGGGCTTATAGAACGAGTGTTTGATTATCAATTGGAACTACAAATTATAACCTCATTTATGCAACTGATGCAATCATGCCCTAGGAGTTAGAAATACCTACATTGTAAATTTCTCTTCAATACATTATTGATAATGCCGCTTATAAAGAGCAACGATTACACAAACTTTAGATGCTTGATGAAAAGTGTAGACATCAAAAAATTGTCCTCTTACGATACCTTGTCACAACATTGCATCATTTAGACACCTTGTATCATGTTTTTCCCTAGGTACCCATGTCATCATCTAATTAGTTAAATAAATCTTATTTATTTGACTAATTTCATTTATTCCTTCCTATGCATAATTCATCAATTCCTCTAATGTTAATTAAATAATTTATATTATTTAATTAATTAAATCATTTCCATCCATTTCTCTAATGTTAATTAAATAATTTATATTATTTAATTAATTAAATCATTTCTATTAATTCTTCTAATGTTAATTAAATAATTTATATTATTTAATTAATGAAATCATAAATCCAACAATAATTAAATAAATCAAATATTTATTTAATTAATAAAATTTTTAAAATATCTTCTGCTTTCTTTCCAAATTTGAACTCATGTGTGTCTAATTAATTAATTTAATTAGATAATTCATCAATTATCTTTCTCATCTTTTTCAGGATTTATTTCCTTTGAAAGAGAATCCAAATCTTTCTATTTTTTTCACATCTTATCTTGTTTTAATTCCTTTAAAACAATAAATCAAAATATTTCTATCTTTCGAAAATTTTATCTCATCTCATCATATTTCCTCTTTTGTCAAAAAATCAAATCCTTATCGAATCTTGTCAAATCTTATCTCTGTTCAAATAAAAAATCTATAAATCTAACCTTTCACAAGCCATTTGGATTGAATCTTCTTCTAGCATCTTCACTCTATCAAAATCAGTCTTTAATCTCCATCTATCATCTTCATCAGGTTGTTATGCTGCAGAATTGAGCAACCAACATTCCTCCTCTACAATCAACCTTCGAATTCTTGCATCCTTGTGCAGGTGGAGAAGAGCCATGGAGATCAATCAACACTAGTTTGAAAATCGGTTTGCATGTGTCTTTCATTTATTTATTTTCATTCTCGTTTGTACTTCATGGTGCTTGATAGGATTTAATTTGTTTGTTTTCTTCAATGCATTTAAACCTTTGCTTTTATTCCTATCTACATTTTGGTGCCCACCGTGGGGCCTTGCCCCATTTTTAACATTTATCTACAGGTTTTTTGACAGGATTTCGCATTCTGGAATTCGGCTTTTTCACAAAAATTCTCATTTTAGCACATACAAAGGTTTCTATAGTGCATACAAGGGCTTATGTAGTGCATACAAATCTTTTAATAGTGCTTCTTGCAGGTTTTATTGACTTTGTTTTGCAGATTTGACAGTTTTTGGACAAAACCGCAAGTTTTACCAATTTCTTCATATCTTCTACACAGCTGCGAATTTTTCTGCAATATTTTTACAAAGTCTTGTACATCATCTCAAGAGGCTATAGTAAAAAAATCAAGGGTGTATCATTTCTTTTGTAGACGTTATTGTAATTTTATGTTTTTTAATAAAATTTGTTTTCTGGAAGCAAGTCGACAAAATTTTCAAAACTTTTTTACATTTTTGGAAATATCTTTAAATTATAGTGGGGGTCTATGTTTTATAGATTTAATTTAGAAGTCAAATACAATGCGATAAAATATGATCTTCATTTTCTGTATGGTTTTCACAAATCCGCGTTTCTGAGAGCAAAACAAAGAATTTTTCTAACTTCTTTACATTTCTAGAAAGCTCTCAGAAAATTAGATGGGATCTCTTCTTTGAGTTTTCATTTTTCAGATCAATAAAATTGTCAAATACTGAAATCTAATTCGGCTATGTCAAAAACATGTCTCTGAAATTGCAATTTTTTTTTGATGAGTTTATTTAGTTTTTTGGCTGCATTATAATATCATTTTTTTCATCTTGTAGGTGATCATAGGGAGCTCCAATAGCAGCAAATATCACTCACAACAATCTGGAAAGCGAATAATCAGGTGCACACATTCCATTTTTTTAATCTCATTAATCTTGTTTGTCACATCTTTCAATTTGGGACATAAAATCAAATCTTGTTTGATCACATCATTGCAATTGGTTTAAAAAAAATCTTGTCTGCAATCACACTTCAAAAATTGGGTCTAAAATTAATCATTGTCTTCCATCACATCTTGATTTGGGGATAAAAAGAACAAGTGTTTGAATTATTTTATAAACATTACAATTTTTTTAAAGAAAATTAATCATTGCGAGTGTGAATCAAGTGTGTGTGTGTGATCACAAGCACCTCACTTGGTTTGCTTTTGTCAAACCCTTTCTAGGAGGCATGCTAGGGGATTTCATCACCCCTGGGGATGACCTCAATCGAAGTGTGAATCAAAAGACACGCTTGTTTGGAAGTTAAAATTTTTGTCACTCTTGGCTAAGCCCCAAAGAACTTTATACCTTTGGGAAGTGAAGGTGAAGGGTGGGTTACCCCTTTCTCCCAGCCGTGTGGCAGGATCTTTCTTTCAAATCATCCTTAGTCAACCTTGTGTAGACTAGCTTGAAACCTAATTGGCCATACCCACTTGACTAGTTCTAGGACTTGTTGATGTGTCTTCTTCAAATGTGTGCTTAATAATCACATTCATAATTTCAAATTCAAACTCACTTATGTGTCTTTTGTGAGTGATTTATGTGTGTACATATGTGATCATTCATTTAAATATTTCCAAATCAAGCTAAACACCAAACACATAAAGATAAGTTAGTCTACACGTTCTTCCAACACATTCATATCCAATCACTTTCATCCTAATCACTCTTCTTAGCCACATCCTATCCATTTCATCCTAATCAATCAAGCCATCCAATCTAATCATTCCACATCATCACTATCACCAACAAAGTCCTAGTCACCACTTGTCAAAATGGTTATAATCATAAACAAGCCCAATCCTAATCATAAGCCCAAAATCATAATCCAAGGGGGCTATCCCTCTAGGCCAAATCATGAGACAAAACCTAAGCCTGAGCTCATAATTCAAGGAGTCCCTTTCTATAGTCAAAATCATGAAAGAAAACCAAAACCTAAAATCATACTTCGAGGGGCTTCTCCTACCACCTCTAATGATGACATGAACGATGTTACATACTTTGAGGAACAAATCGATGTGCAAGAGCTTACACACATGTATGACACCATGCCCACATTCAAACACAAATCCCTAGCATCCCAACTTCAAAACCTCCTTTAGACACTTCACCAAATACCCCAACCCCTAGACCACCAAACCATACAAAGCCTTCAAACCCACTTCCAAAATTTTCAACAAATTAAATCACCTAAAATCCAACACCTCCTAGCTCAAGCCAATCATTTCATTTCCACTTGTCAAATTCAACAACCACAACATCATCTCCTATCCATTCATTATCAACCAATTCCACCTCAACCTAATGTGCCATCTCCTTCCACCTCATACCAATTTAATCCACCCACTTCTTCACATGTGAATGCCACATCAACCTATCAAGCCACATCACGAAAAACACATGTGACTTTAAGTTCTACCTTGCAACGAGGCCAAACTTCCTCATGTTCTAATGCAACCATTGACAAGGGGAATACCAACCTAGCACATGCACCCTATAACTTTATCATATCATCATCCAATCAAAATCAAAACTCTAAGCCAACACCTTCCACCCCTACACCTCCAAAGGATGTGACCCAAGGGCTACGAGCAAGGAATCAATTGTCGCTATGTCATTCAACACATATACCTGAACATACAAAAGAATCCTCAAACATCATGCCAAGTCCTTCAAGCCAACCATGTCATCCACAACCCCTTGAGCCAATTCTAGAGTCTCCCCTTGAAAGTCCAAGTCACCCTCTATCATGCTCCTATGTTGTTGACCATCAAGAACATGACAAGTCTCTCCATGAGAAATCCCCTTCCACCTCCATTCATATAAGTCATGAGGTATGTCAAGAGCACAATCATAAACACACAGAAACATTACCCCCTCATCCACATAAAGATCAACACCCTCCCAATGATTCCATTCATAACATACCTAATACTATTCATGATCAATCTTCCATCTTTGATCAAGACCCCTTTTATGATCAAGAAGACCATGATGATCCTCTTAGCCAACTTTATGCATTCCATGGTCAAGATCTTTCCACCTCACCCATCCATGATGCACAAACATTCACTTCCCTTGATGAGACATATGCCTCCCAAACACACATAGAAGATCAAACAAATACATTGGATCTAAGTGAACACAATGCTAATCAAGATCCTAATGATCCCCCATCACCCATTATCGACCCCATTGCAAGTACTCCATCATATCTTATTGGTCTTTCCACCCTCATTCATGAATGTTCCTCCTTAGAACAACAACAACCATTATCTTCTCCATCCAATAAGGAACTCATGTTTAGTGTTCCACCTACACCTAGTCCCATTGTCCATTAAATACTCCAAAACATGAACGACCAAGGTAAAGGTCTAGACCTTCATGAACAAGGTATTTTGGAGCCCATCCATGTCAAAGTCCCTCCATGCTCTTATGGCCTTGGACCTACACCCCAAGGACAACAACCTAAAGATGTTGGTATTTCCTCCATGCCTCCTAAGTCCACTTTCCATGATGAATCCTATCATACACCTATAACATATGTTGCCATTCCACCTCCATCATCTTATAAATGTCAAAAGCATGTGATCGTACACCTTCCACCATCCACTCTACCACCATTGCTTCCAACTCCTAATATCCCTCGATCCACTCTACCACCATTGCTTCCAACTCCTAATATCCCTCGATTCATTTTACCACCATTACTTCCAACACCTAATATTCCTACCATTCAATCATCTTATCCATTTATCCATAAATACCCTAACATTCCTAATCATGACCAAAAAATGCACACATTGTATAAACATGAAGCTTCCACCCATTCCACCAAACACAAGGGATTCCAAAATAAAAATTTGGATGCCTCTACACATAAAGTCAAAAATTCTAAAGGACCTAATACCTTAGCATACAATTGCAAAATATCAAACCCAAGTACATCTAAAAAGTTATATAAGCCCATACCTCCAAAAGTAAAGGCCAAAACTAAATGGGTTTGGGTACCTAAGCAGAAAGAAAGCAAGTCAAATGAGGCATCCACATCACAAAAATCCCAAAAATCCCCTTCCATCCAAAACACACATTCCCACTCTATTCAAAAGTCTCAAATTCCTAAAACCCACAAGCCACATAAAATTCATAAAAATACTAAGTCTATGTGGTTACCAAAAGCACTACATCCACCACCTCCTAAGCAAACATTTCCATTGCTTCCTACACCCCATCCACATCAAAAGCTTCAACGTTTATCACAGTGTGTGCAACCATTGGTCATGGTTCCCTTCCATTTCACAACAATTCCACATACCTCCATCTCCCTAGCCTTCACACATTATCCTACATATCTCCCCCACCATATTCCTATGGTCCATGCTTTTGTATAAACCTTTCATAATCCATCATCTACCTACTCCATCTCACACTCATGCAATCCCTTACCAACGTCTAGGAGCATAATGACATTTGACATGGTCCATTCGATGAGATCCATCTCTTGTGGGACTACCACCTTTCATGGAACTAGACACTTGAGTCCCTCCTATCCATATTCCCCTTCTCCTATCCAAAAGTCAAAAAACAAAAACAAAAAAAAAGTAAAGAGAAATCCCTTCGGCCAATGGTGAAAACCTGGTAAATAGGCACCCTGGATAAGTACCGTGATGAAAACCTAGCAAATAAGCGTCATGTGTAGGTTTATCTTCTATATCACTTACACTTGGGGGCACAATGTCTTATCTATCCAACCTATCATTTTCATGTCTTGTCATTTCCATCCTACCTGCCATCTTTAGCCATCATATTGAGTCTATTCATACATACCTATCATATCGAGTCCATTCATCCACCCTTCTTCTTTTGATCTTGATGAAGATATACGGGAAAAATGTTGAAACATGTCTTAGGTATCTCTTGACATACCTCATCCTTCCAAACCAATCATATCATTATCCTATTGTCATAAGCTTTGTCATGAAAAATCCTAAGTCTTGTACCTAGAATGGGGCATGTTATTCCTATGCGACATAGTCTTTGGAGATCACATCCTCGCTCTCTTATGATGCATACATCCATACCATCGATCCATATATCATGAGCCTTTTTCCCATCACCCACCCCTTCATCCATGAATCCCATCTATTTCCTTGCACCTAGACTTGGTTTTCCCCTTTTCATTGGTATCTAGCACAAAGGCTACTCAAATTTTCATCCAAAAACATCAAAACATTTCAAAAATCCAAAAAAAATCAAAACATTTGAAAATCCAAAAAATCAAAACATTTCAAAAATCCAAGAAAAAATTAAAACATTTAAAAATCCAAACAAAATCAAAACATTTGAAAAATCAGAAAAAATCAAAACATTTAAAAATCGAAACAAAAGAAATCAAAACATTTCAAAATCCAAAACAAAATCCAAAGCATTTCAAAAATCCAAAACAAAATCAAAACATTTCAAAAATCCCAAAAAAAATCAACATATTTCAAAAATACAAAAAAAAAATCAAAATATCCTCAAAAATACAAAAAAAATCAAATATCCAACAAAATCTAAGCAATAAAATCAAACCTCATCACTTCTTCTCATCAATCTAATCACTATCATCAAAATCATTCCAATCCAATCAATTCCTCAATCCAATCATTCAACTATTCAACCAAATCGATCATCTTCATCAAAACCATTGCATCCAATCAAATCAATCCAAGCCATAATCCAAATGCAAGTCAATCCTTAATCCATACCAATCAAGTTGATCAATCTTGTCAAATTATCCAATCACATCCTTTGGTCTTGATCCTAATCTTGTCGTAAACCAAATCAAATTCAATCAATCAATTTATCATCATCCTTGTGTTGATCTAGGGACATGCCGCTCCCCACAATGACAACACTATCATCATCATCAATCAATCAATCAATCAACGGTTTACAGCTTGACAGGGGCAATTCCTTGTTTGTTTTTGTATCATTTGTGCATGCTTGCTTGCTTGCTTGTGTGTGTTATCATTTTATCTTGCATTTGTATCAAATCCATATCATTCCAGCTAAAATTCATATCTTGTGTGTGTTGGAATATCTTTTTGCATTATCCTTTGCATCTAAGGTCACATAATACCTTTTGTGCATTAGGACTTTAATGCTCTAAGTCTCTTTCCTCATACGTCTAGACAAGGTTGTATTACGCTGGGGCATAAGACACATCGTCACCTTGGTCCTTATAGCTTGGTGCATAATTTCTAGTGCTAAATCAAACATCATGGTTGCTCACTTTCATTGGAGCATACCGTATCATTCATCTCCTTCATCCACTTTCTATCTTGCATCATCCTGTTTATCATTTCATTTCATTTCGAGAGTCTACCCATGTTTGTCCAACCCGCTTATCCTCTCAAGGGGGCATCATCATTCCATCATCCTATATTTCTATCATAATCCATTTTTTTCTATCCATACCTTAACTTCTTTGAAATGATGTTATTCGACACAAATCTCATCATCTCGAACATCATCTCAAAGAGGGGCAAAATGTAGACATCAAAAAATTGTCCTCTTACGATACCTTGTCACAACATTGCATCATTTAGACACCTTGTATCATGTTTTTCCCTAGGTACCCATGTCATCATCTAATTAGTTAAATAAATCTTATTTATTTGACTAATTTCATTTATTCCCTTCCTATGCATAATTCATCAATTCCTCTAATGTTAATTAAATAATTTATATTATTTAATTAATTAAATCATTTCCATCCATTTCTCTAATGTTAATTAAATAATTTATATTATTTAATTAATTAAATCATTTCTATTAATTTCTTCTAATGTTAATTAAATAATTTATATTATTTAATTAATGAAATCATAAATCCAACATTAATTAAATAAATCAAATATTTATTTAATTAATAAAATCTTAAAAATATCTTCTCGCTTTCTTTCCAAATTTGAACTCATGTGTATCTAATTAATTAATTTAATTAGATAATTCATCAGTTATCTTTCTCATCTTTTTCAGGATTTATTTCCTTTGAAAGAGAACCAAAATCTTTCTATTTTTTTCACATCTTATCTTATCTTGTTTTAATTCCTTTAAAACAATAAATCAAAATCTTTCTATCTTTCAAAAAATTTATCTCATCTTGTCATATTTCCTCTTTTGTCAAAAAATCAAATCCTTATCGAATCTTGTCAAATCTTATCTCTGTTCAAATAAAAAATCTATAAATCTAACCTTTCACAAGCCATTTGGATCGAATCTTCTTCTAGCATCTTCACTCTGTCAAAATTAGCCTTCAATAGCCATCTATCATATTCATCAGGTTGTTATGCTGTAGAATTGAGCAACCAACATTCCTCCTCTACAATCAACCTTCAAAATCTTGCATCCTTGTGCAGGTGGAGAAGAGCCATGGAGATCAATCAACACTAGTTTGAAAATCGGTTTGCATGTGTCTTTCATTTATTTATTTTCATTCTCGTTTGTACTTCATGGTGCTTAATAGGATTTAATTTGTTTATTTTCTTCAATGCATTTAAACCTTTGATTTTATTCCTATCTACAAAAAGAACATTAACACTCTTGAGCATCTCCAAGATTACATAAGAAAAGTACAATGAAATCATAGCTCGCATGTCATTCCTCGAACATTTTGTGAGGGTGATTTCATTCTTTCTAAGAATCAACGTAATACTAATGCTAAATATGAAGATAAATATAAATTAAGTCCTAATTGGTTAGGACCTTACATAATTGATACTAGTTACAGGTCTGGTGCTTATGTCTTAATGGAGCTTGATGGAACACCTCGTAAGGAACCTATTAATGCCATGCATTTGCATCGGTATTACCTATAATATCTTTGAATAGTATAATAGTTAAAGAAGTGTTGTCTAAAGTTATTCGATGTTATTATAAATAACTTTCACACTGCTTCATTCTTGACAACTAATTTTGTGTTTGTCTTGAACACTAAGGTAATTATTTAAAATCATTTTATTATTACATTAGGATTCATACTATTCACCTTTGTGTTATGTTTAGTTAAATCCTTATATGAGTTATAGGTGTATTTAATTTAACATATTCTCTCATTAACAATGTTGTATCTATAATAAAATTGAAACATGTTTTAAAATAGATCACATTAATCATGTTAAATCATGAGGACATTAATTAAATACTTTTACCATAAGTCATTTAATTAATCACATTGTATTTAGCGCTCAAACATAAAGAGACACATCATAATAACACGAATTATGCATACTTATATATATATATATATATATATCAAAGTTTTATATACATCTCAATATCATATACAAAATCACAAAGGTCTGTGAGAGTTGGACCCCTTGTGCTCTAGTACTTGAGATCCAGTCCTAGACATCATGAGATGGTCATGTGTGATCATGACCATGAACTGCCAAGTCTAAGCGCATACTCTAGACCCTATACTTGACCAACAACCACAAGATGCTCCTCTGCCATCTGATCCCTCTCCACTCTTACCAGTGATAGCTCTACATGTAGTCTCTCGATCTCTGCTAAAGTCTATGATGACTATCCTACACTGTTAGCTCAATGGAGTCATCTACCCATGCTCTCATATGCTTCATGTAACCTCACGAAAGGTCTGAGTGACTTTGGATCCTCCTCCACGATCAGTGGGGGTACATATTTAGGATCCATCTCCTCCTCGTTGATGGATGTAGGCACCATCTCTGTAGTGGCTTGAAGATATAACTCTCACTAGTATCTCATCGCTCATGCAAGATAGACAAGGTACACAATCAGTAAACATCATCATGATATATATATATATATATATATATATATATAGCATAAAATACTGAGGTACATGTGTAAAATCAAATTTCATCACCTATGTCTCTAGTCAGATGCAGGATGTCAACATCATCCTCTCTGCGGGGCATGGAGGACATGCTAGCCTCTCTCTAACTCTGGGTGTCGATGCTTGTTGTAGTTGTTGCATGAGATCTGGTCCTATAAGTGTGTGAGGACTCTCCATTCTCGTACTGATCCTAAATAGCTACATCATCACCCTCACTCAGGGATGGCTAATCCTCATAATACTCATCCTCATCATAATCCTCCTCCTAATCATCCTCTCCTCCATCCTAGTCCTCATAGTCAGGATCAACATCTGAATGGTAATCATCATCGATCACATCAGTAAATATGTTTGTTGGCCTATATCATACCTCCTCTACTTTCTCTTCTGGCTCATCTCCCTGATCTGATGCTAGTCCTACATCACCTATAGGTACATCCATAGGGAACATAGGAGCTAGTCATGTAAATGACCACAACTCTTCGTGCTCATCTATGCAGCCGACATCATCAACATTGGAGATTGGTGGTTGATTGTGGTATGAACCATCATAATCACTCTCATGAACACGATCTACAGTAATCCAAATAGTGTCACTTGGCCTCTAGCAACTCTGTACTAATCGTCTAATAAAGGGGCATGCCCTCAATGGTGTTTGCACCTGCCCAAACTATCGCATGACTCATCCATAATAGAAAGGTCGTACAACATAGTCATGCCTCTAGACTAAAACCTGTCCATCTACATCCTCCATAGCTGTCATGTGGGATTTGGCCACTGTAGAGTGAGTAGATAAGGTCTCGACATGATCTCATCTCCCTCTAGCCAGTCAAACCTCACTCTCAAAAAATGTAATTCCCCATACTACCACTAGCATCGTAGGGGATAGCCAAATGCTTGTAGATATCCTCCAGATATAGCACAAGGGAATCTAACAGGCCTAGTACATGTGATATGCTTGAGGTACCACACCTGTAGAAGTGTACAGTGCACCATACTACCGATCTCTTAAAACAAAAACCATCCAGGATCATAATATAAGTGTGCTAGAATACAGTGGCCTCAAGAATAAACTATCATGTGCTCATACATCCCTCAAATAAAGTGTACCAATCCTTCATCTAAGTGTGTCACTCATCCATCTGGATTGAGAACAAGAGCTAGTGTGTGCATCATAATCCGTCTACTAATAGGAGGTCGTAAATATAGAAGCATGGGAAGCTCAATCTATGCCATAACATGCTCATCATGAATACGTCCACCCATGCAATATTGCATGTCTACCTCCTTCTTGTGGAAAGACTAATCCCCCCTGAAGTATCCCTGCTCTCCTCAAATAGGAACTCAAAGGATACGATATACATCCTCAAGAGTGATGGTCATCTCCCCAGTAGGAAGATGAAATGTACAAGTATCGACGTCCCAACACTTGCACAGGGCCATAAGCATGGAATCATGGTATCTCATAGGTGGAATAATATATGCACAATAGACACCTACTGACCATAAATTTTTTGTCTCTACTACTGATAGCACTGGCACATAATCTCTTAGAAACATAAGTTGTCTTCCCCCTAGCTGCTATCATGATCGAGCAGGGACCTATCAAAATCACAACAAAATTCTCTAAAATCCACCCATTCTCTTCAACTTTTACATTTTTCATCATGCAAGTGTGCTAAAGTACATCTAGTGTACTTTTCCCAATAGCCCTAGACACTTTAGAACCCTTTTAGGACACTTCATGAAGAAATGGGACACTTTACGAAGAAATAGGACACTTTGTGAATAAAAGGGACACTTTGCGAAAAATAGGGACACTTTGTGAAATTTTTTTCCAAGATCCTAAATTAACCTATCCGTGCATTAAAAATCATTAAATTACTACCAAATCACAAGGAAAAAGTTGCAAAATTGACTCACCTCATAATATAGCTCGCTGCGCACCACCTACTCATGAAGCTCATCTAGCTGCAAAGGTGTGCAATCCCCTCTACTTGGCATCTTCTTGTATCCCTCAACACTCCCAAGCTACAAGAAGGTAAAATGAATAGTAAGTGACAAATTACTTCCCTTTACCTCTTTTAATCCATTTTCATCTCTTTTCACTCTTATGTATTAAAATAGGGTTATTTTCTTTTAAGAGTTAATAAGGTATATTTTCTTCAAATCAACATAACGGGAGCTAGGGTAATCCATTTTCAATGTCGTTTGATGCATTGGAATTTTGATTCCGCATCCAACATCATCATTCATCTATCATTATGTGATATTGTACTGGGAAATTCCCTATGATATGATGTTTCTTATTCTACGTGGCTAGATTGCTACCTTGATTCCACCTTCGTAAAGCAAGTGGAATCAACGGGGGACATATATCTACCCTCAAATTGGATTCCTAGGAGTTAGATAAAAGAGTTTTTAGAAAATTAATGGTATGTGCACGATCATCATGGAAAAAACAGGCCCTTAAGTGGCAAAAAATTTAGAAAAATTAGAGTTAGGAAACTTGACGTAAAAATTTGAATAAGTTATCTATATTATTTCAAAAATATATAAGAATGGAATCTGTAGCAAATTGAATGTAGTTTCTAAAGTTCTACTAGGTTTATTTAAAGAAAATAAAAATCTATCTGGTGAAAGTTTGAAATTTCAATGCAGCAGTACTTAAATTTTAGGAAAAACATAAGAAGTAGGTGTCTATCTGACCACCCTAACCACAATAAAATGATAATATTATTTTATAAAATTTTAGATATAAGTAGAGGGCTCATGTCTCGATGTGATGCATATTTTTTGTAAATTTTTTCCAAGTAAATAATTAATTATGAATTTTTTATTACAAATTTTTAAAAATATAAAAACTCATATGTCTGATCACCTTAAATTGGTCAAAACTTCATGAAATTCAATTCTTTATTTTTTAATCTTATAGTATGTGAAGCATAGAATGTGACACATGTTTCAAATTAAAAAAATGTAATACCATTTGAAAGATATAGATGTTCGGTCTTACAAAAATCAAAAGGCTCAATAACCACCAGGCCCCTTGAACATTAAAATTACATTGACCATTGAACAATATCAACATAGTTAAGAACTAACTACCAGGACCTTGGGAGTTAGATTACTATATGTTATATTTCTTTTTCAAGAGAAATAGAATAGAGATATTTTTTTTAGATGTTGTTGTGTTATTTTGACCATCAACAGATAGCAATTTTGTCCATTCTACTTACAATAATTTATTTTGTTCAAATATAATTTCCTCCATACCTTGCGCTATTATATGATAGTTAATGTCTGATAACTTCTTGACAACCTTATCGTTCTCATTTAAGATATTCTTAAAGTCTTTCAAATTCCATGCTATTATTTGTTTCTTAATATATAATAATTTCCTACAAAATTGAAACCACCTTAAACAGTTGTCACAAAGGAGCATTCAACCACCACTAATGAAGGAGTTGAAGAAAATTAGGGTACCTATTTTTTCAAGTTTAAAGGAAGAATTATATCTTTGTTTAGCTGATTTTCCTTATATATTCAATGCGATAAAAAAAAATCTAACATAGACAATGGTAGGATTTGAGAAGTTAAGGAGTAATCATCTAATAACCAATCTAGGGAAGCTAGAAATCTATGAAGGCATTATGTTATTTGCAAGAAGTATTTCCTTCTATTTGTCCATGTACAATTTCCCGAACTAGGTTCAATATCAATGAGATAATTATCCTGAATCAAAGACTTGAATTCTTCCATCAATCTTTGAGGGGGAGATATCCCCCCTTTCTTCTCTTGAAAAAAAACAATTACATTGAAGTCTCTTGCTAACATGAATTTATCTTCTCCTATTTGGTCTAGAATCTGTTTGAAGGTATCCCAAAGATGTTTCTTAGTAGCTATTGGGATTGGATCATACACATTTATGAGCCAATAGCTTAACTCAAAGTGAGTTACATTCATAATTTTAAGTTTATTTCATTTATCAATACTACTATGTTCATTGTTTTAACATTCCATGATAAAATGAGACCCTTTGATGCACCTACTATAGGTGAATGAGAATATTTCCATTTTGACCACTTGTTGATTACTGATTCAAACACCTTTGAAATATTAGATTCTTTAATAAGAACTATATCTACCCCATAAGCATCTAATCAATGCTTGATTTGGGCCCTTTTTCTAAAGGCATTAATGCCGCTAACATTCCATGCAAGATTATTCTCATTGCAATCAAGGAGAGAAAAAATATCTCCCCACCCTTATTTTCGTTTGTGAAGAAACATTAGCACTACAAATCAAAGTAGACCAAATACCAGCTTCTATTTCCTCCTAAATTTTTACTACATGTAATTTCCTACCTCTTTTACTAGGAGTTTTCTTAGGAGCAAGTTGTGAGCTAGGCATTTGAGAAGTCGGGAGGGTTTTAGAATAATCATACTCAGGTCTACTTCCATTGACACTTCCTCCTCAATTTCTTCAATTAATTTTAAGCCTTCCATTTTGATTATCTTATCTAATAATTCTAACTAATTTTGAAGTTTTTGGCTCCATAGAAAATTGATGATTTTCCAATAATGACACATTCTAAACTGCATACTTAGGTTGACTTCCTTGCATGTCAAAGAAACCTATGCAAGATGGATTATCAATGCCTTTAACAAGCTTCTTATTGCCTACTACCAAATACCTAACAATTTCCTCCAAATGTTGCATGTTGACATTAGGAATTTGATGATTATACAGAAGAAGTGAATGGCCACTTCCTAGTAGTTGACAAGATAATCCTTTCAATAGAGAGTTTGGTAAAACTAAAAATTTTCTCAGTTCTAATTTTGAGAGCTCTAACATGGACCCAACTTCACTTACATCCATCGAATCACATGAAAGCCTCTAAATCTAGAATGTCTTATCATGTTGTGGTATTAGTTGAACCCTTTGGATTGAAACAAATCTAGGACTTTGGAATTTTCTAGGTGAAACCCTTGACCATCCAAAATTGTTTCAAAGTTAAGCCTCTTATTCTGCACCTCTGTACATTCCTTAGAAAAATGATCCATACAATGACATTTTATGCAAACATTTTCAAGGGTTTTCATAGAGACACTTTGAATCCAAAACCCATTTTTAGAATTAATATGAATTTTCCTAGGGATTTCCTTTGTAGCATTAAACAATGCATAAACCCTAACTAGACATCCTTTGTCGCTTGAACTTTAAATCCTTCTTTCTACTGCCACATAAGAGTAGTAGCCTACCTTTCGTCTGACAAAAAGTTCTCCTCGGATCTTTAGCTTTAGACAAAGAAATGTTGTTTGGAAATGATTCACCAATGGGTAATATCATTTGGGAATGTCACCGGAATTTCATTAGGCCAGGGTTGAAATTTGGTGAAACGCTAAGGCTATGAATCGCAAATATCAAAAACCTCCTGGTTTTGCTGCCTCGGTAATTTCCTTGGATGACGAGCAAAACAATGATGGGGATGAAGGCCAACTGTGTAAGAATACAAGTCTTTGTCACACTGATGGCGACATGCGGTACCCTGGGCCCCTCAAAATGACAGAGAGGAGTCAGAATTTTTGAAAATGTGACCATTTTTTTGCACATGCGCTTTCCTCGGAGCGCAATTCATTTCTGTGTCACTTGCCAATTCAACAAACTATAATTAACCTTACTTATCCACCAATAATGATCCTAATTTACAACTTATGTATTATTTATTGAGGGTCACCATGAGATTTCTAGGCTACTAGATGCACCAATAGATTCCACTATTAAATATTTAATTATAATTCAACTATGTATTTATAAACCTATTTGTAACTATACGAAATACCTCTTATATTTAATATTTAAATCATTTATTTAATATTATAAATGAGATTCATATTATAGTTTATAATGAAAAATAATACCAATATTACCATTAAAACAATGAATTTGTAACAAGCAATCAATATTAAAAAATATAAAATTAATCTTAAATTATAATCAATCTTTCCATATTAGGCATGCTACTATAGTTACAATAGTCAACTTACAATACAAGTGTCTAACAACTTTATACTAAGTATACATGATGCAAAAATCGCCAAGCTAATCATATTTTAACATAAATAAAATTTGAAATTTCATAAAACATTTTCTATTTACCATTAAATCATAGTTTATGTAATGGTGTAATTTTACAATATGAGGAAATAAAATATGGTTTTTCCTCACCAAATATAAATTGCTCCTATATCATTAAAACAAGATAGCATCCTAACCTTCATGGATAGGTCATGCAAAGGAACCACATATGAAAAAAAAATGATACAATTAATGTAGGTAAATATCAAATGATACATATATACTAGATATTTCCTTAAGGAAATTCGTAAATTATAATAACTCCACTAATTACATGACTAGTAAAGGATAGTGGCACAAATTTACTAGCTATACAAATATGGCAACAAGACTGTATATATAAAATATAGGCTAATGATTTCTCCTATAGGATAAAATCCTGTTAGAAGGCAATGAATTGTGAGTGATATAGAAGGTGTGAATCCATAAAACCATTGATTGCTCATCATTAACAATTTAATCTTATATTAAATGATGGCATATAATTTTAAAAAAAATCTCTTCCACTACTAAGAATTCCTTATAAAACACAATCAGTGCATAATCATTTAAAGAAATGAATATTTTCAATTTCCAACAAATCATTGTTAATGGACATTCCACACTTTGAAAGGAGATATCATTATTGAATAAATAGCAATAACAATAAACATAAATGAGTCAAATAGAACCACATATTCAAATATCATAAGTTTGCAACACCTTAGATTATCATACACCAATTTCTTATAAATTAAGACATATTAGATATAGAGTAATTAAAAAATCAAAATATGTCACTATATTTGACAAGAACTATATCAAGTTGTTAAGAAGCAATAATATGTTTACATAGATTCAAAAGTACTATTCATATCATAGTAGTGTTTCGACAAGAATATATGTCTAAAATGTGTTTATTCATTTTCCTTAAACAAATGTGGAACTCACTTCAAACATGTATCAACAAATATCCTTTGACTTGGACTTTATTCAATTATTACTCAACGTGCAAGTATAATGACTAACAATTAAAACATCTTTGTTAAGCTAAATTAGTTATACTACCCTAATTCAAACTGCAATATATTTACCATGTTTTACCCCTTCTTTAGTTTATAGAAATTCATTGATTAGAAGGGATAACTACTCCAATAATAGAGGTAGTTTGGCTGATGAATGCATATCAATCATTAATGCCCAAGAAGATCAGTAGACTAAGAAAGCAAATTTAAGATGATTAAGCAACGTATAGACAAAAGAATAACCCATACAAATGCCTCCTCCATTATTTCTACATCTTAATTTTAGAATCAAAATTAGAAAAATAAAAACTAAACATATAAATACAAATCTAAATATAAAATTTGAAATAAAATATAATTTAAGAAACATAAAACAAAACAAATAGTAATTAAATTAAAAATTAACACCATCTAAAAAGAACAGCTCACTATCTCATGTATGGTATAATATGGCGGCCGCTTGAAATCATTTAATATTATCTGGAATAGCTGTACTGATATTATAATATTTAAGTACTCCAAAAGAATTTGTTCGACTCAAACGTCTAAAATTATGCTGCAGCAATACAAAACCAAGAATAGCAATAAAGAAATAAAAGATAGGCGGCAAAATCGAAGGAGGATAGCTGTTAAAATGTGGTGCTTCAGCTATAAGTAGTACCATCGCTTAATCTTTTTCTCACAGATTATTACATTACGTCTGGACGTCTGCAGTTGCTTCCATGGCGAAGGGCATATATCTGTATTTGTTGTTTTTATTACTCACAGCGCGTGTTGCATTTGCTTCTGGTAAAGTTTACTGTTCCTCTCTTTAGTATTATTTAGATTAAGTGATGTGCTTTAATTGTTGATGTACGAACAAAAATATATTGTTTTTCGTTGAAAATTTTAACAAAAATTCTAAAACATTTAGTAGTTTGTAATTTGTTTGTAATGATCAGTGCCCATGGATTACTGCTCAAGAGTAAGCGGTGCATTTCAGGGGGTGTGCGATGACTCCGAGCGATGCTACTACGTGTGTAGAAATTATAGTAAGACTAACGTATATGGAGAGTGCGAGATGATTTCAGATGTATCAACCTGTGTCTGTTATTATCCCTGTTAGAAAACCCATCTTCACCAACGTTTATTCCAATGTTTCTTCTGTGATAGGAGAATACAAATAAGTGATAAAAAATTTAATAATTGAGCGTTGTAATGATCTTTTGTTATGTTTTTATGAATAGAAAAATATAATAAAATATAATTGATGTCTAAAGGTATTTTACAATTTCATTAAAGATTGGAGAATTTGTTAATTAATTTTTTTAATTTTTATCTTAAATTTGATAATCATTGTAGATCAAGATAAAATCTCTTCAAATTTATATCTATTTTATTTTATTTTATTTTACTTTGTAACTATTTTATTTACTACATGCATGGAGACATAAATTTGATTGTATCTAAAATTTTCTTTTTTACCACTTCTTTTGCTTCTATAGATTGAAAAAATATATTAAGAAATAATATTAATTTTAAAAAATTATTTATTTATGTTCTACTTATTTTACAAATATTATATTCTTTATCAAATATTCGTATTTTTACATGTAAATGGTTTTCAAAGTCAAGATGTTACTTTTTGTTAACACCTTCATGTCATTACACTTCAGCTCTTGTTGTTATTGTAGAATGTTTTTCAACATTAAAGATATAGCTAAGAAAATTAAATTTGTTACAAGGAAGGATTATTCCTTTTATATGATAGTACTATTGTTTCAATATAAATCAATCTTAATGGTATATTGTAATTAGTTTATCATATTACATTTTTTAAATACAAACTTTAATTAATCCTAAAATATATTCAATAAAATGGAATTATAATTATATGAAAAAGTAAACAATCATGTGATAATATCTCAATCTTTAAGATTAATAAAGTGACATTTTAAGCATAAATTTATTTGTTGTAGTTTTATTAGTATAAGAATATAATAAATATATAATAAAATATTATTTGGTATTATTTAATTCATTCCTTTAGGTTAATTTGATATATATTATCAATTTGCTATATTAATATGTGTTGAAGAGAAAAGATTTTTACTTAAACATTGATCAAAGTAATTAAATATATATATATATAAATATATATATATATAAATACTTAATTGTTAAAAGATTAAGAATATACATAAATAATGTAATTGAGGTGTCACAAACAATATAATTGATTTATAAAAGTATAATTGAAAATAAAAAAGAGATTTTTTTATTTTCAAATGCATGCAAGGTGCACTTGTATTTATGAAACTAAGAAAGGCCTTATCCAAAGACTAATCAAAAGGTGCAATGTATAAGTAATTAATTTGGTCTAAAATTGAAAGCTAAATACTGTATAAAGACTCAAGTGATATAAGTAATAATTTTATTTCTCTCATTGCAGTTT